>QLNU02014802.1:3984584-4038673 GCA_006491805.2 Dysdera silvatica | reverse complement strand
CCATTTAACAAAAATTGTACTTTTGTATAACAGTTAATTTGCATGGCACATACAAATAAAACTTGTAATACTCAATCAACCACTATATTTTTAAGGTTTATATACGAGATTAACATTTAATTAGTACGTATACCACTTCATATTGACTATTTTTAATTTCCCAGAGCTAAAGATAACAGTATGTATCATTACATTTGCAATGAGAGAAAGAGCTAAATGCTCTACGGAAATTTTAAGTTTACTTTTTGTTTCACAGTCTTACGTTTTGAAGCAAACAAAGATTCTAAAAACCTAAAATATAAGAATAAAAATGACATTAAAGGCAAAAAAAACTGAGTTATTATATTCGGAAAATAGTTTGTTATATCAGTAACATTCAATATATATATATATTACACATTAAACCAAACAAACAGAAATAATATGTTGTTGTGTCCATGAATTCATTATATCCATGTTTGTTATAATCGAATTCCACTATATTTCAATTTTTAATAGTTACATTCAGCTTTAATTTCTTTTGAAACATTTTCATGATTATCAATTTTATGTAAAAGCATTGCTATATGGCATTCACCATGAAATTCTTGGCAATTTAATATAAGAAATTTGTATGAACGATCTCCCCCGAAATTTGAAATGTTATTTTTTTGAAAGTAAGCATTAAATTTCTCAAAAAATTAAAAGTGTTTGTCTAAAATTGAATTGATGAAACGAAAACTCACAGCCCATTTGATTCATATTTTTTTTTCAATTTCTGCATACTGTAAAGTCATATACAAGTGCGTTAATTATCAATTCTATGTTTCAGCGTTCTTTGAAGCACTTGCCTTAAGTCCTTTTGAATTAATACTGAAATTAAGTTTTAAAGTAGCAAACTTTTGTAAATGCTAAAGAAAAGTTTGCATGAACAGAGTTGAGATATAGACCGTGCGCG
This sequence comes from Dysdera silvatica, assembly GCA_006491805.2. Classification (NCBI taxonomy): domain Eukaryota; kingdom Metazoa; phylum Arthropoda; class Arachnida; order Araneae; family Dysderidae; genus Dysdera; species Dysdera silvatica. The sequence continues at coordinate 4,037,736 of QLNU02014802.1, read as the reverse complement.
AAACCGCACACTTAAGATATCTGTGGGCAACTTTCTGTACCTCCATGTGGTACAAAAACAGAACAAACGTAATTCTATAAATTTTAGAGTACTAGCTTAATGCTGTAGCATTTTCCAAGCGGAAATGCCACATCATAACATTATCGTCTTTACTCTAAGTAAACGTAAGTCATGTTGGCTAATGCGATTGATGTTAGTCATAACCAAAATGGGACTTTAGTTAACTGTATGTTTATACAATTATGCGCTAAATTTAAACATGGCTTAAAAACCAATGTAGATTTAATTATATCAACGTACAGAGTAAACGCAAATTGCGTGAGGCAAAAACATTACATCTGACTTCGTCCACAGTAATAGAGAAATGGGTCTGTAAAATAATTATGCAGATGGTTTTCACTGGCTAAGTACATTTCGCGTGTTGGTTTATCGTTTGCATTGCGATGTCCACTCCTTGCAGCGGAGCATGTTGAATAAATGGTTTGTTGGTGAAACTTCGATTTAGGAAACAATCAGTTTAGTGCAACTGAAGACTTCAACTTTACTGCAGCTAATGACCTCAGCTTTATATAACGAGTAATCGCAACAAATTACAGCGATTAAAAATTTTAATATTTTGGAGACTATCGCAATAGCCACTGGCTACCAACGTATTAAAAAGTTTGACTACGATGGTTTGTTGTGATGACTCTCTGAATAACAAACAGTTATCTAGACACTGGCGTAAGGTTCAAAAACACGACGTTTCGAGAGCCAACTGCTCCCTTTGTCAAGTGAAGGCAGAATGATGAGTGAAAGTGCGAAGCTTATATAGCCGCGTGTTGAGAACTTCGACCATATAAAGGATGGACACAGTGTCCCCATGTTAACGGCTGCTCTCGGATGGGGTCTGCATTTTGTGGTTTTAAACACGTCATTGGTCACGTGCACAAAGGATTGGCCTTCCGTCCTAGTAAGCTTCCCTCCATTTCTCTAGTGTTTTAAAACGACCCTGGTTCGATGTTTTGCTGCATATAATTGCAAGGAAAGGGGAAAGAAATGTGGAGCCCACTCATTTCACGGGTAAGAGCTTATGAATGTATTTACTATGTGGTTTTTAATTTTGTTCGTACTAAAAATTCTGAAAGAAAATATGAAACTGTAAATTTATTTTCTTTCATAAAAGCAAGTGCATCAGACTATTAATATTTTGTTTTATATTAGATTGAATTTATTGATGGCAATTAATAAGTTTTCATTTTGAAATTGCACATTATGAGTATAAAATATTACTGTCAAGAAGAAATATGAAAAATCTGGGGAGGGAGGCCTTAGGAATATATTACCCCAAGGGCACACACACGGGAGAGGTCACAGGGGTCATGACTCCCCAAAATATATTTTTTCACTGTAAAAAATTCCAACTTTCATGATAAATGAAGGGTGTTATTCCAAGACCATGGCAAATTGTCTTTGACCTCCCAAAATGAAAGTCTGCGTCCGCCCCTGTACAAGAGCGGGTTTAACATTTTGCCGCCCCTAGACTAATTTTGTGCTGCCCCTTCCAACCTGTTCGCCCCCCTCCCCCATCAGTGGTAGGAACATAAAAATTGTTACATTCAATATACGCCAAAAACTTTTATATTGACAGTAAAAATGTTGAAAAACAAACTCATAAATTGAAACATAAACATTAAACAATATTAACTTATATTGAAGCATTATTCCTTTTTGGTATATAATAAATCAAATTCAATTTTATTGAAATAAATTTTAATTTTAGCAAAAAATAAAAGCCTATCGAACACTGGTATTTAAATGGAAAGCATGACGTCTAGCTTTCTTCTCGGCAAAACATCTGATTATATCATCGTATGGTATTGCTTTTGTTATATCAGACTTAATACACAAAATTTTGCCGCCCTAGTCTATAGCCTAGTATAGCCTATTGGGAAATACGGCACTTCACCTGTATTACCCTATAGGCGAATGGTTTGACCAGCCCCTCACCCCTCCAAAAAAAATTTTTTTTCAGACTCCCAGAAACTATACTTGAAAAATTGAATTTAAAACCCCAAAATTACAGAAAATCAACGAACACATCTAAGAAATAATATTCCATGATTCCCAAAATATCTTTATGTTTGTTTTAGAATATTAATCATTATGTTTTACCCTTAATGACTCATTAATGTATATACACACTGTCAAGCTACTTTATTACATTTTCACATCATTTTAATGGAAGGGGTTCATGTATTGTTGTGTAAGTAAACTCCTAATGTGCTTCACGTATGTAAAATATTTGTCTAGGAAATTAAAAAGCTCTAAAAAATTTAACCTAAATACAACAATAATGTTTTAATGTACTATTAATACTAATACTAAATATCTAAGTAGACATATATTTAACGTCATGAATAAATTTCTTACCGTAAATTTCCATTGAAATATTACAAAGGTATACTAAAATTTTTAATTTCCCTTATCACTATTATAGAGCATAAAGCAAACAAAAAATTTAAAATAAAATTCTAGGGTAACATTTTAAAAAATTATTTTCCAGGGGCTGACCACGTTTCCAGCGGAGCTCAGCCTCAGGCTGGCTATGGCTCTGATTTTAGTTAGGAAAAATGAGTTAAGCTTTATTATTTTTGTATTTCAGTTATGTAACGCTAGCATCTATAAAATTTTAAAATTGATTGGTTGATTGATTTTTATGACGCAAGGGCATGCACGCCTTTCAGTGTCATTTCGAATTAAAGTGTGAAAAAGAAAAGCCGTTTTCATAATAAGAAGGATATGGAAAAGTAGAGCACTGGCTTATCGTTTTTGCCGGAATTACATTCGTGTTAATGAACGTTATTTCTTAAAACATTGAAATTAAGAAACGATAATAATAGAAATAAGTTCCGATTTAAAAAAAAAAATATATATATATGGTCGGATTTCTGGTAAAAATCAATCAATCACCGTCTGCGTATTTGCTTTCTATAAGAGTTCGCCTAGTCTACTCCCTAGTTGTCCTTTCCTCACGTGACTAGGTCGAGCCTTAGCTTGAAGATTCAGACGACAACGACACGCCTACTCGCTGGGTTTATTCTTTATATGGTCGAAGGTGCGGGGTAGTTGCGGCTAGGTAAACCCTCACCGAGGAAACACCCTCAAACGAAGACGTCAACTGATCACCCCCAACTCGAGGTTTGGCAAAAATCCTGTAAGGTTCTGGTAGAGGTTTTGCAGTGTTCATTGCACGACTTTTCAAACCGTAGGTTTCCCATGATTCCAGAAAAAGTCTACTCCCCAGATTCATCACAATCTGATGTGATACTTTCATTGACATTACTCTCTATATACACTCTATAACAAAAAAATCGACGCACCAAGAAAGAGTTGTCCGATTGTAATGAAATTTCGTATGCAAAGACATTTTGACCGAACATGCAAATGATTAAAATTTGGTGTCCAATGAATGAATAGCGGGAACTCCAGCGCATCGGAACTGCGCATTCAGCAGGTGTATATAAGGAGCGATTCTCAATATGTGGTCAAAATTTCTGTTGCATTTTGACTGCGGATATCTTACGTCGACTGTAACAATGCCTCGCCGAAAGATTCGTGCTCATTACGAGCATATGTCAGAGTTTGAAAGAGGTCGTGCTATCGGATTGAAAGAGGCTGGTTGGACGAATCGAAGAATCGCTGGACATGTGGGTCGAAGCGATGCGGCGATTGGACGGTGCTGGCAAGAGTGGGTCAACAACGGCAGATGTCAGCGTCGGGACGGCAGCGGTCGACCTAGGGCCACAACAGAACGGGAAGACAGAGCGATTGTCAGAGCAGCTGTCACAGCACCGGATTCGTCGTTATCAACTATCCAACGTGTGGCCCGCACACATGTGTCCAACATGACCCTCTGCAGACGACTGAGAGAGCGGAATTTACGCTCGCGCCGACCGTTACGCCGCTTACCTCTCACGCCTTTACACCGTCAAGTCCGATTACAGTGGTGCCGGGCTCGATCAACTTGGAACTGCGCTGACTGGGGACGTATAGTCTTTAGTGACGAGTCCCGTTTCCAACTGTGTCCTGACGACAACCGCAGACGTGTCTGGAGACGTCCAGGGCAGCGTGGGGATCCTGCCCTTACTATCGCACGCCACACATGCCCACAACAGGGCGTTATGGTCAGGGGGTGCCATCTCCTTTGATAGCCGGACCCCTTTGGTGGTCATTTCTGGCACACTTACAGCACAGCGGTACGTAGACGACATTCTACGACCGGTTGTGTTACCGTTCCTTTTGCGACACCCTGGACTTACGTTTCAACAAGACAATGCCCGGCCGCACACGGCACGTGTTGCTATGAATTGTCTTCAAGCTTGCCCAACACTTCCTTGGCAAGCTAGGTCTCCTGATCTCTCTCCCATAGAGCACATTTGGGACGCTATGGGAAGGCGATTGCAACCATCCCGGAATGTTGACGATTTAGCCCGACAGTTGGAGACAATTTGGCAAGAAATTCCGCAGGACACCATCCGGGATCTTTATCAGTCTATGCCACGCCGGGTGACAGCTTGCATCCAGGCCAGAGGTGGACCAACGCCTTATTGACTTCCTCCCTTTGTAACGGTCAAACTCTGCAATAAATCATTCAATTGTTCTGAAATTTTAATCGTTTCTTTTTCTATGTATGTTCTTCACATCCACCAATTTTTATCGCAATCGGACAACTCCTTCTTGGTGCGTCGATTTTTTTGTTATAGAGTGTACTTTCTAATATGTCACATAAACCCAAGGACTTCTGCTTTATTGTAACTGATGAAGAAATTAACGTAAAAGATGAGGATAAACTTTTACTCGTATTTTATATTGTCCTAAAAAGGAAACTTTCTCAAAATAAAGGCCTTAAATTAAGATGTATATGTGTGTGTGTGAGAGATTTACCTTATAAAATTACGTACAAATGTGATTCTTCAAAATCAACTCTTTGATGAAAATAATTATTGGCTAACGCAACGTTATCTGCTTTGGATGCAAAGGTTTTGACAGTTTTTTAAAACCATTTCCATCAAATCTACTGTGTATCTAGAACCGATTATTTTTGTTATTACATTATTTTGAGACAGCGTATTAAGTAAAGTCTTTAAAGGTAATATTAACTATGAGAGAAATCTATGTCTGAATATACAGGTCTCGTATAATTAAAATGTCTTTATACGTCTCCTTTACTTAAAGGAAATAATTGGGGACTTTGAAGTTTCTAGGATTAAAAAAAAATATATATTTTGACGTATTTAAATGTCTCAAAAATTTAGCCATTTGAATACAAGTGATAATAAAAAATTTACTAGCATAAAAATTGTATGAGAACAAGTAGAATTTTTTTACCAAAATATAAATGCCTATGAATACTCCCATCATTATTCCAATCAATGCATTGATGGGAGTAATTATATGTAAATGCATGTGAATACTCACATTAATATTATATTTTTCAAGGTACGTTCAAAACATTTGTCTTATCAATTCTCGCTATAATTACCTGAAAGAACATAACTTGTATATAATATGACAAATATTCACTTATTACGAGTATAAGGAAGGGCGCATTGATTAGGAAATGTATTTTTAAATAAAATATACCACAAAATGCATATAGGGAAAGATGGTTTCTGAATACCGGATTTTTATGAAACCATCAGCTTCGATATATAGAGGTCTGACTGTATTTACTACTTCTCTTCCACTGTCTCTTTTATTTTGCCTTAAGTTCATTTAGGCGTATTCGTAATTGTTATTTATTTTAGGAATTTGGAAATTGATTTTAAAGTTTGAACAAAAGATTTATTTTATAATTTTTCCTTTTTTTATGAGATATCTGGAATATATTGCCAAAAAATAATTGCGCTGTGAGAATTGTTCTTCACAAATTTAAAAAAAAAACAGAGATACAGATCTTCAGGTCAACATTTTGAAGAGCTGAATGCTTGTTTCATAGAGTTCTCATTTTTTAACGAAGTCGGCAAATTTCGAGTAATTGTTCGCATAGTCTCAAAGTACAAATCGCATTTTAATGGACGAATAATTATCGTAATAGAAATGCCGAAAGAGGTCATTAAGTCCTCTATGCCAAGTGGTTGCGGAGTAACTCTTTTGTTCGACTGCAGCTCACTAATAGGCACGTCGCTCCTCATTTCCGCTTTACCGTCCCCATGGCGGATGAATACACTTCACATGTATTCAGTGACAGCTGGACTCAGTAATAATGAGGACTCTCCTTTCGAATATAAACTCCTGAATGGTTTTAATTATTTTTAAGAATTTCATTAAAGCTATTATTAATAGTCTCCATGAAGTTAATGTGTCTCTCTGAAATTAAACTGCCAGATACGTTTCAACACTCCACCCTCCAAATAGCGCATTAAAATTTAAGTTTCTCTCCCTAGCCCATACAATCGATTAGACCTACTTTAAAAGCAATTGTTCAGTCCATCGCCTTTGGACCCCACTGAACTGGGTTCGACTGTAATGAACTTGATTGTGTGAAATGTGTCACAGTTCAGTGATCACGTTGTGACGGTGCATCGTCTCCGATGGCTGTTTCATGACCCGTTTACGACTGAAATAAATTAAACCGTATAAATTGAATATGCCAATCCGAGGAGAAGTGGGGGGCTTGCTCAAGGAAAGGAGAAATTTCCCGGTAAAATATATAATTCAGCATGCGAATGGATTTTGAAGTTGTTCAATATTTATTACGGCCTTAAGACAACAGCCCCTTCCTAGGGGACTCAAAATATGCAAATAAACAATAAAGTCGGCAGACATGTTAAAACAAAGAATGAGAAAAAGAATAATTCAAAGCCATGAAGTTGATTCCTCTACATATTTTTAAAAATACACTTTTAACGACATTATCACAAGACACATCAAATAATCTGAGACAGAATAGATGACTTAACGTAATTTAAAAGTGATTTTTAATGTCTAAATCTACCGTCCTGATTTCAATTCTATTACAATAATGGCGTACCTACAGCCTCATCTTGTTTGGTGTAGTATGATCTTTGTAATCGTTGCACCCATAAAGCATCGGCTCATTGACGTCATAAAAATTTAGCTATAAAGTCACAAAAAAGTCTGCCTTTCTTCTCACAAAATAAATCAAAGTTTACGAGACTACTTTCATGGCATTACCCTACCGTGGAGGCTGTCTTTAACTGCAAATAAATTATTTCCAATGTTTCTTCTGTTCATAGCATAATATTGAATAGGATATTATATTAAGTAAAATATCGAAAGCTTCATTGATCGTTGTATGAAAATTTCAATCTTTCACAAGGCAGTAGTATACACATAATGCAAGGTGCATTATGTGTATAATGCACCTTGCATTATGTGTATACTAATGCAAGGTGCATGGAAATTCTTTCCGTAATAAATTTATTTTAAATTCCATTCGAAATTAAATGAAAAGGTCATAGAGACAACAGCGTGTTTTATCGAGATGATATTTTGGAAACATAGAGTTCGTTCGCGAGAAGTTGGCGTGTAGAACCGTTACAATTCTCGGGAGCTTACATCACAGACGGGTTATTTCATTTCAATAGAGTGTTGTGCGTCCTCCGTAACTGGTTTTATGCGCGCGAAAAACCAGTTACGAAAGACGTCCTATCCTCTATTGCAATGAAATACCCCGTTTGTGATGTAATCTCCAGAGAATTACGACGGTTCTCCACATCAACTTCTCGCGCAGGAACTATATTTATAGGAACAAAATTCGTAAAGCCTTATAAATTCAATAATATGTGTGAATAAAAATATTTAATTAAACTCAAAAGTGGTGACGCTCTTAATGTCAGGAGAAAAGATAAATTTGCAGGAAACCTTAAAAAAACAAAACATGATTACGAAATAAATAGAAGTAAAAATAAAATTAAAAAATAAACTGTTGAAATGGAAAACTGAACGAGAAAATAATTGATTGGAAATTGAAAAAGAAATTTTAAATAGACAATTTGAAATTTCATTTACTTGCAACAATAAGTAAAGAAATGAAAAATAGATTTCTAAGGAAATTTTAGTTTTTGGAAATTAGTAAATAACAAAAAAGTAACTGTCAATTTATACTATATACAGGGTATTTATAAATTATTTCTACACATTTAAACATTAACAACTTTCTAACCGAAAATTATAAAATTAAAATCAATATATCATTGGACAGTGTAAACATAATGTTGTTATTATTTAATATGCTGTTATATCACATGCTACATTTTCCTACCTTTGTCAATATATGCTTAGATTCGTTTTTTATATTGAGCTATTACATTTTCCAATATTCCAGTTGAAATCGTTCGTACAACTTGAAATGTAATTTGCTTCAAGACATCCAAAGAAAAATCGGTTGTTTCATAGATTAAGGTCAAAATAACGGAAAAAAAACCTTAAATTGTGCAAAAAAAATGCAATTTATACAAAATAATTAACATATTTTTGTTTTTTTCATTGGAAATTCGTGTAAAGCTAATCGACAACCAAACAGTTATGTGGAAAGTAAAATTATGCAATATGAGAATGGTATAAACTTATTAAGAAAGGAGTATAAAAATATGGGAGTTTTCTGGAATGTAATATTTGGTTAAGGATTCGAGGGCGCATGAGTAAAAGGATAATATCATATTAGGGATAAAAAAATTTAAAACGGAAGGAATGTTTATTTTTATTCCCAACAACAACTACATAGATTACATGTTGCAATTAATTAAAATTAATTCGGATTTATATACAGCTTTTTCTTACTTTTTTCAGGTAGGAGCATCATCAATTCTAGTTGCGTGTGGAATTCTGTGCGGTTGGTTTCATAGGAAACTTACTGAACAAGCTCACGACAAAACCTTTGCAGGCACCCGGCATTTTATCGATTCTCGAATTAAACTTGAATACGAAAAGGAACAACAGGTAATTTAATGTCTGTTTATGTATATATATATTCATACTGAAATAACGTTATATTAGAGGTATTCATGTATTAAATTACATTTCGCTCACAACGTGACCCATACTAGGTACAGAACGAATTCAACTAGACATTCAAAGTTTTCTAGTTTCAAGGTTAGCTTTATCTACGCCAGTAAATGCTCCTAGTTTTGCCCATTGCAGGACTAAAGGTCGATTTATTGAAATGTTTACTATCATTTCCTAAGTTGGTCCTACGCAGATTGCCAAAAGCTCGACTACAAATATATTCGAGTGCTGTGGTACTGATTTTGTCATACTGGCCATAACGGATTTTTTTTATGAGCGTGAAAAAAAAATCAGAACTTTACCACTTGACTATATTTGTATTCACTCTTACAACCTAACACGAGAAGAGCTTTATACGCAAGGACGGACACAGGGGATGGAGGTCACATGGGGTCATGACCCTCCTCAAAATGTATGTTTTCACTGTAAAAAATTCCAACTTTTATGAAAAATGAAGGGTGTTATTCCAAGACCATGGCAAATTCTGCCCTTGAACCCCTCAAAATGAAAGTCTGTATCCGCCCCTGTTTGTACGCATATCATGAAATTGACATCCAGCATATTTAGTGATGTGTGAATGTAGCGAATAATACTATTGTTTTTCTAGCCAATCAACCACCTCCTGAGATCGGTGGAATATACTGTTTTATAATGAAAAACATGTCTCATGAAAGCATGTATGAGCCTTGTGATGACACAGTCACTACAAAGCTATTTTTTTTCCAAAATATAACGCGATTATACAATATTTTATTTTACGGGTCATTCCATGACAAATCACCCAAGTCGAAACACCCTACCAGCTCCAATTTTCCCCAAATTTAGGCTATAGGTTTTCTGTGGTGAAAAAACGTTAAATTGAAACTTTTGCCCTGTTCTGATCAATTAGTCAAAAGTTACGGATGGGTCAAATTTTGGGTAACCGGGTAACACTGTTAAGGTCAAGTGCTTGTAACTCAGGAACCGTAGGTCACAGGAACTTGAATGAGGTATTATTTTGTTGTAAAATTAACAAGGATTCCAAAAAATCCATTTTCAAAACAATTTTGTTAAAATGTCGTTAAAAAATTTTGAAGTCAAGATTTCGACCTTTGACCTAAGGTTCAGACTGAAAAATTAAAAATCTGAAAAAATTATATTTTGTAGAGCATTATGTTTACTTTTCTTTCGCAAATTTCCAAAAAAGTATTATTTTTCATACTTCCTTTAAAAATCCCGAAATGTAACTCCATGTAGTAACCTATTACTAGAGACTAGACGTTTAGGCACTAAAGATGGCGTAAAAAGGCACTTAAAAAGTTTAAAGTAGGAATTAAAAACAGGTATTTAAAATTATGGAAAAAGACATTTAAATCAATAAACAAAAATATGGAAAAAGATATTTAAATCAATGAAAAGGGGCAATTAAATAAATTTAAGTTCTAAAGGCTGGCTACAGAAATCTAATGACATAGTTCATATATTCTCTTAAAAATAGAATAAAAGAAATAGACGTTATTGAAAAAACATTAACAATACATATTTTTTTAATAATTTGAAATAGAAAATTGTATTCCTGGTGGTGGGGGGAGTTATTACCGTAAAAATTAAATACTCGTATTTGGCGGTGTCCGTTAAGAAGGTATATATGTGTAGGAATTCTAAAAATATATAAAAAAACAAAGCAAACGAACTCAAAATACAAATATAAACCGAAATATGTATTTATGGCAAAAAAAAAGACGGTTGCAGCAAAAAAATAAAAAGGCGTTTGCGGCAAAACTCTTCAAAAAAGACGTTTTACTAAAAAAAATTAGAAATAGGCAAAATAAGTCATTTATGGCATTTTGCCTGAACTTCCGGGCTCGACATTACTATGTACATACGAAGAACGTTACATGAAATCATCCAACATGACATCTACACTGGCATGGTTTTTGTTAAAACAAGTTATTATCATCATTATATTGAAACAACTGAATTGTAATGATCTGTAATTTATATTTTATGACTATACAATTTAGATGCATTTATTGTCCAATGTTCAGCCATGTAAGCTTCCTTATTTCAGCCAGCAGTTCTCATAATTGCTCATTATGGTGAATTAATGGCACTGTGAGAAGTATTCTTCTGAAAAGTTTGAAAAAGTTAATGGCACTGTGCTTCCTTCTTGGTCCACAAGGTTTCAATCATCTTGATATCAGATTCTAGAACAGTGTAATTTCTGGAAGTGGATAAAGTGAGTGCTAAACACTGTACAGTACAGAGCATGTGCTCTTTTGGTATCTAGCATGTATCATCAGGGTTTGGCCATTTATATACTTTTGACCTTCCTGCTGGATGCATGAATCTGACAAAGTAGTCCCCAAATTCCTCAGATTGGTTTTCGAGGAGCCCTATCCAAAATTTGTTTTCATATATGCATGAAATGAAGCCACCAGTTGTGAATTCTATTTCTTGCTCTTGATCAGCCTCATCATTGGTTGTTTCAACAGAAATGTTTACAACATGAGGTTCACTTATTGAGACTGCTGATACTTTGAGCTCACAGTTGCTGATAGGGTCAAATCTGTGGAAACTTCGAGTGCCCTTGATTGCTAATGCTAAACTGAATCTTTCTTCGAGAAATTTAGCTTTTGCATTTATTTCCTTTTCAGAAACAAAATTAAATGTAATCTTTGGAATAGAATAGGGTAGAATAGGAACATATCATGTGGTGTCAGAATTTGTCCATCTACTGGACGTTGCAGGCTTGTCTTGGCAGTCTTTATTTTAACAGTTCCACCAATGACATCACAAGGGCCTTTGTCGTGCGATGTGGCAAGGAAATTCCACTCGCAGTCCAATTCAAAGTCAATCTTGTGATGGCAGAGGTTGATGAAGTTGTACCGGTTTTTATATTGACCTGACCGTTCATCACTGAAGTAGCGAACCTTTTTCAATATTGGTATGAGATCTTTCAAAAGTGCAAAAGTTTGCACTGGAAAGAATATACCGCTGAAGTGCTATGCATGCGTGCGTCACTGATCGTGCAGAAACTGGCATGTTACAGGGCTCCTCCATCGTCCGAGCGGTAATATACAACAAAAGGATGTAATGTAGCTTGAGAATTTTCCCAATGAAATCCCCGAGTTTCATCTTGAACGATGAAAAAATAATTCTCTGCAAAGTCGCCTTATATTATAGCCTGAGATGAAGTTAAAGAATCTTTGAAAGATTTCAAGTAGCTGGACTGTGCTTTAGCAGTAAAATGATGCCTTATTAGTTTGAAAATTTTACCAGCCAGCTTTTCCAAGAAACCTTCACGCGAATCAGTGATGGTTAGTAACTTGGTTTGATCAGTAGAAACCCATTGTTTGTATTGTACTTCATCTTGAAAATCAAGCAATGTGATAAAGTCAGCATCTAATTTTATTTCTTCTTCCCCTGGACAATTAATACACATGCTCATCATGCATTTTTGAGACTCTACGTCACAGACAGTTTTCTCCATTTAAGTCTTTTAAGGTAATTGTAATGTCCCGAGAGCTAAAAGCTGATATCATCAGTTGTGGATTTTGATGGCGTGTACAAATGCAAACAGCGTGTGTACCTTTGGGACCACCAAGAATGCACTAAGGAAGCCTCATTGCTGCAAATGTTGAAAATCTCACTGGAGGATTTCCTTCTGCTTTGTATTGAGCATACAGTTATTTCAGGTTGATAAGCATTAGTCTCTTCTGTACATGAACTTTCTCTCCTAATTCATTTCTGACACTTTTAAATTCCTTTAAACTAGGTGTCATGCGACTATAGTCATCACTTTGATACATTTTAACTATGGCATCTCTGATTTTAGGAGTCACTCTCTTACCCTTTGAAAATTTTCCGCTCTCACCTAATATTCCAACAGTTTTCACTAATTTTCTGCTCAAGTCATCAAGTGCAGCAAGGACTTCATTTGTTTTGAAAACATTAATTTCTGTATCCAAAATATAACACATTGGAGCATCCTCTTCTGTCTAAACTATTTCCAGAATCAAAGTCACTACATTGCTTTGATGGGTCGGACGTTCCTTCAACTGTATCCACTTTCTCCGGTACTGCAGTAAAGTCTGCTTTAAGATTACTTGCAAAAATATAGCGTTCCACACATAATTTTTCTCCTGGCACAGCACCTTTAATTTTTTCATAGAAGCGTACATCAATTGCCTTTAAATTATTGCTGCACACTTTTTTATGTTTCTGGAAAGGGTTGCAACATTCCCACTTGTGTGATGAAAATTTCGTAAGAAATTCCTGTTCATGGTGAAGACAAATATCATGAATTGTAGAAATGGACATAGTCCATCAATCCGACAACAGGTATTTATCTTCTTCAGTTGGTGCCTTTAATCCTTTACTCTTTGCATATGTTAACAAATGACAATGTCCTTTAGATTGTAAACATCAGTTCTTGATGTTAAATATTTGAGGTTTCTTAATTTTGTCAAAACTTTTTATTATTGTAATCTGCTAAATTGCTATTCAATGAAATAATCACACTGTTCTTCTAAAAGAACTCTTATTTGCTGTATAGATGAAATTTTTTCTTTGTTCCAAATTAACAAACTTGCTACATGCTCTACTAAACAACAATGTAAACAAAGTTCTGGTTTGGGTGTTGCCAGATTTTAAACATTTCTGGTTTTAGTATTGCCAGATTATAAAGTTCTGATTTTGGGCGTTGCCAGATGCACAATTTAATCATGTATAGTTGAAACTTGGATGGTTAATTTGCTAGAATAGTCGACATAAGGTACATTTCGTAATTTTTACAGAAAGTATCAAAAATAATACTTTTTTAAAAATTTTCAAAAGGAAAGTAAACATAATGCTCTACAAAATATAATTTTTTCAGATTTTTAATTTTTCAGTCTGAACCTTAGGTCAAAGGTCAAAATCTTAACTTCAAAATTTTTTAACGACATTTTAATAAAATTATTTTGGAAATGAGTTTTTTGGAATCCCTGTTAATTTTTCAACAAAATGACACCTCACTCAAATTCCTGTGACCTACGGTTCCTGAGTTACAAGCACTTGACCTTAACAGTGCCACCCAGTTACCCAAAATTTGACCCATCCGTAACATTTGACCAATTGTTCGGAACAGATCAAAAATTTCAATTTAACGTTTTTTCACAGCGGAAAACATAAGGTCCAAATTTGGTGAAAATCAAAGATGATAGGGTGTTAATGTTAATTTTTTTGGGGTGATTTGTCATAGAATGACCCTTACATCGACACAGTATTACATTACACAATAGAGAGAGTTCAAGTATTACGTAAGCAATATTTTGGCCATTTCACCCCCACCTCAGAAAGCAAAATTTAACATTGGCTAACATAGGAAAATAAGACCAACGGCAACCCCTCCCCACAAGGTTCTTACGTAATACTTGAACTTTCCCATATCAGAAGTTAATAAATTTAGTAGTAAAATTGAAATTAAAGACAACTTAAACATAACAATAAATAATTATCCGCCGATGCAAGAAACATTAGAAAAAGGTCAGGAACTGGTCTGACAATGCAAGTGCATCCAAAAAGTAGTTTACTGTAAAATGATAAGGAAGAGAAAACAAACACAATCATAGAGCCAACACATAAATGTTCAAAAAAAAGAAAGTCACAAGGCTGATTCCTAAAAATGGCAAAAGAAAACGATAAAGTAACGTCGTCAGGAATCGAAATCCAGATTTTGGGTCCAGTAAAGTTTAAATTGTTACCAATATGGGTGCGAAAATGTGGCAATCTAAAGGAATTCCTATTGCGCAGCTTGTGGTCGACACACTTCCCTGCGTAAATCTATGATTTACAGCTACTTAATTATTCTTGTTACATTATTAACATGTTTATGTTGTTACAATCCTACCACGCTTAAATGCGGTTATGGAAGTCATGTTTTTTCTAATATTACATTAGGAATTAAACGTGTACAAAATTGACCATCATGAATCAGTGAATTATTCTTCTCAATTACTATAGGTGAGCAGAATCATTCATTACCCTCAGACAGAATGCGATTTTACTACACGATTGGAAATCAATGAACACTGTAATTTACAGAAGAAAAGATACGCGATAAAATATAATAAATAATAATTAATAGTAATAATAAGTAATAATCTGTTATTAATAGTAAGGGGAAATTAATTAATAATACTAATGGGTAACCAAATAATAATAATGTGCGATCAAATCTGCCGCTTACAAAAATCTGGAGCACTGTTTCAACATACTGAAAAGTAATGACAAGTACTGCACCAAATTTAAAAAGCTGCACTTCTGGAAACAACTCACCTTACACGCAGGTATCCTCTAACTATATTTAAGGTCCTCTAACTATATTTAAGTCCTCTAACTATATTTAAGGTCCTCGGAGAGAACTGAATAACTAAATTAATGAATTAAGAAACACTTTTCTTTTCAACGTTTCTTAGGCGTAGTAATATTAACGCCAATGTTATGGCATGGTTAGATGGTGAAACGTTCGTAAAGAAAAGAAATGTTTTTGCGTCTGGTGGGGCACGAACCTAAGACCTCCTACTCTCCCGGCAGGTGCTTTTACCAACTGAGCAGACGGTATGAGCACCTGCCCTGAGAGTAGAAGGTCGTGAGATCGTACCCCATTAGATGCAAAAAACATTTATTTTTTTATGAATGTTTCATCATCTAACCATGCCATAACATCGGCGTTACTATTACTACGCCTAAAAAACGTTGATAAAAATTGTTTCTTAATTTAATCTGCGTAGTGTTCGACTTGTATAAATAAATGAATGAAACCAGCCAAAATACAATAAAGACTGCAAATTTGCGTGCTAAGTAATAATGAACTAATATTGATGTGGCTCTTACGTGTCACTTAATATGCCGTTATTCCCGGTCCGACTTTCAACGGTGGGGGAAAAAATCGCAACGACAAACTGCTGATTGAGGTCAGAAGGTTAGTTCCTTAAAAGGTTAGAACTCTTCAGAAAAATCTGAATACACCAGCTAACGGTGGCAACGCATTCGTTTACCATATCAGTTAAACAGATTCCATCTCCCAATGGTGTCATAAAAGTTGATAATTATATCGACGTTACAATATATCAGTAATTATATTTTGACCTCTGTATAATATAAAAATCGAAGTTTTTTTTTTTAAATATTGCTTGATAATTAAAAATATAAAGCTGTTCTGAAGGTAGATGAAACGACATTCATATTCGGGAGTGGGTAATATTAAGGCATAATTTCTCTGATTATTTAACAAAACTATAGCACTGCGATGTTAATAAAAGGAAGAAAAGAGGATATGCAAGAAAAATAATAAAATGAGCTCATACTAAAATTCCGCACGAAACAAAAAAAAAGTGAGTACTCGTTTGTATCAACTTACGTTAGGAATACTAAAAACATAAATTACTATCAGCAAACTCATCATACCATAAAATATTATGATTTTGAAGATTCGTCTCGAAAAACCAATTATAAAAATTTGTGGAATCTATTTTTTTGGGAGTCGATAGACAACTAGCCGTTATTCGGTTTCCAAAAGATCCACATAACCTTTATTACGAAAGTTATTTGCAAATTAATATATACGTGGGCTGTAACGTATTTGATGTTGTAAATTCGATTATACTTATGATTACATAACTTATTCAGTCCCGTATAATTTCTAATGTGCATTATAAAACGGTAATGAAGTAATCATCGCAACTAAATAAATTGCCTATAGCACTCAATGAGAAGGTGATTCTATGGAATCGAATCTAAAATTCAAACAGAAAACTTTCTATAAGGTTCTGCGTTAAACCTTAGAACATGGCACAAGCCTGGAGGGCTCACATTAGTTGAAATAGCAAGCATTGTTTAACAAAAGACTCGATGGAGGCAATGATTGCGTGAAAATCCCATTTTCCGTTCCAGCATTAAGAATCTTTTCTCTCAAAGGGAAATTGAAATTTCTTTCCCTCGGCTGCTAATAATCCTTTTTCGGTATTCGGAAAGAAGAAGAAGAAGAAGAAGAAGACCGAGAGGATTTGTGTTTGAATAAAAACCGTTGACAAATGACAAGAATTACTTTTAAAAGTATGACAGCAAAATAATTCAATTGATCTTAATAATCGCTAAGCAGTCTTTCTTTGGGATATTGCTTTCAACACTAAAACAAATGAATCGATCTTTCATAACAAGTATTCCTCGGAATCTTTAAACGGAAAAGCGTTTGAATTTCAAGGCGCATTATAGTCTTAAACTTCATGCCTGACGTAAATTCTCAAGCATCGCCGGCAAACTTAGCGTCAATTATGACGCCTACGGTAGCGGTTTGCCAAATCGTTCACAAACCGAATCACTGAAATGATTCGTTCAATAACCAAATCATTGAAATGATTCGTTCACTAACTTAATCACTGAAATTATTCGTCCGATAACCGAATAACTGAAACGATTTGTTCAATAACCAAATCAGTGAAATGTTTCGTTCATTAACCGAATCGCTGAAATAATAGAATCACTGAACGATTCTGCTCATTTATGGGAAATGGGCAGTTAATTCAGTGAACGATTTGACCCATGCCTGTAGTCCGCACCCTTCATTCCGAAACAAATCTCCTTTTGTAAAAGTGTAGTTTTATTAAGTTGGAATGACCAAGCATGTAATAAATGTAACAGTCGAATAAAAATATTGCGTTAAAAATACAAGTTGTGTGATTTTAATAAAGTGTTTTACCTTTTTTTAACCATATTCACAAAATGAAACAACGAAAAATAAATAAAATTTTACTTTTGGTATTAATATAGCGATTTCTATTTAGACATTGGTGTAAACATTAAAAAAGAAATGTTTCAAAAGCTAACTGCTCCCTTTATCAAATGAAAGCAAAATGCGGACTGAGTGAAAGTCTTAACTTTATACAGTAGGACCTGGTAAGGTGACCGATTACCTTTGTGAATTGATCACCTGAATAAAGTGACCACATTTTATAAGCAAGAATTGGTAGGGATTTAGTCATGACTATACCAAAGTCTGTCATGTATCGTGACCACCCCTTTATGTTTACCATCGCAGTCTAGTCCCAAAGGTGGTGACTTTAGGCAAGTTCTGCTGTATACTCCTCTTATTGGGAAGCCCCATCAAACGTTTTTGAAGAAGTTCACGAACCGATTTGGAACTCTACGAATGTTTCATACCAGAACGTGATAAACCTATGTGGTCGACTTTCTCTGAAAATATGCAAAGCCAGTCTTTTCATTGAAGAAACCAAAGTCATGGAATGGAGCGCAGCACGCTTAGGGATGTATTCCAATGAAATGCGAATTATACTTAGTGGTTAGAAGATATAGAACGCACTCTCGTGTTGAAGCACAAATATTAATCTTGTCTGGGGGTGTGCCCCATCCCAAATCTCATCTAGAATGCATATACGTACCCTCTGAGCCAGAACTTCGAATAATGAAAACACGTAGCTTGAGAAATCAAACTGTCAGCGTCTGGAAACTTCTACCCGTATCATCAAAGAATTTTAACGAACCTTCAAGTTGAGTATAGACATTTAGTGTTCTACTGGAAAAGAAGTTACTCAGATGGGTTTTTCCTACTAGGAATTATCAATAAGTAGCTATATATGCAAACATATGACTTCCACTCTCTTCATTCTGCATTTGCTTGATAAAGAAAGCCAGGGGCTTATGAAACGTTTCGCATTTGTTTTAAACCTTATATCAATATCTAGTTAATAGTTTTCATAAAGTGTAATTAAACGTCGTTGTTAATCAAGCTTACTGTTCACAATTGCAAGTGTTTTGTCAGGAAAAAGGGAGAAATCAACTCAATGAGAAATTAACTCAATTGAGAATTAACTAATGAGAAATTAACTCAATTTAATTCATCATTAAAATAGACTCAAGGGGTACTTGTGTAATTAATAATCGTATAGAAGCAGTGATATGAAAATATATTTTAACTTGTTTAAAACTAAAATATATATTTATGAACAATCTTAATTAAGCAAGAAATTTATAATTTCTTCAAGTATATTTTTTTCATTTGGTATAAGGTTTCTCATTTGTATTATTGATGTAAAATTCCTATACTTCTTACATTAAGTGTATATTTTGTATTTAGTACACGGCTTTCTTATTCCGTTTCAATAGGAACAATTACTTCTGAGCGTTATCCCAGCATACATTGCTGCTGAGGTAAAGAGAAGTATCATGTTGAAAATGGCGGATGCTTGCAGCCAATCTTCAGGAGCAAACAACCAAGCAAAGCAACGCTTTCATGAGCTCTATGTGCAACGACACAATAACGTTAGGTAATAACTTGGAGTAAAATATATTATTGCTTTTTTAATTTTTGCTGCGAGCTTTAAATTTCCTGAAACGGGAGTTTCCTTTACCATACAACATTAAATTTTTGCAATACCAACTCCAAATCTATAAATTTCCTTGCCAACTATATATATATAGTTCGTTCGCGGAAAGTTGACCGATGGTACCATTAGAATTCACGGGAGCTGACGTCACAAACGGGCTAGTTCATTACAGCAGAGGGGAGGACATCATTTCAGAACTGGTTTTTGGCGTAGACAAATATTCGCCAAAAACCAGTTCTGAAATGACGTCACCCTCTCTTCTGTGATGAACTAGCCCGTTTGTGACGTCAGCTTCCATGAATTCTAACGGTACCGTCGGTCAACTTTCTGCGAATGAATTACACGTTGCATTCATGCATGTTAAAGATAAGCTGTTCTTAATTTACGGCAAATTTGGAGAGGATGGACCTGATTGGTTGTTTGAGGTTTCGTGACGTAGGGCCGGCAAATGCCATGCTGCGCCGAAGGGATTAAATCTGAGCTTTATGTTTATTTCTAAGCACTTGCAATTAGGGTGTAGACCAGAGTCAAAAATTAGTTTTAATAGAGGGTCACTTTCAAAGCTTTTCAGATGTCCGGGGCTGAAAAATTTTAACAGGGACTTGCAGCCCATTCGAGTCCACACTAATTAAAAACGGGGTTTGCTTTTCTTTTAGTTATTTGACTTATTCACTAAAAACGCAGAAGATGATGCATTTCTCGTAACTAAAACGCGAAATTAATAAAACAAACGTCTTTATTCTCCTCTAGCAATTTACAAACAATGCACAACATATAGCTTACATACAAACCAAAACAGCATAAATTTTATTCATGCTTATCTTCACAGCGTAAAATAACAACATTGTCTACTGTGAATGACCTCTTTAAGGTTTGAGACCCAACGACGGTGCAGTGGTAACGGGTTCGCCGAAAGCGCATTGGACCAGAATTTGACTCCTAGCGTGCCAAAGCAGAACGCTTACACACTCACTGATACTCTAGTCCGGGGTTGGTTCCCTAGGCCTTAAGAGGTTTGGATTCCTCGGAAAAATATAGGTCTCCATCCAGCATGATATTTGCTATCCTTTCGCAATGGAATCCAAACAAATCTTCTTCTTTCGCTTTGCCATTTCCCATGTTATATGGGGTCGGCGTTATGGTCCTTTAATCTTCTCTTCCACAATCTTCTATCCAATGCCTCTTCTCTACTCCATCCATACTCTTCCAGATCTTCCGTCACTTTATCCTTCCATCTCAGCCGTGGTCTTCCCCTCTTCCTCTTACCCATTACCACCAGCTTATCCAATACCTTTCCCACATATTCCTCATTTCTCCGCTCCATATGCCCAAGCCATCTTAACCTATGTTCTTGTATTTTTCTTCCTATGGGTCCAACCTTGACCGTACCTCTAATTAGGTTATTCCTTATTTTATCCCTCCTTGTAACACCATTCATCCACCTCAACATTCTCATCTCAGCCACTTCCATCTTCCTTTCATGCGCTCTTGTAATTGGCCAAGTCTCCGCCCAGTATAACATTGCAGGTCTGACCACAGTTTTGTACAATTTTCCTTTCATCCTTCCGCTTACTTTCCTATCACAGAGCACTCCACTCATCTTTCTCCAATTTAACCACCCACATTGGATTCTGTATTGTATCTCTGTGGTCAAAACTCCATCGCAATAGAACCCAAACAAATAAAACAGAGAAATTCGAAGTTGATACAACTGATTTCCATTAAGTTGTGGACGTAAGGCGGGATCTAAATTAATTTTTCATGAAGTTCGATTTAGAATGCTGCTTCAGGTACGCCTTAATCCTTCTCAAATCTATTCTAATTAAAGCCTATTTCTCTTTAAAGACGGCATTTTGCGGTCCCCACAAATGCTTCGTGAAATTATACACATCCTGATTAACGACTTTTCTGTTCAACGACGAATTTTGTCTGTCCCTTAAAAATTGTCAGTGGGAGAGTTTACTACATATATTACACTAAACACGGTTTTAAGGCTGCAGTTTCTCCAAGTAATTCTGGATGTCTGTTTCTGCATACATGTTTAATCTAAAATTCTTGCGTTGGTGAGTATTTAGGACTTGAATACATTTGTCTTTCAAAGCGAAGTCTTCTTAAAAAAAATTGTTTCTTTCTATCAAGTAGCTTTATTAAATTTGAAAACATATGCAGCTTCACTACTACATTCGGTATTAGGATGCAGAGAAAACTGTTATTTAGAATTTGCATGACATTCTGGGTTTTCTTTTAAATCATTCAAAGTGTCTTGGAATGTTCGAGAACAAACAGCCTTTCTTCTGTTAATTGCTGTCCACCGTGCTGTTGCTCGCAGTCCAGTGGCGATCAGCGAATCGGGTCCGGCCCTCGGGCTGCCAGTTAGTGAGCGCTGGTTTGAATTATAATTATTTGTTTGAATGAAAGGATAAAGGAAATAACTAAGGCCATGCCTGACGCTGAATTTTAACCGGCAAACTTCGAATTGCAGGAGAAAAAAAGAGTAAATAAAATAAAGATACCTTCAGTAAAAACCGATAGTTTGCTTCCAGCCTTACGCGTGGTTATTTCATTTTCTGGCTCCTTATAGATCGAATAAACTGTTTCAGTTGAATCGAAATTGGGGAGTTGGAAACCAACTATTTTAAATCAATTACTTCTAAGAAGCTTCATCAATTATTACCTTCGCTTTTCCCACTATCTCTTCAAGATCTTAATACCTACTTAGATTGTATGTTAAATCTATGTAATTGACACGATTTCTTATTAACGATCTAAAGCGAGGTGGACAGCATAGTGAGACTTGAGAACTAAGAATAAGTATTTTTCCTTAATGGCAGTATTTGAGACTACAAATACTCACATTAAGAATAAACGCAGGAACTTGCGGCTATGTAAGACAGAAGATCAATACTTACTTCGATTTCTAAGCATTGATGCCGCGCAGCCTCACGTTCCTAAATTAAACATAAAACTAAGTTCCAATCTTGGGGCCCTACGGTAGTGCTGCATTCGCCTAGCACGCTGTTGTCCTGGATTCGATTCTCAATGGGACCAAGAAAAAATTGCTTGTTGACTAACTTACTGCTCACTGTTGTCTGAGGGTTGTTACCCTAAGACATGAGAAATTCGTATATATTCCTCGGAAAACTGTAGGTCTCGGCGCAGCATGACCTTGGCTATCCTTGCACCGTAAAACTAGCAGGCAAATAAATTTTAATCGATTATTCATTTAGTGAAAGTAGAGAATGCAAATACCTAATTAAGAAATTGCCTTTCATCCCCTAACAAACATCTTCTGGATATTCTATTCAGTAATTACCCAATGGATTATTTAGCAAGAACTTAATTTCAACGCTAAAAGCATGGACAACGTTCCAAATAGCCTTCTATGCGGTAATGCTTCTCCCAATACTTTCTTTATTTCTTTATTTAAAAATCAAAAAAATCAAGATTTTGTGCTTCAAAAATAAAGTTCCAAAAGTACTCCTTTAGAATATTAACGCTTGAGAACTCTGAAGCTGTGTTTTTGATAGCGCGATTGCTTTCTCTTTTTCTCTCGTGAAAAAACGATTCCATAATATATATATAGTACGAAAGGAAATAATGTGTTTTTAATGGTAGAAACTGATGATATGTTTCTCCGAATAGGCTTTCTTTCAAATGGTTTTTATCTTAAAAGTTCCATTTCACGGGATGCTATTTATAGGAATATTACCAACAAAAATTTTTGTTCTTTTCCCCTTTATCGATTAAGAACATTAGAAAATGTAGAATATTCGAAATTATATGATTTTCTTTCCATTTTGTAATTCTTCTTTACGAGTTGAAAAAAATCCATATGTTGGCTGTTTATATTAGTAAATGTTTTTGTGACTGAAATTAATAACAATTTATTGTTTGGACCTATTTTAAAATTCCAAGCCTTGATGTTAACAAAATTTTTATTTTTCACTCCAGTAAAAACACGTTTTTATACATTTGCAATTATAATTAATAATAATTAAAGTAACTGGT
Source organism: Dysdera silvatica (assembly GCA_006491805.2). Lineage (NCBI taxonomy): Eukaryota > Metazoa > Arthropoda > Arachnida > Araneae > Dysderidae > Dysdera > Dysdera silvatica. Next base: position 4,014,349 of record QLNU02014802.1, on the reverse strand, counting down.
AGAATAAACAGTCGGTATTCAATAATTTTGGCTAATCGAATTAAATTAATTTATGTTGGTAAAAAAATAATTAAAGTGCGATGCTAATATTTAACGGATAATGAGTTTTAAAATTTTAATCATGTACGCAGCGGAAAGAAAACCCATTATAAACGATGGGTTAGTAACGCGTAAGTCAAACTCCTTATGTTAAAAAAGCAGCCGTGCGTCCAGTTTGAGGGTACGTACAGACATGCAACAGGACATCGTAACAGAACATCGTCGCATAACATCCCGTGTTACGCGAGGGCGTTACAGGGAGAACATTGCCGCGTGTCATCAGTGCGTAACAGCACTGCGTCCCATCAGTTCACGCCGATATCCAATCTACACTGACAAAACGCTGTTGTTCGTAAACCGGCCCAAATACAGGAACATGGGTTACAACATAGCACCGTGACATTCCTTTGATGCGACGGGGTAAAAACCGACAACTGGTGGGACGTGGGAATGTTACGATGTTCTGTTACGGAGAGCGGTCCAGATTTGATACGCGACGGTGTTACGATATGGTGTTTTTTTGCATGTGTGAACGCAGCCATAAACTCCACGTAGTCAGTTTTCAAAATGCAGAATGGGGTCTCTCTTCAGGAATCTGAAGAATAATCAGTTTGTTTTATAGATCTAATATATGGAAGCTTGTACACTTCGTTTAAGGCAGCATGACCCTTGCTGTACTTGCCTTCTAAAATTTTAGCAAACTAAGAATAGCCTGAGTCTAAGGTCGTCCAAATATTTCATCTGTCGACTTTCAGATAAAACGAACTTTTTTTTCGACTTCGTTATATGAATGACGAAGGACTTTTTTGAATGGTTCAGCGAGCCACTTCATGGGGGGGTAAACTTAGCTGAATGTTCCTCCAGGCAGAGTCAGTTGCCACTCGGGAACCATGCGCAATGAGGCATTTTTCTGACGAATGACGTCATTCCTCTTTGGTGAAACGTGCAGATGATCGACGAATAGATCCACCTGTCCTTGACTAGTGCTAAAATTCTCCAGAGGTATAAGTGGATCCATTCATGCCTTTATGGATGCACATCAGAATGTTGCGCTTCTTTCATTACGGCCCTGTGGTGGCACAGTGGTGACGCGTCCGCCTAGTGCGCCGTTATCTCGGGTTCAAAACCCGACGGTAAAAAAAAATAAATAAATAAATTAAAAACAGCATACTGTCTGTTCACGAAAAGAAGTCCCATGGAACAGTTAGAAATATCGGGGGTGACGTCATAAACCGTCTAAATTCTTACAAGAATGTAAGAGTGCAAGTTCTGCACTCGTTTTTGGCGACTGCCAAAAGCAAGTTCTGAGACTGGAGTCTTGCTCCGCTGTAACAAGCTAACTGATTTGTGACATCACCACCTGTTATTTCTAACTGTACCATCGGACTTTTCTTCGTGAACAGGCAATACAAAACTGTCTGGGAATTGGTTTCCTAGACCACAAGAGGCTCGAATTCCTCGGACAATTGTATAGGTCCCGGCGCAGCATGACCCTTACTGCCCTTATGCCGTGAAACTCACAAACAAATAAACAAAAGCTTTCCCTACCTGCAACACTCCAACTTAAAAAGCGCAGACTATAGGCTTGTGCTTTCTATGCACAACACGCATCCTTCTGACAAGTGTTACAATAGAACACGTACTAAAAAAACGAGTACTAATATAAAACGAGCACTAACGTTATAAAACGAGTAAAAACGTAGTAAAAAGTACTAAAAAAAGAGTACTCATCAATCCAGATAAATCACTTCAGTCTTCCGTGATCCAATTGCAGTATTTTCTCACTCACTACATTTATTAAGGTACCGGTATTTTTGAATATCTTAAATTGAAAGAAAGGTTCTGGTTGTAAGCGTCTGTTTCCGTAACCCATTTGCGAAATTATGTCATATTGTTTTTAAGAACAGGTTAGTGATACTAGCCCTACAGAGGTGACGCATTCACTTAGCTTGCCCTTAATCCGGGTTCGACTCCCAACGGTACCAAACTAGTACGCCTACCGCCAAACTGTTCGCTGTACTCTGGGGATCGGTTGGTTCCCTAGGACTTACGACGTTCGGAATCATCGGAAAGCCGTAGGGCTCGGCGTGGCGTAACATTTGCCGTCATTGGGCCTTAAAATAGACCAATATTAGATAGAATCATCTTCTTATCCAATTTAATGCCACTGGCAGATTGGCAGTTACGTCACAGAACGATCCTTACTCTTTTCAGGCTTGGCTTGCAAGTTTACGGTCACAATATTTCCGTTACTTCGCACCTTTAGCGGGTTTCATGCATTTCTGGCCCACTCGCATGGACGCCCATATGGGAAGGGGCAGAGGGGGGGTCGATCCCCCCCTCCTCTAGCCATTTAAAAATTTGATTTGCCCGAACCTGCTATGCATTTACTTTCAAAAGTTTTACAGTCACATTTTAAAATAAGGTACTTTTTAGCTCATTACTAATTGTCAAGCAGTATCAATTATTTTTGTAGCGTTTTGGTATCTTGTACATTCACTAAAATTCTTGACAGCTTTGAGAAGGAGGTAATAATTTTTCTCAGCCCCCTCCTCCTAGAAGTACACGTTACTGCTTCTCATCCCCCCCATAAATACTCGTATGGGAACCCATGCCCACTCGTGTAACGATCCAACATGAGATTTAAAGAAATTTGTCAGTCACAAAAATAGAACAACCAGCTTTCCACGCATCATGTATCTATCTGCCAACGATCAAGCCTTTGCTTTATCTATCTGAAAGTTAATACGAGTGTTACCAGGGGAGGGGACGAAACCCACCCCTTTGAATAAACATTTAACATTGAAAACATACAAGGCAAAGGTCAGTGAGGTATCATTTCCAAAAAACGTCAATAATCGCCTCTTAAATGAACTTTAATCCACCCCTGAATGTTAGATTCCCTTAACTTCTAGTAATTAAGGGTCACCTTCTCCCCAGCCTTTTATTTACTACAATAAGACTACGCACTTCCATGGATGTGGCAAGAATTGTGAATAATAATTTTTCTGTTCGATGTGTCTTCTGTACGAAATTATTTATTTCGTTTAGCTATTGAACTATACTATGCAAGTAATTACCATGCTTTCATAGTGCTCTAATTTCATAAGAAACTTGCCACTGTCGAACATTATAATCAATCGTATGTATGTTTAATATTAGAAAATTGAAAATTAAACCTTAATTAAAATTCAACTGAAATTTGAGCAAAACAATATTAGAACAAACTGAAGCAAACTTCGCTTCAATAATTAATTAGACGTTTGAAAAAAAGTTTTTAATCAATTTCCAAATAAGTTTAATGGGCGTTAAAATAACACCCACATTGAAATTTGACTTCTAATAGAGAAATTTGTTTTATACTCTTTGAAAGCTCATCGTGTAATATTAAAATTCCACACTATACTAACAATTTGTTACATCAGTATTAAAGCGAATCATTTTTCTTATATTAAGAAAACATTGAACTCGTGATTTTCAAAACATGATTCAAATAACGACGATAGTTACGAATTTATATCAGAAAATTATAACCAGGTAACAAAATTTTAAAAAAATTGCTTCTTTTTATCTAATATCTCTTTTTTTTTTCAATCGCATCTGATTTTATTGCATCGTTTCGTGTATAACGTGCTTTTATATAATTCTCACCTTTGTATGAGGTCAATTTATTTCCATTTTAAAACCGTAAATACGGCCTTTCCTTGTTTGATGCAGAATGGCCCTTGTTGTCCTTGCGCCATAAAAATTTAAACAACTAAAATTATAATTATACATATGGAAAAGCCCTGTTCCGTCGTTGTATTCTTCGTTCGTTCGTGTGTGTGTGTGTGTGTGTGTGTGTGTGTGTGTAGGGTGGGGAAGAGTAAATACACCCTTGTCAAAAAATGAAGAAATTTCATATTAAAGTAGTAGCATACGAAGAAATACCTGAAATATAAATATATTATATCATTGTAATATGACGTTCATCAACGTAAAGTTTTCAAAATTATTGAGAGATGCACAAGCATATATTTTGTACATTTATACATTACAGTATATGTAAAATTGCAATTTATTTCAAATTATTGGGGGGCTCGGCCCCCCATGGGCCAGTATAATTCTATGCGTATGATGACAGTGATTGGTTATATCTTCCAGTATAGAAATATACGGCCTTGCGATGAACAGTGGAGAAGAGACGCGAAACGTGGCCAAATTTTAAAATAGAATTTTTTTTTTTCCTACTGCTTAGATCAACTGCGTTCAAAAACTCTCGAAAATGTTTATGATTCCAATTGCCATAGTTTTTGTTTTGAGTCGTCGTGTCTGACTTCAATTTATATAAAATAAGATACACAGGAGATAAAATATAACAAGAAATACAGGTGACATTTCAGCCGGATTAATTCCAACTTGTTCACATTCGAATGTTACGATTTATCGAACACAGTTCCTTTTTATCTTCATCTGTTGCTATATCATGACTAAGGCAAGTTGGTTATTTTAACCCTTAGAAGCCTTATTTTCCAAATTAAATTTAAAAATGTATTTATTGCAGTAGCCAGATAAAGGGAAAAATAATAAAAAAATCACAATACTTATTTTATATATTTATTTCGAAAAAAAAGCAGGTATAAATTTTGATACTTTAGGCATTAAGTCCATAAATATGTCGCACTAACTGTTTAAAAGTCCGGTAACAAATTTAAAACTTAAGGCATTTAAGGGTTAAGCTACTTTTGATCTATACAGGGTGGTCCTGAACTCTACCGACAAAATAAGAGGGGGTGTTGGGGACACCAAATAAGGCATATTTGCCCATATCCCCGTGTCCGCAAAGGGGCCGGTTTGGCTGTAGAGCGTAACTACTGTTTATGCCCATCACGTTGCTACGTAGCCAATTGCATGAATTAAATACAATTTTTGATACATAATTTAAGTAAATGAGCTAATAATACAAAAGGGACAAAGAAATCCGGAATTCAGTTTCCTGTTCCTGATCTGTGTTACTATGTAGTGAAAATAAGCCTAAAACTGCCTTTTTTAGCACACTAGAAAAGAATCGGAAGCTACTAAGTAAGTGCACAGGTTAAAGAATATTGAATTAAACGTGTTTTGTTCAGTATATATTTTTTCCAAAAATTAACCATTCGGGCACTACAGTGAATTTAGTGTTTGCATCCACCCCATTTAAGGTTTCCATAAATGGCTACAATGCGCCATTTCACAAAGTTTTAAAATTATTTAATGTCAACGGACGTCGGGCTCACTCAGGCAACTGTCTAGAATTAGCTGAATTCACCGGAATTATAGGCGTAGAATCCATACAATCGCAACAAAGCTGACGAATTCTACACATACATGTTCATGGTATGTACATGTTCACATGTATGTTCATGGTCCCTAATATATAATTCAGAACATATAGGATCTCTGTGGTAATGCAACAATAGTTATTATTGTTGTATTTACAAAAAATCATTACCTTACCGTTTTATTGCTGACAGATAAAGTGAAAACAACAGCAGAACAATATTTACGGAAACCAGGTCAAAAGGTCGCAAATGTCGTCACATAATTTCCTGTAAAATACGTTGCAAATACTACAATTTTGGCTGGAAAGTTTTTTGGGGCGAAAATTTTTTCTGGGACTTGCTACAATATGTAAACGGTTTCATACTCTGCTTTATATATAGTGAGCCAAGTAGAGAATAAATTTATTATTATAAGTATGCTAAAATTGTGTATTCTGCTAAAAAAAATACGCTATAAATATTGGATATTTCATTGTGCGCAAAAGTAGTAAAAAGTAAACTCCTTGCGGCATATAGATTGTAATGCGTATTTCCAAAAGAAAGTTAACTGAACAGAAGTTTATGTAACTTCCATTTAAAGAAAAAGCACAAGTATTAAATAAATTCTAGTTTAAAAAAACTTCGACATTAGATAACTTTATGTTTAAAAAGGCTTAGATATTGGATAACTTATTGGATATTGGAAATCTTAAATATCATATTACTTCAAATTTGAGTTTAGATAATTTTCAGTTTGAATTCAAAACAACTTTTTCAAGTTTAATTTTAAATATAACAGCTCCAGTTTAATTTGGATAATTTTCAGAAGGTTAAAGGTAACGATCTCTATTATCTAAGAAGAAATTCCCACCAGATATTAAGTAATAATTAGTATAATCTTTAACAGTATGTGTATTTAAATTTATATAACAATACAATGGAAACAAATGATGTCACTTGATTATTTCTGCACATGTTATCTGAGAATTAAAGTTCTAAAATAAGTATTTTTCAAAAGCCCATTCTTTTGAACCTGCTCTGTCATTTCGTGCCATCAAATTAGGATCCCGTTACGTTTTCTTTCTCCCTTCTTATTACCAAGTCATTACTTGGGAAACGAAAGAGGAAGTAATTGCCATCAAAAATACTTCTACGAGATCTTTGAAGATTTACTGCATCAAAAGAGTTCATAAGTTTTGGGATTTTGTTGTTTTAAAGCCTAAAAAAGTCTCGGAATTTTTCTTGTTTTCTCCCTCCTCGTTTGAAGAAGGTGGCAAAGAATGGGCGGGCGGGAAGAGCAACGTTATTGCTCCTGGGATTTTCTTTAGGGATTGTTGAAGCAGTTGGCGTTGATTAAGATGGTACCGTCGCCAAGCACGGATGGGAGGCATCTGTCATGGGATGACAACTGTTATTTTTTAACGTAGCTATGCATCCTCAATCTTATTTGAGAAAAGAAACACATGACTTAAGACTTTCCTTTTCTGTGTTTGTATTAGAAATGAGAAGGAATTTGAGAGAGTTGAAACCGAATTCTTATTAACGTTGTTTTTTCTACATGTAAAAACTAACGCTTCGCATTTTTTTTCCACTTTTTTCTAAGCCACGGTTTTGTATTTTTTTTTGTCGTTTTTTATACGAAGTTTATCGTTTTTTACAAAGTTTTTATACGTCTTTTTTTTTATTTTGTTAACCTTATTTCCTCTCCCTTTTTGTTTCCACGGAGGCTGTATTCGATGAAGACCAAAAACATTTTATCACCATAACAGTACTCATTTATTACAAAAAATCGAATGCCCTAATGAAGTTTAACAGAAATTCTCGGATCAGTTTTTCCCGAAAAATTAAAATTATGTCATACGTAACGTAAAATATTCTGTAATGCGTATACTCAGTGGCGCCGACTTCGCGGGTTCGAGACACTTTTTGAACCCTCAATAATTTGTGTATACTCAGTGGCGCCGACTTCATGGGTTCGAGACACTTTTTGAACCCTCAATAATTTTGTTGTGGGTTCCTCGAACCCCTAATATTTTTGCTCGTGGGGAAAATACATATATGGAAATATATGCACAAAGTTTTTCGTCATCGATTCTTTAAGATTTTCATTATTTCTACCCTGTTCCTTGGACCTTTTATAAAAGAAAATTCTTCATTTTGTCTGGGTTCATAGAAAATACAAAAGTTTAGTCTTCAGTTATAAATAAAATATGTTGTCCAAAATATGGCGAAAATATGTTGTCCAGTAAGTTGACCCACAATACCTTTCAACAACTGGGGGGATCCACCCTTTTCTTTGCTTCTTACTTTGTTTTTCCTTCCAAACACTCCTGGAGCAACTGAAGAATGTAGCTTTTATTTCAGTCAACTTCTTTTTAGAGTGAGGGGGGGGAGGGGGTGGACACGTCTGAATATTTTGGAAGCAATCGTAAAACACTAAAGGGTGTATACATTTAGGAGAACATGAAATAATTATCTAGAGAAAAAATATTTTTCTATAATTAACTATAATTTGCTTCATTTTAAATATTTCAGGTGTCTTATTGTACCAGATAATCTGATAATGAAATTTAAATTACACTTACATCCTTTTAAAAAGGGCGTGGGTCAATCGATTTAAAATTTTTGGAACCCACAATAATTTTTCAAGTCAGCTCCTATGTGTGTACTCATTCATCCAACGTAGTGATTTACAATAACGTACATAATAACATGTCTTTAAGTGCATTTACCTTCCTACAAGGCGAAGTGCTACTTAGAAAAGGCGAATGTTGTAGTTCAGCAAACACCTTTCCGTAGTATTTCTATGTGATTAATTATTTTTTTAGCGAATGGATGGAGAACATCATGCTGCATTGTAGTTTTCCAAGAGATTAAAACCTCATTCGCCTAAAAAATCTAATCTCGGACTACGAAATGTAGAAGAAAAAGGACAAACATACAGGCTGGCCATAATTTAGCATATGGTGTTTAAAGCCCTATAGCGAAAGGTTTATTGGACAAAACTGAAGAAAATTTTGTATGCATACTCCCGGGAATATGGAATTTTAATTTAAAAAGAAAAAAAGTCAGAAATTTCCGAACTGTGTGAAATTAGTATTATCACATTTTTGATAATAGGGTTTTTTGCAACAAAGTACGATCACGTTGAGGTAGCATAGTGCATCAGTTTTATCAAATAAACGCGTTTTCAGCCTTTCTTATATTCACTAATTGAGTATTTGGCTGCTTTTGCAAGAAAATATGTACAATTGCGCGATTTCAGCGCCAATTTTCCTTGTAGTGGTAAAATTTTAACTATTTTTTATTTCATTTATTGGGCTTATGGTTATGCTTTTTTAGAAATCAAAATCCCATGTTCCCAGGAGTTCTGTTTTGAAATTCTGAAATTGTTTTTTTTTCTGAAATTTTTTTTCTGAAATTGGTTGAGTTTAGCCCGTTATATCTTTCGCTATCAGGCTCTAAACACCCCACGTTAAATTATGGCCACCCTGTACTTCAACACTTTAGGAAAGCAAGCGCGATTTCGGTTATGAAGAGAATAGCGCTCCCATTACGTAGAGCAGATATTTGCAAATATCGCTAATGCAAAAATACTAGTAAGAAAAACACAATCAATGACAGTTATATATTCGAAAAACGTTTACAATTGTTTCGATGGATATATCCTTCTTCTTCAGAACGGATACTTGTTTACGATCTCAGCGAAAAGCTAGAACTGAAAAAATAAGAAAAAATAAACATATTAATGGTCAAGTGTCGCCCTCTATTGGTAGAGAAAGAAAGAGAAAAGTGATTTAAAATAAAATGAAAGTTAAAATTGAAGGGAAAAAATGAAAAAGATTGGAGAAGTGGGAACAAAATAAGAGGAATAAAATATAAAAGGTGGAAGAAGAAATTAAACCGAAAATACTATTAAAATGATAAAAAAAAAATCAGATTTAAAAATAATTGCTACCGCAATTTACCAAATGTTTGTCTACAGTGGCCAAGTGCTAACACGTTTAGCTACCAAGCAATTAAACCGATTTTGATTCCGGCAGGTATACAGCGCCTGTTGTTTTATTTTCACAGATCCATAGCTCGGCATTTGTTTCCCTAGATCTGTGGTTATCAGGTTTTTGGTTTTTTTTCATGCAGCCTTTTCGTCATATCTTAACATACCATGCATCCTCTCCCTGTAAGTATGTTTTCGCTAACAGTATCAATATCGCTATAGTTTAAGATTAACAATTTGAGTCTGCAATCCCCCTCCCCTTGAAACCGTGAAATCTCTCACCTAGATGAAACAGAAGCGGATTCCTCGAAAATATGCAATTCTTGGCGCAGCTCTTTTTGCGCCATAAGGTGCAAATAAAAATCCAGAAAAAAAACGGTATAATGAAAGGCTTGCATTAAAAACTTAGGCAAAATAAAAGAATTTCGTATAAAAAAAAACTACGACGCTTATTTTTCACCCATGAAGAAGTAAAAACAACTTGAAAAATTCACATCATCTAAAAAAGCGTTTTCCATATAACTTTCATTTTTCCATATAAAAATATTTTTGTAAGAAAGTTTTAGTAAATTCTTTCCCTATTGTTTCAGTTTCCTTAAATTATTATTTATTTTGCAAAGAGGCTATTGAATTAATTAACTAAATTATTTACTAATTCCATAACTTATTAATTCCCAACAGAAAAAGTATGTAAGAAATTGTACTTTTGCTAATTGCAATGTTTGCAAATATTGAAATCCAAAATTCGTAACATCGTTTGTTATGATCTTAAATATGTCAGTTATCCTCCGCTCATATTTCAACTCAAAATTTTTTTATTTATTTTAATAACACGATAACTTTATTTTAAAAGTATTATTAATTTTACGAATAGATCACACAATTCCCTATTATCCTAGGATTTGCTTAAAAGTCTTTTCATAAGTAGAGTTGGGTTCTTTAATTTCCGCTTCCATAAACCATAACAAAGAATAAAATAATTCGATAGACGTTTCGTCAAAGTTTCTAGGGATTAATTGGATTTAGCTTCATTTAAAATTTGTATTCATCGAGTTACCTTAAATATTTTCGGAGTAAATGATGTCATTCAGTTTGCTAAAGTATAAAAATAAACCTTTTTTGCGCTTTAAACGTTATCGAATTATTCTTTGATGAAATAATTACCCAACGTAAGCAGATTATGTAAACATTGTTGTCTCTATCGCATTCATTTAAGGACACTACCTGATATTTGAATTTTCTGTTCGGAGAAATATATATTTCTCTGCGATTATTAGCACCTATTGTTTTAAATCTGTTTAATTTGAATTTTAATAATAATAATAATAATAACAAGTTTGTTAGTTAGAAGGCCTGCAACGAGTTAGAGGACCTACAACGAACGGCACAGACGAAATGTAGACAACTACACCCAACATCAGTTATTGAAAGAAACACTCTGCCACGATATGCAGGAGGACGTAGACAAGTGAAACTGAAAGACCTACACGACACACAAATTCAAAATTTAAGAGTCTACTTCCATGGCGAAAATTCACATTCTCTTTTTACCCAAACAACAACACTAGTAAATACATCTCACACCACATTCAAACTCAGCACAAATAATGAAGTACCTGACAGCACAAAAATAATAAGTTGAATTCAATACAACACAAATTTATTTATAAGCACAGGAATAATCAAAGAAGTTACAAAGTTGAATAATATATGAGAGCTAAATTGAAGATTACAAAAATGACAAAATATTACAACGTTATTACAATAACTGCTATTGTAAAAATAAAAATATCGTATAAAATGAAAATATAACTCTATTAACTTTGGGTTACTTATTTAAAATAATATCAATACAATTCCAGAAAACTATGGATTCCAAACCTGGGCTTAAGGGGAAAGGAACCAGAAAAGGATTTGTCAAAATTCCTGATAAAAACTGGCTTCCCCAATAAAAAGAAAGACAAAGTAAAAAGTGGAAAAAAGGAAATAAAGAAAAGAAAATCACTGGCAAACAGTGGCAAGCGGTGAAAAAATGTTATAATCAGAATTCAAAGTAGCCTATCTAAAGTCAAAATGAGACACCATTAGGGGAAAAGGTATGAAACCACACAAGGCCTCGTACAAATATCGTACATTTAAAAGTATAAGTGAAAGGTAATCACAAGCCCAGCAGTAAATCAACTCTGATTATTTTCCTGAAGAGATACATGCTATTCAGTTAGGAAATCTCAGGCCGGAAATTGTTCAGTAACCAAAGACATTATATTCGATTTAAGAAGATTGGTTCTAAGGCTTAGGAGCAATAATGCAAGTTTGTTTCTGGTTTCGTAGTTGTGTATTAATAAATGATTATTAATGAAATTATGCCTGGATGGTTCATTCATTTTGATTCTATTAAGCATATATGATAGAATTTGAAATCTATACCATATATCTATTTGGAGTATCCGATAATGTTGTTATGTGTCAATAATGCTGTTCTGTGAGTTTCTTATATATCTAATAAAAACTTTTTGAAGTTTGGAAATTCTTAAGTTGTCCCTTATATCATTACCTAATAGCGAACTTCCCCAAACAGGGACGCAGTACTGCATGCCTGGGAGCAATAGGGTGTGGTATGAAATCAATTTGATAGGTAAAGGAAGGATCAATGATGTTCTGTATATAATCCCTATACTCCTCCGAATCTTCGCGCAGACAAAATCAATGTGTTCCTTCCATCTCAGATCAGCCTCAAGAAACATACCAAGGAATTTAATAATGTTTGTATAGGTTATAGTTCTGTTCATCATTTTAATTTCGGGCAAAATATTCGGAACGATTTTACGTCTGGTGAACGAGATGGACCTCAATTTTGAAACATTTAGCATTAAACAGTTTGATAGAAAACAATTACTTATATATATGAGAGTCTGGAATTTATATACGATATCGAGGTCCTCAAATCGATAATGATTGATGGACATTCAAAAAAAATAGATTAGTATCATCTGAAAATAAAATCTTTGTGAGATCATGTGTTGCTAAACATGGATCGTTAAACTGGAAAAAAACATAGAGCCAAAAATTTATCTCTGGGGAACACCATAGTTTATTTTTAATTTTTCGCAAGCCCATACCTTCCATTTTGGACAATTTGATATATGTCAATATAAAACGAGTGAATAAGCTCTAGTTGAATGCCTCTAAGGCCCAGACCAGTAAGATTTTCTGTAAGGATATTATGATTTATCACATCAAGAGCTTTAGAAAGAACCCTAGTATTTAAATATTTTGATGGAAAATATATTAAGCTTTCTTTTTCAAATAGTTTATTGCTGTTAGTGTCTCCAAAAATTAACCCAGTATCGTCAGCAAGCAAATTAATGTCCTGAGCAACGTCTGTTAGATTATTTATATATAGAAATTATAATAATGGACCTAGGGTCGAGCCCTATAGGACTAACAGTTGTTTATTCCTACAACTGTAACATTTATTGACATTTTGTGTATTTTTTCTATTAGGTAACTTTTAAATAGTTCTAATACTCTACCTCGTATGCCATATAATTCTATTTTTTTAAAAGTATATTTCCATCTATTATGTAAAATTCTTTAGTTAGATCAACATATAGACACATCACTATTTCTCTATTTTCGATTTTCTGTTGGATTTTATTAATTGTTTTAAATATCATCTTAAATAGATAATTAAATTTAATTAGCATTTTAAATGGATATCGTAATCGAGTTTGGGAAGAATAATTTCGTTTTTAAAATTTTAGTCTATGACTTTTCAATGCAGATTTGGCATGTATTTGGCGAATTTGTTCTTATAACATACAGCTATGTTCTCTGTTGTTAGTGAATAAGGGGAAAAAAACGCGCGTTTGGTGAAGCGTCATCCTGTGACTATCGCAATTCTGTCCAGCAAAAAGAAAAAAAAAACATATTTACAGATCTTACAAATAGTATTTGAAAGCTTCTTTGTGACTGCAGTTAATAATTTTCCAGGAGATTTTAATATGAATGAAAAACCTAGATGCCAATGTATTACTATTACAGTACTTTCCACGTATTTTTAGTAATATGAACGTCGACGCATCTGTTTTAAGAATTCATATCTATACGGGTGGATTTGTTTGACGTAGAAGTAGAAATTGCCTATCGGTTTGAAGCTCTAAATCTTTTATCAAAACACTTTATCTTTGATGTATGTACGGTCTCACACTGTCTGGCACATAATGACCTTTGTTTTCCTTGCGCTATAAAAGTACAACCAACCAACTGTGTCTTTATTTTATTAGAAGACTGAAAAATGACGAAAATTGGGTGGATCAGCTGTTTATTAATTAATGGTTGGGTCTTTATCACTAAGAAGCTATTTAGATTAATCACAGTCTATTATCCTGATCTCGAACTTTGTATTGCCGAGAGGGTGGTGGCGCTAATACGTATGTCTTGGGATGACCTCCTGTGTAATTGTGAGTCACAGTTCTTGATTTTATCTTGTGAAAAATACCGATGACATGTCCGGTGAACAAGCATGCCAAGGAAGAAGTAGTATCTCCTGTGATGTGAATAAGGCTTGGATATTCCGGACAACATCTGGTTGGGCGTTATCATGTTGGAATACAGCGCCAGCAGATATTGAAAGAAGGGCACCATTTGGACTTCTAAAACCTCCCTGATGCAGAGGTTGCTGTTGAGAGCACCTCTCAATTTGTAGAATCCGGGATCGCCTATAATAGTCAACAGCACCCTCACACCACCACCACCACACTGACCGTTTGTACAGTATGGCGCGTTAAACCGCATGCTAGAAAGTGGCGCTCACCACAATACCATCTAACGCGTAAGCGGCCATCATTATAGTCCGGATTGTAACAGGACTTGTCTGAAAACACGATTTGTTGTCAATCTGCATGCCGTTGTCTGCACTAATCCGCCCATTGTAACTTGGGGCGTCGATGGTTTAGAGTCAAAGTATCCTCCGCAAAGAAATGTGTGTACCTAGTCTTTTGCACAGTAGACACCTTCGAGCCGTAGAAGCAGATAACGCCGCACTTGCAACAGGGCTCCAGTGCTGTGCTAATACTCGAGAATAAGCTGTTCTCTCCATTACCGCCATGCGTATGAGATGCCTATCATCCCGCGTTTTCATCACATACCTTGGTCTAGTGCCAGATTTTCGATTTATTCAGTATTCCTTGGTTCACTACTTCCACACTTGCATTGTTTCGTGGCATTATGTCATATTTTCATCGTTTCGGAAATTATCCTTGCCGCAAGTCGATGGTGCGTCGCCGTTTAAACTCTATTGTTTGCTCGTATGACACTCGCTGACATTGATTACGCGTAATGACTTCAAGGGAACAGTTTTTAGCTCTCTGACAACAATACAATATTTGTCTAACTCTTCCACGGCCCTCTATTTATACTCCTCGTACGACGGTTCAAAGAGCCCTGCCGCGTCCAGGCATGGCAATTTGTGCTGACTTTCTGATCATCTTCATGTCATACACTGCTTTGCATTTTCGTAAATTTTGGTCGCATCGGACAATCCTTCCTTGCGTTGCAGTTTCCATAAACAAGAGCATATGAGTTCATGTAGAACTAAATAATTTATTTGAAATATTGTTTGGAGAAATTTGGAAAGAGGAAATCTTTAATTACGGTAAGGATTACAAAATAATTATTATTTCAGTACAATGTAATTTACCATTAAATTATTAATTTTAATATGCGTACTAAAAAATATAATCATCATCAATAAAATTAATAAATACTGTGCATGTTTTAAAATGTTTGAAGGAATGAAGAAAACAAAAACACACCGAAATAATTGAAATATAAAATAAGAAAAACTTGGAGAACTTTAGTATAACAAATGAGTTATATCTGCCAAAAATAAAGAAACAGATTAAATGGGAGTGTATAACATATAAGGAACCATATATGTGAAAATAAAATATCAGAAAGAACATAATCTATAAAGAGTAAAAATATATATTATTACACAAATTAACGCAAACGCAGTTTTGTAAGCTGACACGTAATTTAACAACCTTTTCCACAGAGGAACGACAGCTTTCGTCAGAAAATTCTTCCAAACTAATCCGTTGCTACTAAATTAAAGATAATTAGCATTTCGAAATGCGACAATCCTGTGTAGCCTCTATTGTAAAGAAATTGAAGCAAAAAAGAATTTACGAAGGATTAGAGAAGAAATGTTTGTGCAACTTCTTGGAAAATATATATTCTCACAAGAATTTCAAGGCCTATTACATTTTCCGCGATGTTAATGAAGTTGTTAATGATGTGTGTGAGAATATCTCTTTTCCCGAAGATTACAAGCGGCCAGTTAAAAAAAAAATGATCAGTCCTCTTACAGCTCTGAACTCTCTTGCAGCCTTTTTGAGATAAAAGTTCTAACAAAAGTCACCAAACTCCCTTAGTTTGTCCAGAATGGGTATATTTAACAGGACATAGAAATAACTCCCCTACAAACTGCCTTCCCAGAACTGAAAGTGAAAATTCCTACACATTGAGGTGCATCCAAGCCCAACAATGACGTTTAACATACTACCCATAGGCATTCGCAGAAATTTCATAAAGGAGGTGGTTACAGGCTTACGGGAGAGTTACAGAGCTGCAACTCCTTATATTCATATGTATATATATATATACAAAAATTCATCGCAATGGGGGTGGGTGGTTACAAGCTTATCAAACCTCCACTACGCACGTCAGTGGTATTAATTACATATTGATGGATTTATGTTAATTCATCCGAGATAGTCAAAATGCCAGTTTCATGGGGAAAAAAAATGTATAAAAAATATATATCGATGGCCTAGCGGTTAAGGTGCTCCGGGCTCAGTGGAGAGACCTTAGTTCAAATCTAGGTCGGGGACGATGTCCTTTTCTCCTAAAAAAAAATTAGTTCAGCTAAAATGTGGATGTTAGAATTATTTAATTTAAAAGAATATATATGTGTATGTGTATGTGAATTATTCTATAGAGAAATTAATATTTTTTACTTATATGCAACTAAGGACACGTTAACTATCGCAGTAGTTATTCTAGTATAATATCTAAATTTCTTTACTCAGAATATTAAAAAGCAGAAGTATACGTAGAGTGGCTTATGCGTCGCGAATTATCTTCGTTGCGTCACGAAAAACTACGAATATAGTCTTAAATTTACCTCATCATCGAACCTAAAAGAGTTCGATGCAAAAGTGTTGAAATATAAAAATACTAAAGTCTTTTTGTTTCTTTTTAGCATACTATACGCAGATATTGTAAATTTCACGCCATTGTCAGAGCAGCTTTCAGCATCAGATTTAGTAAGAACACTGAATGAACTTTTCGGCAGATTCGACCACATTGCTCAGGTACATAATAAAATATTATTTTAAAATAAATTAACATTTGTAATTAGCCTATATAAATAATTATAGGTGATTATTCTTTCTTACTTAATTGAGATATTCTGAAAGCACACTGTTTATTTAAAAATCATAGTTTAGAAACTATATATAAAAAAAGTGCGATATTTGAAAAATGATTATCTCTTTTAATTTTAGAATGAGAGTAATAAGAATAAGTAATGAGTGTTTTAATTTAAACTGGATCGAACGCAAGCAGTATTAAAATATATTTCTAAAATATACGTATCTTCAAACTAATTTATTAACCAGCTCATGAGCATATTAATCAATCCAAATTAAAGTAACAAATCTACTAATTTATTGACAAGCAAATTAACTGAAGTCAGAAAATCAATCTAAAATTAAAGCATTACTCAAAAGAAAATACCATGAAAGGTAAAATATCGTTATACACACATCACACCAAATTTTCTGAATGCGGTTTTAAAAAGAAGACGTGGAGTATAAACACATTAATCTCTTCCGATAACGAATCCGAAGGGACCGAGAAAAATTCGTTAATCGGAATGATGTATTAAGTAATGACTGACTTTCTAATATTCTATTTGATTTCCTTTCACCATTGCCGGTTTGGAAGTGTCAATACATTTGATTAATGTATTGGCGTTTTTAAAAATCTTTATTATTTTCATCTAAATTACACCTTACAATTTAATAAAGTTGCTACATTATAGTAATACAGTACATTATAGTAATAAAGTAACAACTTACGGATTTTTTTTTTCTACTTAGAAAAAAGTCCAAAAGAGTTCATTAAATTGATTTTGATGGCATTTATAGAATATTCTATTTTATTTTTTCAAGAAGTTGAAAGGCGAATAGATTTTTATATCAGATGAAATTATGGGCTTCCAGAATAAAAATGCTGCTTGTTCACTTCGCAGGCTTCTTTTGTTGTTGCCACTTGGAATACCAAGAAACACAAACTTAATAATTACAGTTTCTGAAATTGGCAACGTGCCAAATTATTTCCTATTATATTATGCCTTTCAAATGTGATTAATTTCACTTTCCGTATCTGGCAACATATATTGTATAATTATAATTTTACTTTTTATATTTAGCAACGGTATGTGTGCTTTCCGAATTCTAAAATCAATCAGTCTTTCGTTTACCATGGAAGTGTGCACATGTAATTCTAGGAGGCTCCGCCTAAAAGGCGTACTATATTTATTTAACATTGCATTGTATTATAATTATTTTTTTTAATTTAGGGATTTTTCTATTCTATTTAAGGTAGCTGTTCAGTAATTTTAGAGGTGTACCCCGAATACCATACCGTTCCAATTTCGTCAGTAAAATGTCATGCTTAACATTTTCAAACGCTCTTTGGAGATCTCTTTGCATTCCTATTACAAAATTGCTTTTGTCTATTTCGTCAGAAATCATCTCTTTAATATTAAGGAGGGCGGTAGTTGTTGACCTATGTTTTCGAAAGCCGAATTGATGTTTGTAAAGTAAGTTTTTGCTTTCGAAATATAGTTCAAGTCTACTGTGTAAAGCCTTTTCAAAAATTTTGCTAATAACTGGAAGGATAGAAATAGGATGATAATTCTGAATGTCAGATGGGTCGCCTTTTCTAAATATAGGAATAATTTTAGCCATCTTAAGTTTCGAGGGGAAAATACCTTTATCGAAGCTAAGATGGATTAAATGTGCAATAGCATTTGCAAAGAAATCTGGCATTGATTGATTGAATGAATGAATGAATGAATGAATGAATGAATGAATGAATGAATGAATGAAATACCAGCCGAAGCAATTCATTCAGATGCAGAATTTGTATTTTCGAGATAGATTTGTATTGATATTCTCGAATGTTTAAATATTATCTATTGTTCCTCAGCTTTTTTAAATGCAAGAAATCAATTATAAAAATCTATTAGACATTTCTTGCATTAAGAAATGTCTAATAGATTTTTAAATAGAGCACAAGCATTAAGCTGTGCATTCTATAATTAACACAAGAAGGCCCACATACAGTTTATAAAAAACATTTGTTCCCGTCCCAAAAACTGAAGTTAAGCAGTAATGAGCTCGAGAGGATGACCACTCACGAAACTGGCTGTGCGCTATTGATAGGGATGATATGAGTCGCCTATTAGGTTGTCCCAATGAATGATTATAAAAATTTCTCTTTATTGAAAGCTTGAGTGTTAGGCACCAAAGAAGTCGAAGGGCCATAAGACGGATCTCAATAAAAAACAAATACATGCATTACAAATTATTAATTAATTATTAATAAATATATTAATAATATATTTAATATAAAATAAATTAATTAATTAATTATTAATTAATTATTAATAAATTAAAGTATAGTTTATATTTTTTAAGAGTTGCTATACACAGTTTAGGAAACTAAAAAGAAGAGTGACTAGTATATATTAATTGGAATTATGCTAAACATCATAAGACACAATTTTGGATAATGAGATTGAAATTTGACGACTGGTAAGAGTTCTCATGGTATTTTACGACCTGTGTATCCACTAAACTTAAACTTTCTTGGGCCATTTTACATTAAAGAACATTCTAACAATATAATGAATGGCTAAAAATCCACCAGAGCTTCCTCTAGCCTGGAAAGCTTTATTAAAACTTACTTAACAATCAATTAGATATGTCCAATACCTCCCTCCCCATTATTTCTAACTTTTTTGTACCTTAGAATATTTTATACGGGTAAATAGCGTAGCTTTCACAAAATAACGTGAGTAAAAAAAATAGCAACAATTTTTAATGCTTGCTTCTTATTCTTTGCAATCAATTCTTGACAGAAAACGAGTTTGTGTATTTGAAAGACGTCGAATTTTAAATAACTAAATATCCGCCTTACATCAGTGAGTATTTCTATTACCTTCTAGATAGCGTTATTGCTTGTATTGCCTTAGTCAGTATCAGTTAACTAAACAATAAAGCGCAAGTATATGTCGAAATAAATAAAGAGCAATAACATGTTAGGTGTATAAGATAGAGAACGCAGAGTATTGTAGACTAAGACGTGACACTAGCGAAAAATATCCATCATCTTGAACGAAGCTTGCTGAAAGGTTTAGGAAGGAGGGAAGGCTGGAAAGGGGAAAAAGAGCCAGGAAATAAGATAGAAGAAATATCAAAGAGAGCGAACTCCATTAAAAGGAAACTAATCAAAGAAAATAGAATCAAGCAATAATTGAATAAAAAGAATCTTGGGAAGTTCAGTAACAATGTGATCTAAATTAAAGCTTTATTGCCTCTGGATCTCTCTCTCTCTCTAATGAGAATTGATGTGTAAGAATAAAGAAAACATAATAAAGGGAAATCTTTTGACATAAAGGCAAAACATGGATATTGCGACTCTAATTCTGTTAGTAAAAAGATAACTTATTCGGTTTTAATGGATAGCATAGATTATCAATGGATGCTTAAAATTCAATGTGAATTTTTCTAGATGACATTAAGTTGAAAATGATAGCTTAACGTTAACTAAACCCTTTATATATCACCTGATAATATCACGTGAACAATTAGTTCATGTGATATTTATTTGCTACTTAATGTGACATTTATTATTTGTTAAGTTTATAGGATACCTTATGCGTTAATTTAATAATACACACATTTATTAAACTAATGGAACAATTATATACATAATGGAGATCTCCGTCCCTTATACAAATAGAAGTTATGATGTCCTGATAAAGATAGCCACGTGCTATTGAAACAGATATTGACGACATTTGCTATAAATTTTCTCTACCAAAAAACAAATGTAATTATTTCTTTCATTACGTAATGGGATGTTTGTTTTTATGAAGTTAGCAAGGCATTTAATCTTGAATCTGATACCGCATTCATTCTTGAAAAGAGTTAATGGGATACTTAATTATATGACATGTATTTATATTATATTACTAATATATATATTATATATTTATTTATATTATATTATGTATTTGATTAACGGAGAGTTAACTAAGTTATGCAACTTTAATGTATTCGATTGACGGGACATTACTTAATAAGTTGAGGTCTCCTTACAGATCGCACTGCTCACTGTAGTCCGGGGTTTGGTTCCCCAGGCCTTAAGAGGTTCGGATTCCTCGGAAAACTGTAGGTCCCGGCGCAGCATGACCACTGTAGTCTTTGAGCCGTAAAACCAAAAAACAAACAAACAATAATAAGTTGAGGAGAAATGCTATATGAGGTCCACAAGTGGATTCTTTATGTATTAATTATTTGCGTTTTATGTCCCTAGGATAGCTAAGCTCATGTTCAGATAGGACATACGGTTTCCAAAAGACCTGAATCTATTATATGTCGCTTTGGGATTCTATATTAACTTAATATGGCATTTATGCATTATTTAAACGAAATATTTTCGCACAGGGTATATGAGACATACATTAACTCAACAAAATACTTATTCTTTGTGAAAATATTCAAACATATTATCGAGTTAACCCTGGATATTTAAGTGATAGGAAGATAACTGAACATTTACTTATTAAATTAATCCCATTGTTATCAATAATTCTTTTTTTTTTCTCGCTGTTAAATTTTAATGAGAAAATCGATATTCGGTTTTTAAATTATTTGTATTTAGCAAGGATATATGGACCAGAGTATCATTAAAACAGCAGTAGTCTAAATATCTGGATCATAACCATTTATAAATTTAGTACCTAAATAATTTCAATACTTACTTTAATGCGAATATCAAAGTACGCTTCAACTCCCATAAGCTCGTGTAAGAGCAACGACTAAGTAACTGAACATATAGAAATGAACGCTTATTCCGATGGATTTACGACTATTAGAACCTTAAGGAATCAAACAAATCTGTTAGTTATTTAATGGCTGACGAAGATAAACCTGTTTGCAACGATAAACACGTAATAAACGGTGTTTGTGCAAAAATTTTCATAATAATCAGTCGTATTATCGAATATTGGAAGAAATACAACTTATTTAAATATTATATAAAAAAATACAGTCGAACCTCGTTCAAATGAACATGCTCATGAAGAATTATTTTTAATACGAACCGTTTTCTAAAGTCCCGTCAGATTGTATTTAAATTCCAATGTTATTTTTTTCCTTTAGTACGCGCACTGTTAATACCAAATACCCTTTACCATGAACTGATAATCGATGGCCCTTGGAAAATTTTACACACTTAATACAAACAAAACGCACTTTATGAGGTTTGAGTTACACCGTCATAATTTAAACTCATTATAGTTGCTAGACTAAATATTCAAAAGTGGCGACAATTACATAATCAACATTTCTTGTTGGCATTTACATGCGATAAAAACTTAAAAATATTTATTGTTTTGATTAAAAGTTTGAGTTCGAGATCTGTTGGATGCCTTGATTCTGTGCTTAGAACTTTATGGCGTGAGAAAAGTAACATAAAAAAAAATCATCAACTGTTTCATCAAAACAGGATTTATTAAAAACTATATAGCAGAAAACATCATACTGGAAGAGCAGGTAGAATTCGATATAACCTATGTAGGATCTTATAGTGTTCATCACGATTCTTTCGCATTTAAAGGAATATGTCTCAATGAGAGACATCATCATGATGTATGTCATGTGATGTCACGAATGTCGACATAGTCGATGTCGCTGATGGACGATAAAACCCTTGTCGGACAATAATCACTATTTCTAGGATACGGACGAAGACATTGGTAGCTCTGTGCTACTTCAGATGAAAATACTGTTAGCGTGTGGAGGCTTTCACTGCATTGCGAGCTGTACGCAATTTTGTGATCCAGGAAGCAGATTCCACGGCTTCTCTAGAAATTTTAGACAAACTGGATGACTTTTGACGACATTAAGTAAATTAAAAACGAAACCAGTCTGCAATTGCTGAATTTTTAAGTGTACTACTACAATTTAAAAAAATTCTTAGTTTGGCTTTTTTATGGCGCAAGAGCATCTGGGCTATACTGCTCCAAAGTACAGAATATAATCAGGAACAAATAAATGTGTAGTGAATCACAATAACACATACAATAAAACAAAGATTTTCCGAGTCGTCTGTATATAGTATCCACCTTAATGGTACACACACACACACATATATATATATATATATATATATATATATATATATATATATATATATATATATATATATGGCCTGCAAAAGGATAGCTGGTATCTAACTGGAAGGAGACCCACACGCTGACCGTACGTGACGATGGGTGGAACCGGCCAGGCCAGTAACCTAGTGTCCTACCCCGCCTTCAAGTGGTGCAGGCTGAGCTTTCTATTTATGTGGCAAATTAATATTTGCTGCACGGATAGAAAGGCGGAAGGGGAGGGCTAATTCACCAACCCGTCTAGCCAGCGTGGTGAAATGATGGCTAATTCCTCCAATATGCTAATACACCAAAAACCATGGCCCCTAGTCTCCAGGTGCTGGAGTGCTCCTGATCAAGGCAGCGGTCAGCGTGGCATGAAAGCAGGGGGTGCTAAGAATCACTGGAATGGCCCAGGCTGCCGTTTGTTATTGACCTTGGCAACGTATAATGGACGATCCCTTGCTTCTGAAGCAAAACTTCAGGAATTGGAAGAAGAACTTGACAAGATCAAATGGGACATTGTAGGACTCAGTGAAGTTAGAAGAAAAGGTGAAGAGTTGGTGGAACTTAAAAGTGGACATTTGTTTTATTATAGAGGAACGGAAACTGGAAGAACAAGTGGTGTTGGCTTCTTAATCAACAAAAGAATTAAAGACTACCTTCTTGAAGTCGAAAGCACGTCAGATCGAGCAGCGAGGCTCGTTGTTCAACTAACCCAGCGATACCAACTTCAGATAGTACAGGCATATGCACCAACATCAAGCCATACCGACGAGGAGGTTGAGGAATTCTATGAAGAAATCAAACAGCTACATACCAAGGGGAAACAACACATCAAGCTCATCATGGGAGATTTTAATGCAAGAATTGGACAACAGGAACAAGGAGAGACATCGGTTGGTAAATACGGATACGGGGAAAGGAATGAACGTGGCGATCAACTCATAGAATTTGCCGAAGCTGAAAATCTTAGCATCATGAATTCATTTTTTAAGAAGAAACTACAAAGAAAATGGACATGGAAACACCCCAATGGAGGAACCAGCGAAATTGACTATATACTGGCAAACAAGAAATCAATTATTGAAGATTGCAGCGTACTGAACAGATTTAATACTGGAAGTGATCATCGAATGGTGAGATGTAAAGTGCGCTTAAATACTAAATTAGAAAGACAGAAGCTCATTAGGAAACAAGTAAGTAAGAGGGTGGATTTAATGAAACTGAAAGCAAATACCGAGGCATTCAAGTTGGAATTAAAAAATCGCTTTTCTGCACTGGAAGGACTTATTGAAGAAATTGATATCTCAGAAGCAAATGAAAACATTGTTAAGACAATAGTTGAAACTGCTGGGGAAATTGGTGGTGTAACCTGTAAAAAGCACAATAGCAAATTATCTGAGAAGACGAAACAGCTCATGAAAAGGCGAAGAGATATGAAGGTGGACAATCGAAATACCAGTTCCAGGATTGAGTACATAGAACTTTGTAAAACTCTGCGCAAAAGCATGAAAGAAGACATAAGAAAATTCAACTGTGAGCTAGTAAGGAAAGCCATTGAAAATAACAAGAGCCTTAGGGTTGTTAAAGGAAGTTTATCTGTTGGGAAGAAACACATCATTGCATTAAAAGGAGAGGATGGCACCGTAACAAGAAATAGGGAAGAAATACTTAGAAGAGTTGAAGAATTCTACAAAAAACTATATGAAAGTAACAGTGGATTAAACGAAGACACTGAAATAGTCGAAGGAACAGCTCCTAAAATCTTAAAAGAAGTTTCATTTGCAATAAAAAATATGAAGAAAGGAAGAGCCCCTGGTGATGATGGTATTACATTAGATATCCTAAAAGAAGCTGGAGAATATGTAGAAGACATACTTGCAAAATTCTTTACCAAATGTCTTAACAGCGGTAACATACCAAACCAATGGGATTCTGCAACAGTAATTCTTTTGCATAAAAAAGGTGATAAAGAGGATTTAAAAAATTACCGACCAATTAGCTTGTTACCTGCTATTTATAAAATCTTCACAAAAGTGCTAACACATCGCCTGCAGAAAAAATTAGATGCAGCTCAACCAAGAGAACAAGCTGGATTTCGAAGTGGATTCAGTACAGTGGACCATATTCAAGTATTAAGAGAATTAATTGAAAGAACACATGAATATGAACTTCCATTGTGTGTTGCATTTATTGACTATGAGAAGGCCTTTGACTCTATTAAAACATCAGCAGTCATCAACTCTTTAAGATCAACAGACATTGAGGATGTGTACATTGACATGGTGAAACGTGTGTATAAAAATGCAAGTGCAAAATTTCGGTTACATAAAGATACCAAAACTATCAAACTTGGCAAAGGGGTGAGGCAGGGAGATACCATTTCTCCAAAACTTTTTACTTCTGCTTTACAGATGATTTTTCAGCTGATAAATTGGAATAACAAGGGAATAAAAATAAATGGTGAATATTTAAATCATCTGCGGTTTGCTGATGACATTGTTATTTTTTCAACGGACCCATTAGAACTCCAAGACATGGTACAAGAGCTCTCAACTAGAAGTGAAGAAGTTGGACTCAAGATGAACCTACAAAAAACTAAGATCATGTTCAATAATTTCGTAGAGGAAACAAAAATACAAGTTGACAACATTGAGCTAGAAATTGCTGATTCATATATTTACCTTGGCCAGCTGATTTCAATGGATGGCAACATTATGAAAGAACTCAACAGACGTATTAAACTTGGCTGGAGTGCATTTGGAAGAAACAGTTTTATCCTGAAGGGGAAATTGCCTTTATGTCTAAAAAGAAAAGTCTTCAACCAGTGTGTATTGCCAGTCCTCTCTTATGGATCAGAGACATGGAGTCTAACAGTTGGAGCAATACGAAAGTTACAGACAACGCAAAGGAGCATGGAGAGGTGCATGCTTGGAATAACTAGGAGAGATCGAAAAAGAAACACTTGGGTGAGAGAGCAAACTAGAGTAGAGGACATCATTGTTAAAGTAAAAGGACTGAAATGGCGATGGGCTGGGCATATTGCAAGAAGAACTGATCAACGATGGACAACAGAAATTCTGAACTGGATTCCAAGAGACCACCGAAGACCTAGAAAACGTCCTCAAACTAGATGGGTGGATGAAATAAGAAAACAGGTTGGGGTGACGTGGAAGCGAATTGCTCAGGATAGACTTGTGTGGAAAGCATTTGGAGAGACCTTCATCCAGCAGTGGATAGATAATGGTTGAATATGATGATGATGATGGTATACTTCCATCTCGACATCGCAGAACTTTTTGATGTTTTCTATCATGTAATTCATAACAGTTTGTTTCAAGACATCGACGCGGAAAATCTCTGCTAAAAGGAGAACAGCTCCAACCTTCGATGAATTTAAATTAGCATACATAATTTTTACGCAGAAGCGCTTCAAATCTGGAAACTCGTATTTTTCCGCCGCTCGGAATAGTTCAATAGCAACGTCTACTGAAGGAATACCCACTGTACCGGAATGCACGAAATGTAGAAAGCGTCTAAAGACATCGCCCACAAAATCCACTATCTTGACAACACCGGAGCGCTTTTCGATACTGTCGTGAGAGAACATTGCCGCAAAAACGGGAGATCTCGCAAACAAAACATATTTGTGAGCCTTTAACTCCACCTCCTGAACTTCAAAAACAATATCCGTAAATGGTGAAGATTCAAACAGTACATTCATGCTTTTCTGGAGTCTAGCTTGTGAAAAATATGAGCCCATTATGCAGTGAATGCCATAAGTATTCGTACACCTGCAGTGTGTTCTATTTAAGAAGCTGCTGTATAATAACTATTAGATGTACGTAGACAGGACAAACGCCATCATGATTGCCATGAAAATATAATTTATTTTCAACTAAAAAACTTAAAACTATGTATATAATACTGCAAATTACAATAAATTAGCATCAAAATTATTCACAGTTCACGTGTCAAAAGCATTCGTACATGCAAAAGTCTGTCCTAAAATGATAGAACTGCAATGTTGTTTGTGCACCCGAAGCAATCTGCGGGACTGCACCGATTTCATTTAAAAGCCAATGAACAATAAACCCGTTTACTATCATTTCTGCAGAAAGTATGCGAAAATGAGTCGTAGAAATAAAGAAACAAGTGTGGCGGAATGAAAGCTTGTAATGAGGCTCCATAACCAGTGTAAATCTTTACGAGAGATTGCATAGCTCGTCGGCAGACCTCGTTCTATAGTCCAGTCCATAATTGACCGTCATTGTCAAAGAAATACGATTCAAAATATGCCGCGAAGTGGAAATCCACAAAAACTGACTGAAAAGCACAAACGTTTAATTGTTAGATTAATTAAGAAAAATCCAAAATTAAGTGCTCCAAAGATAAGAAAAGAGCTGCTGAATCAAGGTGTATCACTCTAAGAAAGCACGGTGCGCCGCGTTTTCAAAAATGCAGGGTACAATGGACGTGTAGCTCGTAAAAAGTTTTTCGTGCGAAAGGTAAACAGAAAGAAGCTTTTGCAATTCGCAAAAAAACATGTTGATAAAGGTCCTGACTTTTGGAATAGAGTTACATTCTCGGATGAGAGCAAATTTAATATATTTGGATCAGATGGCAGGCAAATTGTATGGCGTAAAAATAACACCGAGTTTCAACCGGCGAACTTGTGTCCAACAATCAAACACGGAGGTGGAGGTGTGCAAGTTTGGGGCTGTATGAGTGCAGAGGGAGTGGGAAAATTGCACATTATCGACGGAATCATGGACCACAGAATGTATATTAACATTCTGAAGGAAAATTTGGGTCATCGTGTGCTCAAATGGGTCTTCAAAATAACTTTATCTTTCAGCAAGATAACGACCCGAAACATACTGCGTATAATACAAAGCTGTGGCTCCTTTACAATACTCCAAAACAGCTAAATACCCCTCCACAATCACCTGACATTAACGCTATAGAACATCTATGGAGCATTCTGGACTCGCGGATGAGAAAACGACGCATATCAAATAAAAATGATTTGAAAATTGCGCTTCTCGAGGAATGGGCATCCATTTCAACGGATGTCACCAAAAACTTAGTGGATTCGTTGCCAAAACGCATGAAAGCTGTGATTAAAGCCAAAGGGAACCCAACGAAATATTAAGAATGAATTATTATTTTATTAATGAATTTTCTGACCAAAAAACAATTAGTGTACGAATATTTTTGACACATGAGCTATGCGTAAGTTTGTTCATTTTTTATTGTTATTTGCAGTGCATGTGTATTTTTTTTTTTACTTTTTTTATGAAGTAAATACAAAAATTTATATTAATTGTGGTGACATTTGTCCCATATCTCTACATCTAATAATTATTATACAGCAGTTTCTTAAATAGAACACACTGCAGGTGTACGAATACTTATGGCATTCACTGTATGTGCGATAAATAAATAAAACGTTTTTCAAAACAAGCTAGTCGTTACAGTGGGAAAAATTGCCAACTGTGGTAACTTCGCCCAAAGCTACTTAATAAGTCCACGTCAGAATTCCAGTTTTCTTAGAAAAAGTGGGTTGTTCTTGGAAAAGGAAAATTATTTCGAAGCCCAATGAGGTTCTCGCTTTCTACTATAACAGGCAAGGCTTGGTGATTGGTTCTTTACGTGGTTCTTGCCAAGAAAAGGGGGGTCAAATTTTGTTCTCATTGGCTGGACTTAAAACATTAATAACTAAGAAAATATGGATTTCTCAGCATTCTTGCATTAATATCTTTTGCTTAGAATTTTGCGAGGAATCGCGTTGTGCAGGATGTAGGCGGTCCTGACGGGGCACCCTGTATATACAGTTGGGGCTTCAGCTTCTATGAAGGACTCAACCAATGCTCGCACTATACATGTTTCGGGTACGAGAATAACAACGTGTAACTACTATAATTTATGTTTTAGTTAGTTAAAATAGTAGAATTTAAGTTTTATTTAATTAAAGCAGTATAATTTAAGTTTTAGTTAAGTAAAATGGTACAATTCAAGTTCAGATAACAATCAGGTAAACGAAATTCTACTGCAAAACAGAAACAAAAATCATATATATATAATTTTGTTTCATTAAGTAAATAGGATTAATGAGAGAATTGTAAATAGTTACAATAAGAAACAGAAAAAGACAAAACTATCAAAGATATGAGCGACAGGCTAATTGAAATAATTAATCAAGAAAACATTCAAGAAAAACGAAGGAAAAATTTTCATATACTCGTACCGCAATAACTAAAGCATTTAAACATTATCTCCAAATTGGTTCTATTAGCCTAAAGTATAAAGATTTAAAGACAGAGTTTCTTCAATGGGCTTTCATAGTATGCTATAAATATTTTAAAATATATGTATAATAATAAGCCATTGCTTATATACTGTTCTCCTCCATTTCCAAGCGAATCGATGTCCTCTAAATCCAATGTCAATGTTCTAAGTCAATATTCTCTAAATTCAAAAACACCAATGTATCATCCAAAGTATTACATATCAGTGGTGTCATAAAAAGTTGTAAATAGGTTGAATAAATCCACTCATGCACTACGCCTTACTTCTATTGGATTCGGTATATCGTTTACCTCAACACTTCCATAACCAGAGATGTAAAAAACCTGAGAATTTTGGATATATTGGAAACGTCGATGAGAAGAAACCAAAATAGCTAGAATAAAGGAGGTAGTTCCGCCCGCATATTTTTTTCCTATTGGTTGATTGGTCAAAATCGACCAATAGGGAGGAAGGTGCGGATAGGGCTACCTCCTTTATTCTAGCTATTTTGGTTTCTTCCCATCAAAGTTTCCAATGTGTCCAAAATTCTTAGGTTTTTTACATCTCTATCCAGAACCCCAGAAGGTGGGTTTAGTTTGCTGGCTTACGTACCTTACTCGCAAATCGTCTCTCTCTAAAC
>QLNU02014802.1:3959519-3973843 GCA_006491805.2 Dysdera silvatica | reverse complement strand
AACAGAATGCCTTTGAGCCGTTTGACATTGGTTTTTAGGGGTTTCGTTGAACGGTTCCTTGGCGTTTCAGAAACACTGTCTTGCAGATCTTATATATTGTGTCTGGCATACATGTATAACTGTTCCCTTGAAAAAGATTGTACATGCATGCCTAGATTCAATATATTGTCATATAATTTCAATTTTTCACTTTCGTTACTAACGCATTATTTTAAATCGTAAAAATACAGTGTGCTATACAATAAAGTTATACTTGTCATAAACTTGTTTATTCATTTGTATTTTTATTACATAATCATATTTATTTTATAATATAATATTCTGTACATACATTTACACCTATATTGTATATGCGCTTATATAAAATGGTATTATTTCTTGAAATCCTGTATATACATACAAACATGTTCTAGTGTATAGAACTATATTATTTTATATAATATATAGGTGTGGTTGTGTGGTTATTGGCATTCCAAATGTATCTGCACTTACTTATTAATAATTTTCATTTATTTACTTCCATTTTTCACCAATTTACTTACTGAATTTTCTACATTTTCATTTATATTTTAACTTTTTTTCCATTTATATATTATTTATTATACTAATTGCTGCTGCTTCATGCGCGCTCTTCATTGATAATTTTATTTTATTATTATTTTTATTTTTTTTATATGTTCCATCCCCTTCGCATTTAATGTGTTATAAATGATAATATCATAATCTTTTTCCTTATTTCTTTCGTACCTATTCTTGTTTATTCTAACACTTACCTTTAGGAGATGTATATGTGTGTATTTGTGTATTTTTAAAATAGAAATTTCTCCTAGTATCAGGAATGAAAAATGAGACAAAGTCATCTCAGTTGACGGTAACTTATTAATATAAACCCATAACTTTAAATTTTCTACAAAAATAAATGAGATTATAAATATTTTTAATCATACTACTACAACACAATACAAGCGTAATAGCATATAATAAACTATCGTTTACAATTTTCCTGTCAGTCTCAATTAGTTTACTATCAGCAAGAGCAGTGTCAAAAATTATTTTACATAATAATGTGGGGAAAATTTTGGCGTTCCAAATTATTCATGAAGCAGAAACATGCTCCGCAATTACTGCTTGTAACTACATTGGAAGCTCGGAGGTAATGCGATGCACCATAACTGCCTTCCAGCCAGTTTATCTCTGTCACTCTAATTCCCTGAAATTGAGGGACGATTAATACGATATCTTGGTTAAGTGACATTCTGAGAGACACGTCAAACTATGTGGTAACCTAATCAGTTTCGGAGGCGTATCTATATCGATTTTGACCGCTGCATTTTTCACTCGACAAAGTGCTTAAATTATTCAAATACGGCTTGATGTATAGTAAGAGCATTTCGGTTTAATAGTGGAATATCATATCACTTAGTGTTCCGGAATCAAAGATTAAAACACATAGCAAACGACTGTGTCATGGCTCTAAAAACAGAAAGCTCTAGTTTGAGCTAAATATACGTGGGTGGCAAAAATTATTGTATAATAAATTCCCCCACGAAAAACTCACAAAAATCTCGCCCCGGAGGCTTTTCTGTGTTGACCATTATTTGGCAATTGTGTTATCCCTGCGGAGGGTAATAATATCATACATCGATAATATCATATAATAATATCGACATATATATACGGAGAAAGAGAGCGTTGTTTCTTATCCATCTTCGTCTAGCGGTCTGAGACCTCCAGGCCTAAACGGACCCTGGTTCGAATCCAGGACGGGGAAAGCGTCTCTTTTTCTCCAAAAACAAAAAGCTCTAGTTTGAGCTACATATACGTAGGTGGCAAAAATTATTGTATAATGACGACGTTATACGAAAATACGAGCACAAGGATACCTTTTAATTTTCTGCTATTCTATAAGAAGTTCCCTAAGATTCATTTATCGGCTGAGGCTCAGCTGAAGTTTCAACGTTGCTCCCAAGAAACTGATCTTGCGAATAATAAGATATTGAATGATTATTTGAGGCATGAGACAAAGTCGCCCCAAGCGGGGGTGACTTTGTCCCGTTTTTTTGAAAAACAAAATTTTTTTTTGCACTTCTAAATTTATAATAAATTTTTAATAAAATTTCTAATAAATATAAATGAAAATGTAGAAATTAAGCAAGTAAGTGAAGATATATGGAATTCCAATACCCACACAATCGTATATTATATAAAATAATATAGGCCTATACACTAGAACATGCATATACAGGATTTTAAGAACTAATACCATTATATATAAGTACATATGTAATATAGGTGTAAATGTATGCACATCATATTATATTATAAAATATACATGCATATGTAATAAAAATGTGAATGAATAAGCAAGTTTATTGTTTATTTTGATCTGAATATAAATATGGAAAACGTCGTGACCAGGGGCCCCCAATTTGAAAAACATATTGGCGAGATCCAGGTAAGCTTTACTCCTTTCTACATTTTTAGACTTAGCTTTTAATCTCAAGTGTGGAGGATTTTATGCTCATCTCCATTAATTTATTAAAAAAGAAACTCCTAACGACTTAAACAAACACCAAATATATTTTTTCCTTCATTTCAAATGCTTGATCATTATTACAACAAGGCGGCCATATGTGGGAGAAAAAAATAAAGGTTTTTTTTCCTCAAAATAAAATCCAACTATGTCTTTACAGCTACAGGAAATGCATGATCAATAACAATTGATATATTTTGTAAGATCTCTCATAGTTATGTCTTGTATTTCTGTATTTATTGTGTATCAATATTGGATGAGCCTGAGCCCCCACAAATAGGTTTTGGGGCCCCAAGTGCCCTTGGCTCCTTAAAGCTGACTCCTCTGCTCATATCACATATTATCATAATGCTACTGTAAAGGATTGTAGTAATTTTGCGAAATGATAAATGCCCCCCTTCTAACCTAAAACAACTTTGATGGCATCATAGAGAACAAAGCTTACCCTGGAACTCCACCAGACTCCATATGGTTAGCTAAAGTGACATCATCAGACCACACGTCAAACTGCCATTTCCGAAGTCCCAATACGCCACATAACACATCTCCAGAGTGAACACCTATTCTCATACCAACATTTACTTCTGTGGCTTCTCTGACGACTCTGGAGAAAACAAAAATATAAGAGCATTTCTCCAACTATTCGTGCATAAGTCGCTTACTGGTGAATGGCTGGACTTACCTTATCGCTTACTGGTGAATGGCTGGACTTACCTTATCGCTTCTATCATCAGCAAGCCCATTTGAACACAATTGTAGGCATGACTAGGTCGTGAGACGGGCAAGCCGGACACGCAATAATAGCAGTCGCCCAAAATCTTGATTCGCATGCATTGATTTTCCTATCATAAGAGTTCTTCTTTTAAAATGACGTTTTATACAGAAAATACAAGTAAATACAGGAATTTAGAACGTTGTTTATTATCAATAAACAATGTTCCTAATTTTTAAAGTCAAATTGTACTTAGCATTAAGTATAATTTGCATTTTTCCCACCAAGCAATGGTATTAGTTTTATTACGATGAACTCCATTATAATTTTCTTATATCAATATCAACGGACTTGGAGTTAATTATGAGGGGTTACTTATAATTTCCTTCCGTTATATCTGTATCGTCAGACATAGTGTGATTATGAAGAAGCAGTGATTATCTCTTATCTTGTAAATCATTATCATCTCATATAAATAATTGCATAAGTTTGAATAAAGTGTGATGTGATACTTTTTAGAATGTAGTAGAAGTGTTTTCCTTAATTCTTAATAAAAACAAGGCAGTGTTTTCTTTTTTACAGTCTCAATTACAAAAAAGCAGTGAACTTAGTTTTGATTGTAAAGAATTGAATTACACAATTTTTATTATAACAGTACACGATAAAATATCGCGGATAAATCGAAATAAATTTATTTCATTTAATCTTTCCACTACCTTATTCTTTTAATTCAGTAATAAGGGAATTGAGAAAGTGATCCAATGTTTCCTGCTTAAAACTAAACCTGAGGTGAAATGAAGTAAAGTAATTTCCATTTAACCCCTACTAAAAAAAAGTATGCAATAAAGTATGCTTATTTATAACAAGCAAAGGGCCACTTAGAGAACTATTGCCTTTGTTTATAAAAGCTATTTTTAAAGGAGGTTTTTTAAATCAACTACCGAAAGCGGAACAAAAAAAAGTCGGGAGTATTTATTATATATTCCTATCATTTTAATTAAGTAAGACATCATCGAGTTTCCATTTTAGAATGTTTAGATGACAATCTTTACACGTCCATCCTAGCAGATGTATCTGACATCTGCACTTTAACGTTTTTCGCACATCTGCTCCTTTTAATAAAATTTGGGTGCTTTGTTTTCTGAAAATGACAATTTCAAGAAAATTATAAAAGAGCATTTTAGATGTCTCATTCCCGATAGAAAATACTCCAAGCTTCTGATCATTTTATTCTCTATCATCTTTGTGCGATTTCTCAAGCCTAACTTTTCAATTTCCAAGGAGAAAAAATTTAAAAATACGTGAATATTAAACTTTTTATCCGTTGACTCATGACATTATTTTTAGTTGGTTGAGTGAATTTTTTTATGGCACAAGGAAAGCAAGGATCATCTGCGCCAATCAAGGTAAGGCTATGCGTAAAGTTTTAAAATAAAAAATGAAGTAGAACTTATGCAAAGGTAGAAAGTGTACTGAATGCACTAAAACCGAACGATATGATAAAGTCAGATGAGATTGGATTAACCCATATCAGGTAATCTTCTTTTTCATTATTAAAAGCATCACATGAAGTAATATTAAGGTTAAAATCACTTCGGTTAAAAGTTAGCGATCGATCCTGATGAAAATTTGTATAAATGGATAAAACGTACAACACATTTAAGGGTGTAATATACTATTTTTAATATTTCTCTTAATTTAGAAAAATGAAAAATCCTAGATTACTGAGACAGAATACTAATTAGGTCTTTTAATGTTTATTATACGTGAGATAGTATTCGGTTTTTTGTATAAATAAAAGATAATTATAAAAGTCAAAACAATCGAAATCCATATCCTTTGAAATAGATTTTCTGTGTTTCAAAAGAGTTTTTTTTTTTTGTTAAAATAACCATAAACAATATTAGTTTAGAAAACTGTTTGAAGTTTGGTTTCAGATGACTTGAGAAACGTGATTTAATGCGTAATTACCTGAATGTGTAGTTAAAAATTTAAATTAAAGCTACTTAATTACATTAATGTGGTTTTTGGAAATTACGTATTTTTTTTCTAAAGATTCTTTCAGAAATTCGATTATTTTTTAATGTGAAAACGTAAGAAGCTAAAACTCAGAATAAATAACTTTAATTTTTTACTCTTCTCAGTATTCCTAACGAAATTAAAAATGATTATTTGAAACTAATATTTATATTTTTTGTTTCAGATTTGATAAGTTTTCAAGTTACTATTATTTATTAATATAATAATAATAATAACGTAAAAATAATAATAATATTCGTTTCATTTGCTACGCAGAATCGAAATCTTAGAATACAAAGGCTAATACTAAAAAGACAGAAGAGTAAATTACTCCATCTTCCGAATTTTGTTTCGTTAGGCCGTTCTTCGTCAAGGGTAAAAAAAAAAAAAAAAAAAAAAAAAAAAAAAAGTGTACGACCATTTACAAGTGAGGAATTGGGCATGCCTTAGGAAAACGTGGTAGGAGTGATCTAGTGTCAGTAGTGTAACTACAAATTTTGGGCCCTTGCGAAAAACCATAAAAAGGCCCCCCCCCCACGAAGAAGTTTCAAGTTTTGGCAATAATTAAAACAGCTTATGTAAGGGGGAAAAACATAAATATAAACAAATATTTTCTTTTACACATTTCATATGTAGCGACGAAATTTCCTGATGGTGGAAAATGGTTCAATATTTAGCCGGGACAAAGACTTCACCTTTTTTCACGCCTGGATGAAACTCTGAGTTGTCTTGTGATCACGCCATGATTTTATCACGTCGGTGTACAGAAAACAATTTGCAGTATTACTCCAGCCTCTGAACTCTTGTTAGGTGACTGTATTGTGTCTCAAGTTAAATTTGGTTGTGGAAGCATAATGGTTTGGGGTGGTTTCTCATGGTTCGAGCTTGGCCCTTTAATTCCTTTGAAGGGAACTCTGAAGACGGGAGGCTATCTCGACATTTTAGGCAGTTCCACGCTGCCCACATTGTGACAACAGTTTGGAGTGGGTTCATTCTTGTTTCAACAAGATCGTGCTCCTATCCACACAGAAAGGGCTGTACAGAGCTGGTTTGCTGACATGGATGTTGAGCAATTGGACTGGCCTGCTCAGAGCCCAGACCTAAATCCCATAGAACACCTATGGGATGAATTAGAATGTCGACTGCGAGCTAGGCCAAAATGCCCCACATTGGCGCAAGAGCTGATTAATATTCTTTTGCAAGAATGGCATGCAATTCCCACTGAAAAATTCCAGAAACTAGTAGATAGCCTCCCAGATAGAGTGGCAGTCATCACTGCAACAAAAGGTGGTCCCACTTCATACTAATTTTTGACTTCTTGTTGGTTTGTTGTATTTTTATGGCGCAAGGACAACAATGGTCATTCTGCACCAAGCAAGGTTTTTGACTTCTGTAAAGGAGAAGCAAAACATGCAGGTGTCCAGATACTTTTGATCCTTATTTGCATAAATCTGGAATATTTCATTTTCAGAACAGGGGTGTTTGGTAATTTGGAATATGACAATTTGTGGAAAAAACCCTTATCATCTAGCTACTTTCAGAGAATTAGAGAAATACGGCTCACTATATCGTCGATAACTTTCTGAATTTTCAAGATATCCCACTGGTATTTTTTTTAAGTTGCCCTATACTATTGACTACAAAATTATGAAAGAAAGTTATTCATATCTTTCGCGCATGCGCAGTAAAAAATTATTTTCTTCAAATGCTCATATCTCATCGTGTATTCAATATATTAATTTCTAATTTAAGTATAATATTTTTCTCGTACGTTGACAAATGTTCTGTAAGTTTCGTGAAATTTGACTGAAAATTGTGGATATTATAAGCAAAAAATATGTGACAAAATTTGGGTTTTCTTAAAGAAACGTTTCTATCTTCATGAATATACATGTTTGTTTTACGAAAATGCACACAGGCATTAAGCATAGCTGGTTAAATATTTTCTGAAAGTTACAAATAATTTCCAGCTTTTTATGATACAGGGTGATCAAATATATTTTTTCATTTTGTCAATATGTGGGTGGTCCCCTAAATGCACAAGTCACCGAAACTTTGTTGGAAAGTGTGCATTCAAGCATGTTCTATATATATTGGCCGTGTAGTTTTTTAGAAATTTGAAAAAAAATAAAAAATCCAAAGTGTCTGGATACTTTTGGGCATATAGTGTATATATATATATATATATTGGCTACGTATAATGGACGATCCCTTGCTTCTGAAGCAAAACTTCAAGAATTAGAAGAAGAACTTGACAAGATCAAATGGGACATTGTAGGACTCAGTGAAGTTAGAAGAAAAGGTGAAGAGTTGGTGGAACTTAAAAGTGGACATTTGTTTTATTATAGAGGAACGGAAACTGGAAGAACAAGTGGTGTTGGCTTCTTAATCAACAAAAGAATTAAAGACTACCTTCTTGAAGTCGAAAGCACGTCAGATCGAGCAGCGAGGCTCGTTGTTCAACTAACCCAGCGATACCAACTTCAGATAGTACAGGCATATGCACCAACATCAAGCCATACCGACGAGGAGGTTGAGGAATTCTATGAAGAAATCAAACAGCTACATACCAAGGGGAAACAACACATCAAGCTCATCATGGGAGATTTTAATGCAAGAATTGGACAACAGGAACAAGGAGAGACATCGGTTGGTAAATACGGATATGGGGAAAGGAATGAACGTGGCGATCAACTCATCGAATTTGCAGAAGCTGAAAACCTTAGCATCATGAATTCATTTTTTAAGAAGAAACCGCAAAGAAAATGGACATGGAAACACCCAAATGGGGGAACTAGTGAAATTGACTATATCCTGGCAAACAAGAAATCAATTATTGAAGATTGCAGTGTACTGAACAGATTTAATACTGGAAGTGATCATCGAATGGTGAGATGTAAAGTGCACTTAAATACTAAATTAGAACGACAGAAGCTCATTAGGAAACAAGTAAGTAAGAGGGTGGATCTAATGAAACTGAAAGTAAATACCGAGGCATTCAAGTTGGAATTAAAAAATCGCTTTTCTGCACTGGAAGGACTTATTGATGAAAGTGATATCTCAGAAGCAAATGAAAACATTGTTAAGACAATAGTTGAAACTGCTGGGGAAATTGGTGGTGTAACCTGTAAAAAGCACAATAGCAAATTATCTGAGAAGACGAAACAGCTCATGAAAAGGCGAAGAGATATGAAGGTGGACAATCGAAATACCAGTTCCAGGATTGAGTACATAGAACTTTGTAAAACTCTGCGCAAAAGCATGAAAGAAGACATAAGAAAATTCAACTGTGAGCTAGTAAGGAAAGCCATTGAAAATAACAAGAGCCTTAGGGTTGTTAAAGGAAGTTTATCTGTTGGGAAGAAACACATCATTGCATTAAAAGGAGAGGATGGCACCGTAACAAGAAATAGGGAAGAAATACTTAGAAGAGTTGAAGAATTCTACAAAAATGTATACGAAATTAACAGCGAATTACACTGAGATAGTCGAAGGAACAGCTCCTAAAATCTTAAAAGAAGAAGTAGCATTTGCAATAAAAAGTATGAAGAAAGGAAGATCCCCTGGCGATGATGGCATTACATTAGATATCTTAAAAGAAGCTGGAGAACATGTAGAAGACATACTCGCAAAATTCTTTACCAAATGCCTCAACAGTGGTAACATACCAAACCAATGGGATTCTGCAACAGTAATTCTTTTGCATAAAAAAGGTGATAAAGAGGATTTGAAAAATTACCGACCAATTAGCTTGTTACCTGCTATTTATAAAATCTTCACAAAAGTGCTAACACATCGCCTGCAGAAAAAATTAGATGCAGCTCAACCAAGAGAACAAGCTGGATTTCGAAGTGGATTCAGTACAGTGGACCATATTCAAGTATTAAGAGAATTAATTGAAAGAACACATGAATATGAACTTCCATTGTGTGTTGCATTTATTGACTATGAGAAGGCCTTTGACTCTATAAAAACATCAGCAGTCATCAACTCTTTAAGATCAACAGACATTGAGGATGTGTACATTGACATGGTGAAACGTGTGTATAAAAATGCAAGTGCAAAATTTCGGTTACATAAAGATACCAAAACTATCAAAATTGGTAAAGGTGTGAGGCAGGGAGATACCATTTCTCCAAAACTTTTTACTTCAGCTTTACAGATGATTTTTCAGCAGATAAATTGGAATAACAAGGGAATAAAAATAAATGGTGAATACTTAAATCATTTGCGGTTTGCTGATGACATTGTTATTTTTTCAACGAACCCATTAGAACTCCAAGACATGGTACAGGAGCTCTCAACTAGAAGTAAAGAAGTTGGACTCAAGATGAACCTACAAAAAACTAAAATCATGTTCAATAATTTCGTAGAGGAAACAAAAGTACAAGTTGACAACATTGAGCTAGAAATTGCTGATTCATATATTTACCTTGGCCAACTGATTTCAATGGATGGCAACATTATGAAAGAACTCAACAGACGTATTAAACTTGGCTGGAGTGCATTTGGAAGAAACAGTTTTATCCTGAAGGGGAAATTGCCTTTGTGTCTAAAAAGAAAGGTCTTCAACCAGTGTGTATTGCCAGTCCTCTCTTATGGATCAGAGACATGGAGTCTAACAGTTGGAGCAATACGAAAGTTACAGACAACGCAAAGGAGCATGGAGAGGTGCATGCTTGGAATAACTAGGAGAGATCGAAAAAGAAACACTTGGGTGAGAGAGCAAACTAGAGTAGAGGACATCATTGTTAAAGTAAAAGGGCTGAAATGGCGATGGGCTGGGCATATTGCAAGAAGAACTGATCAACGATGGACAACAGAAATTCTGAACTGGATTCCAAGAGACCACCGAAGACCTAGAAAACGTCCTCAAACTAGATGGGTGGATGAAATAAGAAAACAGGTTGGGGTGACGTGGAAGCGAATTGCTCAGGATAGACTTGTGTGGAAAGCATTTGGAGAGACCTTCATCCAGCAGTGGATAGATAATGGTTGAATATGATGATGATGATGATGATATATATATATATAAACAACTGTATAATTCATGGAAATTTTTAATCATTTTTTCTCGGGATATTAATTAAATATAATCCAAGAACAGTTTAAAATAATAATAATGCATAAAAATTGAAGGTCAGAATTACAAGAGATAAACAAAAGGCCAATAAGCTGGTTGTTAGCATTCAGTAAAAATATTTTAATTATAGACTTCAATGTCGCAGTGCTCTGAATCAGAATGATCTACAAAGGTAAAGCACTCCATGACTTAGGTGGTATCGAAGTTAAACGATGATATAAATAATTAATTACCAGAAGCGTTGATAGGTACGAGTAAGTCATCCCGCCGAAAAAGATATCTAGAAAGTCTCCATTTTCAGTCCATTATATTTTTATATAGGCTTAGATTAATCTCATTGAAATAACAGTAACCGAACTATATATTGGATCAAATTTTTTGATGAAGATTTAAATACTGAAATGAGGCCCAAGATTTAACCACTGGAGTAATATATTTCGGAGAAGTTAATCTATTTAAAATTATACATTTTAAGGAAATATTTTAGATATCCAATTAAAAATATATCATAAGTGTATACACAAAGGTGGTTAAGCACTGGTAAAATAAAAAAGTAAATAATCTAAGCTTTCGGACAGGTGAGTATCAAAAACGCACATTAATGCTGATGAAGGAGAGTTGCCGTTGCTTTCGAAAGATTGGGTGATCTATTGTATTTGCTAATTTTATAAGTGTTTAGCCTTCAGCATCCAAATTTTTTCCATGACACTTCGTATTTTTATTCTAATTCATAAACGTAGTTCAACAATTCTTTGCCAGATAGTGCTATATAAAGTTGTGTTTATCGTAGACCACTATGGATGACTAAATTTCCTTTTGCCTTTTTTTTTTAAATTTACATTTTTCGAGTTATCGCAATTTGTTGTCGATGTGTGCAATATATAAAAAGCCATCTCGTTATTCCCATTCTCAGAATACTTAAAAGGGCCACACCTTATCGTTGAAACACGCGTCTGTGTTTCATGAAAAGCAAATTTTAAAGTATCTAAACATCAAACCTTTCACGAACGCTGCCCCTCTGGAGCACGGGAAAGCATTTCTAAAAATAGTTTAAACGATCGCTGAAGAAATAAAGTGCCCGACATAAAATGCGTCTCTTACTCCATTAAATCCATGATTGATGTACATAACGCTAGGACATATCCCTTAAGACTTCACTGAAAGTGTTCCAAATCGTCTTCAAGATATATTATCCCTTTTTTATCATTTTCTCCTTTATTCGTATGTGCCGAAGACCCGACGGAAATTTGTGAAACTAGGCATGAATAGGGTGTACAAATGTCTCTCTTGGGTCTTGCAATGCAAAAGGTAAGGGAAGTCCATATTCGCAGTAGTTATTTTTAAAAAAAAGGAACTTAGAGGAATATTGAAGGGGTTTAAGAAACGTTTATTACAAATTTACAGGTACTTCTGCCATGCTATTGCTCTTTTTTCAGCAGCATGACAGAAGTACATGCTACTGCAAAAGAGTAGGGATGAAGAGAAATTTTCTTAGTTTTCCCCCCCTTTATTTTGGGATATCTCCTGCCCTTAAAATTTGAGTTTGATATTTTTTGCCCCTAAAATTGTTGAACTACATCAACATACATTGTTTTAAACACAGAAATTATATTATATTTATTTTATAGATGATTTTTTCTTCTCTTTCCGCTATGTTGATAAGTTTGCTCTTAACCAGAAATGTTGATTTTCCATTTTCATATGCTGGTTTTGCCGCCTCTGTATTCCCCCACCTTTTTTTTCCTTTTTGCGGACAAAACGGATGGGCCATATATTACGTGCCCATTTTGAAGAGCATAGGTGTAGGCATAATGGATAAGGACTTGGCGTAAGTCGGAGACAGTAGGTGTTTGGAAAAAGCATCGATTTTTGTGGGCACTAAGTTCTAGTTCTTCTGAGGAGAAGGAATCTCTGAGCAACAAAAGTTCAAATATTCTATTTTCTGGAATGGAAGTAAAACGACTCACTGTGCTGAATATATCACAAAACTTGGTAAAATAACACAATGGGCATAGTTTTTGAACTATATGTTTTAATATAGCTTTAAAACGTTTTCTCGAAGGCTTTTAGCCCTCTTCGAAAAAGCTTACATGGTATTGGAATTGTTGGGACTAAATAATAGACAAAATTTTCACATACTGTCACACTATCTAAAGTCACGTACAATTGACCAAAACCAAATGAGTTTAATAAAATTATTAAAAATACACTTAAAGAAAAAAAAGTAAACAACCAAACACAAAAAATAATCTAAAATCGAGAAATCTAGTGTAACTTAATGTGTAGGAAATTAGTCCATGCCGGATGTAATTTTGTGGTAATAGCCATGTCATTGAGCAAATTATTATTGTTTTGGTGAATGATGAAAGTTTCGAAAAAATTTAAATCAGCCGGAGTAGGTTGGTTTAAAGATTATTTTTGCATGATCAAAAT
Source organism: Dysdera silvatica (assembly GCA_006491805.2). Lineage (NCBI taxonomy): Eukaryota > Metazoa > Arthropoda > Arachnida > Araneae > Dysderidae > Dysdera > Dysdera silvatica. Next base: position 3,961,063 of record QLNU02014802.1, on the reverse strand, counting down.
TGAATTTATGGCAATACACCCAACAATGATCAGCTACGGATGATTTTGTTTTTTATTCTTTGACGTACGCTTCATGTTCTTTAATCCTGAACTTAAGCGCACGACGGGTTTGACCAATATAAGATTTATAGCAGGAAAAAAGGATTTCATAAATTCCCCATAAATTATGGTCCGGAATGATATCTTTGAATTTAATTTAAAACGAGGTGAGACTGTACATATGGTTTGTCGCCAGAACAGTTATGGCCATGGGCTCCACGGGTCTCAATTCTAATGCCTGTAAGCTTGGTCATATATAAACGCATTTTTTAAAGAACATATTAAATTTACCGTCCCCACTTCGATGACCCGTTGTAAAATTTTGTGAAAAACACAAAAATTCATATATGGTCCATCATACTTGGAAAAAATCACTGTGAAATAGGTTGTTCTCAATTTACTGACTTTTGGATTGCCGTCAAAAGAAATTCCTTGAGGCCCTGCGGTGGCGCAGTGTGGTAACGCGTTCTCCTATTGCGCGGCTAATCCGGGTTCGACTCCCAGCAGTGCAAAAAGAACGCTTACTCAGAGATCTCATAAAGATCGCACTGCTCACTGTAGTCCGGGGTTTGGTTCCCTAGGCCTTAAGAGGTTCGGATTCCTCGGAAAACAGTAGGTCCCGGCGCAGCATGACCACTGTAGTCTTTGAGCCGTAAAACCAAAAAACAAACAAACAAACAAATTCCTGTGAATTAAATATCTGGTTCTGATCTAAATTCAAGTTAATAATGTACAATTCATGATATTAAAATTTAAATTAGGGAAAAGCAGTATCAACCTTCTGATATCTTTTAAGTGATGGAATGGTTAAATTCGCCAACTTTTTGATGCTAATTGACGATGCATTTGGCTGCTAATGATTATCGACCCTTTTTCGAAGGTTAAGATGAATTATCTGCTTTTGATTAATCCTTATTCCAAGCGTTGAAGCTACGACAAGTTCGCTACACCAACGAGGTATCCAAAGGGAGACGACTGATAACTCCCGCAAGGAGAGGGCCACAGGGAAAAAGGGGCCCCTTTGCCTTTTTTTATTTATATAAATTTTATAAGTAAAAAATAATATTATTATTATAATTTTTAGCGAATGATTTAATAGTTTACTTTAGCTGTTTTCATTGCCTTTAAAACTGAACTAAACGTCCGAAAACTATAAACCTAGACGATGTGAGTAGGTAACACCGCTTGACATAAATATAATAAAAGCAATCAGACAACTTTGAGCGGTTTGTAAATTATTAGTACATGAGCCGGCTTTCGGCTGCGCTAAAGGGCAGCCTTCATCAGATGTATATGGAGCGAAACGAACATACAGCAGATAATATAATCAAGGAATACAAATGGAAAAAATAACGTTATAATAAATTAAATAACATTGTTTTTTCCCATTTGTATTCCTTAATTATATTATCTGCTGTATGTTCCATTCGCTCCATATACATCTGATGAAGGCTGCCCTTGAGCGCAGCCGAAAGCCGGCTCATGTACCAATAATCTAACAAACC
>QLNU02014802.1:3943424-3959419 GCA_006491805.2 Dysdera silvatica | reverse complement strand
TCAAGGATATTATTCCTGATTGCAATTATTTTGGAATTTACTCCATTCCATGCCAGTGTAATCGTGTTTATATTGGTCAAACACGTCGGGCCCTTCGATTTCGTCTTAAAGAGCATGAAGCCTACGTGCGTAAACAACAACTGGAAAAATCTGCTTTGGCCAAACACGCCTGGGAAGCTGGCCACAAATTTTCTTTCGACAAGGCCCATCTAATAGAGAAAGTTTCTTCACCAGCCGACCTCAATTTCTTTGAAGCCTTCCATATTCTTTCGCATTCCTCTTCTACTGTTAACGATCAGCTTCCGTTCAATTCCATGTCCTCTATTTGGAGAAACTTCATTCGTCCCATAGCAAAAGACGCGGCTACGGACCCACAACTGGTTTACCCGAACTAATTTTGGACTAGCAATTTGGCATCGATAGTTTTTCTAGCACGTGTGCCACATTAGTGTAACTAGGGTTCTGAAGAAGGAAGCCTAAACGCGCTTCCGAAATAGCTATAAACCATCGTATTTATTTTAACTGTGTTAATGTGTTTTATTTTATTTAATATTTTGCGCAGTGTGTCGTTTCATCTTTACATCTTCAAGATATTTAATTATCATAAAGAATAGCTTCAATACTAACAATTAATACTGAAAAAAATTAACTAATTGTGTTTTATGATATTATGTGATTATGCCATGATTTTTCAAGAATTTTTACTTACATGTAAACAACTTTAAGTACTCTTTATAATGATATATGGTAATGTGTTAATCCATCTTTGAAATTCGTCTATCTTTCTATGAATATTCTATTATATTTCTGTGAATCTTCTGCTAGATTTCTATAAGTCGGTGATTATCTTCCTGTGGACTGCTTATTATCTTTCTGTGAATTCCTTATTGTCTTTCTGTGTGGCTCATTATTACACTTCATCTTTCTGTAAATCGTCTACTTGATTTTTACGATCCTTTTACGATCTTTCTGTATATTACTTTCTATGTTTCTATGAATTGCTTATTATATTTTTGTGATTTGTTTTTGCTATGTTTCCCTGAATAATCTACTATCCTGTTATTAAATTGGTCTTCCCAGTATTTTTATCGTGATTTCGTACAAACTTCTCTTCGGTTTTGTCACAAACCCATTTATAATGAAACGTCAATCTTTTCCAGCACTCTGAACATGAAAACGCAAACGTCACCATAAAGGAAGATTTTATATAAAAGGTTTTGACAAGATATCACCTATGTAGCCATTTCCAAATCCGTTATCTAAGTCTTATAATATACCGACATGAAAAACTTACTCAAAACTTTTAAGTTGCTAGAAGTCTTTTTTTTTTCTTTTTTGGTTTACTAACAAGCTCAAAACGCAACAGCATAAAAAGCCAGAAACCCTTTACGATAATTGCGAGGAAAAATCTTGTTTCTATGGAAAAAAGTGACGTTTCCATCTCTCTCTCTTTGAAACATATATTAGTTCAAAACTGCTTAGCAACAGAACTCTAACTTGCTGACGCGTGCTTATAGAGGGAACGTTGAAAAAAATATTTGAATCTCTTCCTTTAATCCCTTGTTACTATAAAGATATAGTTAATCTCTCTGTATGGTGTGAGAAAACGTTACGAGTAGGAATAAACTAGGAATTTTTACATTTTGCGTCAAATCCTTAATGTAACTTAGTGGTATTTGAGTCCTTTGCAATATTTTTTTACCCAGAAACAAATTAGAATGATATCTTAGAGCATGTCAAGACCAAACCTATAGATCAAAACCAAATCTAAAGGCACATTAAAGCCAAACATGAAGGCACAAGAGAACAAACCTTGAATGAGGAAAAGCGTTGGTATCGAGTAGGAGTTGACAAAATTGTTTACTAAACCATTTGATGATATAAAGGAATGTTTACTGAATGGTCCGTTCTGTTCACTGAATAGCTTCGACCATAATTTCTGTTGTCAGTGTCGTAATTTTTTAACTATAACACAGAAATCAATATACTCAGTCCTACTTTATTCTAAACTGTGATACAAAAATCAAGTTTTTGCTCTGCTGATAAATTTGAAGTCATTTAATGGTATTTGAAGCCACGATTACCCGTTCGAGTGTGGCAGTGATGGCTGTGGATTTCTATTTATAAGCACTGCTTTATTAAATTGACTTTAAAATTATTTGTCCTAGGGCACGGTGGCTACAAGCCTAAATTAAATCCCAAGATTAATGCTAATCTAATTTATCATGCATGTACTTAAAAGCATATAACGCAGGTTAACACATATTATATATGCATAATTCTATCATATTTATTACCTTTCGTGTTAATTTAATTTTTGAATTTTTTTTCAGTACGGCAATATTTAATTTGGATTGTGTGATAAGGAAAACGGTCTTTTGAGAATACACACCTCATCTCATTCGATAACACCATTCGGTCTAAAACTAAAAAAAGCACAGTTGTCAACCACTGATAAGGAGTTGGGGGCTTGTCAAGCTGGCAATTGCCGGTTTTTTCCCTCGATTTCCCTCAGGGCATAGACTTCCCTGTAAACAAATAAATAAATAAATATTGTATAACTTCGGCAATGTATAACAGGATCAATAACAGAGTGTGAATCAACTCTATAATATTTCTCTGATGTGTAATTTTTGTTTTCTCTTCTTCTTCTTCTTACGCTAAGGGCCATGAAGGAACTGGGGTCTTTAACGATCGTCACCTATTTCTGCGTTTGTTTCTAGCTCTACCGAAACGTTACAAAATATGTTTATATCTGTAAACGAATACGTGTAGAGATGTTTATGTGTATATACATAAAATATGTATGTATACTGAAGTGCCAAAAGTCATGGAATAGCAGTATGAAAATTTGCAAGCAACGCTCCCATCACATTAAAAACGTATAAAGAATCAAATGGTTGTCACTGTTGTCTGTGGACAATCGAATGTCTTACAAAACGTTGAGTAACGTAATGATGATTATCCGACGATAATTAACAGAGTTTAAACATGGGATGATTATTGGAGCCCAATGCACGGGGCATAGCATTTCAGAAATTGTTACAACCTTTCAGATTCCTCACCACAGTGTCAAGGCCGTATCGAGAGTACCTCACGGAAGACATTACCTCTCGAAAAGGACATCACAGTAGACATCCACATCTGCTGAATGATTGAGACCTGTGAAGCCTGAGCAGAAGCGTTCGTGCGAACAGACGGACGGTACTGCACGAACTGACTGCCGTATTCGATGAGGCATACTAGAAACGCGTATTTGAGGTCAATGCTGCGCGATTTGACGTTGATTGTATATGGCAGCAGAAGACCGACTCGAGTAGCTTTACTCACATCAGATCATCGACATCAATGCCTCTCCTGGGCACGAGATCACATGAATTGGGCCCCTGGGTGATTGGAAAAAGGCAGCTAGATCTAATGAGTCACGTTTCCAGTTGTTATAAGCTGATGGTCGAGTTCGGGTATGGCGCAAAGCCTATGAGGCTATGGATCCAACTTATCGACAAGGCATTGTGCAGTCTGGTGGTAGTTCCAGTGTTGGGAGAGTTTCCTTGGCATAGATTGGGTCCCCTGGTCAGAGTGAACAAGACATTAACAATACATCACTATCTTCAGATGCTTGGTGACCATTTCCAGTCTGCTATGGACTTAATAACCTACCCAAATGACAATGCTATATTCCAGGATGATAATGCTGCGTGTCATCAGGCTCATATTGTTCTTGATTGGTTTGAGGAGCCTTCAGAACAATTCCATCACATGATTTGGCCACCTAGATGATCAGACATTAACCTCATGGAGTACAACTGGAATATGATCGAAAGAGCCCTTCGTGCACAAGATACAGTACCCACCACAACTACGGAATTATGAGCAACTACCGAGACACCATGGTTGAACGCCTCCCCTATGATTTCTGTCGACTAGTTGCGTCCATTATAGATCGCGTTGCTGCCCTTCGCCAAGCTTGAGGAGGGCCCCATACGATATTAGAGAGGTATCCCATGACTTTTGGTTTTCAATACGCTCAACATACACAAAAAAACATTTTCAAATAAAAATTATTCACTTACATAGTATTGACTTTAAAATTGTTGTACAAGTTGATACATTACAAATAGTATAATCGAGGCTGTTTGAAATTAATTATAAATATCTGAAATTCAGATTAAAAACTGTCTGACAAAACATTTTACAAAAATTAAGATAAACTCGATGGGTGCATATTATCTGTGTTCTTATTTTGTCAAATGCATATTCGACAAATAATTTCACATAGGCTTAAATTATTCTAAACAGACTTTTTTTCAGGAGTATTGGGGTGTTAGCATTCTTTTTGTTTAAACCGAAGTTTCATATTGAAATATCTACAAATAGAAGTGCAGACACCGCAAGGGTACACAAAATTGTCTGCTTATTTGTTTTTCGATTATTTAAAATAATATAAACATGTAGATAGTGTTGCGGCATGTATGTTTGATGCGGTTCATGCCAAACCAAATCATTTTCACATTCCAAATAAATTATTTTAAAAACTGGTAAATTTCTCAGAATTATCAATTAAATTAAACAAATCCGTTTCGCTGTTGTGAAATGCAAATTTTTGTAAATTTAATCCTTTTCGATTCGTTGCTAAAGAAATAAGGGAATAAAATTAATAAAATTAAATATACGACACGTAAAACGTATATATTACTTTAAAATGGCGGACTGTAGTTGAAATATTGGTCTCTTTTATTAATTAATTTAAATAAGAAGACGAACAAAATTCAAAAGAAATCGATCGACAATTTATGGACACAATCCTTAAACACAAATGATAAATTCATTTGTTCAATTCGCATCGAAAACAATAAAATTCAAATTCTTCAATACTAAGAAATTTCACATTTGTAATGAATTTTGGTATGATCAACAATGTTGTTTGTGTGAAATATCTTTCGATGTTAATAAGATATCTGAAAAGACTTACGTTTCTGATACAGACGTTTAAAAAAATCATGACATTCAGAAAATTTTTCAACCATGCGAAAATTAAGGTATACTCTTAAACGTAAAAATTTCATTTCTTCATAGCTGAGCTTTTATAACAAAGGGAGATATTTTCTCTTTTATCTCTCTGCATTTCTTTAAGCTATAATACAATACGTCAGGCTTTCTTACCGTCTTTTAATTTATACCGTCATCCACAAATGTCTCCAATCAAATTTGCATTGTCCGAGCCACTGTAGTCAAACCTTTCTTCTGGTCTTCTTTCTTTAGTTTCCAAATCACTTAATCTCTTTTGAACCTTTGCCTCTAAGTAATAACATTGTCCCACCCAAACTGAATTTCCTCGTGCTAATATCCACAGTCATATCAATCCTTTCATCCATGTCTCTAAAAGATAAACGAGGGTAACATTGTCCCACCCAAACTGAATTTCCACGTGCTAATATCCACAGTCATATCAATCCTTTCATCCATGTCTCTAAAAGATAAACGAGGGTAACATTGTCCCACCCAAACTGAATTTCCACGTGCTAATATCCACAGTCATATCAATCCTTTCATCCATGTCTCTAAAAGATAAACGAGGGTAACATTGTCCCACCCAAACTGAATTTCCACGTGCTAATATCCACAGTCATATCAATCCTTTCATCCATGTCTCTAAAAGATAAACGAGGGTAACATTGTCCCACCCAAACTGAATTTCCACGTGCAAATATCCACAGTCATATCAATCCTTTCATCCATGTCTCTGAAAAATAAACGAGAGCACGTATACCGTACGCCATTTACATAATTTTTTACGCTATTTGAAATATTGTAAACATTTCTCACAAGAGCACTAGACAAAACTTTACAAATCATGCTAAGAATTATGCAAAACTTCACAAACCATGATAGGAATTATGCAAATCGATACAAAAAAATACTAGTGCCGAAACCGCTAAGGAATAAGATATGAAACCTCTTTTTTTTTCGGGATATTTTTAACTGCTTCTTCTTTTTTCTTTTATCATTTAATCCCTAGGAGAATCTACTTCTTTAAAAAAAATTGTTTTCCTCAATTTTTGGGAGTTTCTGTATTTCTTCTTCTGTTTTATCCTTTCCTTTAAACTCGTTTATTAAAATTCTACTCCATGCGTTTCTTGATGTATGTTTTCTTTTCGTTCCGCAGGGGTTTTCATTTCGATCAAGTGCTTTCCTGAAAATGTGTTTAATTTCTTTCTGGATTCATGTTCTAGCCAACTGTTTTTTTAATTATTTTTAAACATTTTCCTTATTTATAGTAACTTTATAGTTTGAAATGATATTCATAACGTTGGAAATGTCTCATTCGATATGACAAATACGTTAAGAAATTTACTAAAGCTAATTTATTAAGCATATAATAAAAAATTCCTTGTTGTTCTATAAAAATTAATGAATTTTTGATAATAAAAGCAATCATCCATTATACCATGGTTTGAACAATTTACGCAGTAAGTAATTTAAAAAGAAAATAGTGAATTTTAGAAAATTGCTCAAACGTTCTACGTAAAATGGACATTATCCTTTGTAAATCGAAATATTTAAAACTAGGGACATGTTAATAACTAGTCGAATGTATTTTTAATATGATGGATAAAATTCACAAAAGTATTTTATCTGGATGGTATTTTGTATTGCCACATCACCGACTAAGTTAAGAAAAAAATTCTAGTATTTTATCTATTTAAAACTAACGACGGAGCATATTTTATTAACAACTGAATTTAAAACGGAATATATATTAATATATATATAATTAATTATTAATTAATTATTAATATATATATATAAATAACGGAATATAATTTATAATAGGAGCGTTATTTGTAAGCTGTTGAGTATATTTTAAATATCTACACTTTTATTCTTATCGCTTTTTTTTTTTAAACATGGAATTAGAATTTTCACTTAAAGTCGGCACTATATGTTAATTTTTATTAATTTCAATCAATAGTTTACATTGTTAAGATCTTTATTACAAAGTAATTGTTATGTTTACTGCGTTTCGTTACTAGGAAGGTCCACGTCACAAAAGCGACGCTTCAACAGCTCGACGGTCAGTTTGAAGCCGAACCTGGATTTGGGCACACGAGAGACCAATATTTAGCTGACCACCAGATAGAAACATTCCTAATCGTGCCCCCAAAGGTAGGCGGAGATCGCTATGTTGACAATTAGCAGGCTCCAAATTAATCTCTGGAAGTAGGTTCTAAACCACGATGAGCTTCCATTCCACTTTCCTTTTGTCTAACACTAGTTGATAGAACTGAACTGTTTGCCTATCTGTCTGTATGAGATTCATATTATGTAGAGAGAAAGAGAATTGAATTGCGTAACTATTATTTTACAGGAACAATTATTAATATTTCAGTGTATAATTGTACGAAACGTCAATCATCGCACAAAGAATAATTTTTTTTTTTTTTACACTATACTCGGTCTCTTTTACTTGAGGTCATGATTACGAATTTCAATAAATATGGAAATTGTGTGTTTAAAATATAAATAATTCTGTGCGTACTTTACATACATAGCGCCATTTATTACTATACAATGAAACTGATACCTTCTAAATTTGCAATAATTTATTTTTACAAGCAAAACTTTATTTTCATAAAAACATTATAGGATATATTATCGAATTCATTTATTTATTTGTTTCACAAATTTCATCGTTTTGAATTCATGTATATATTTATTATTTAATTTAAATATTTCACAAATTATCGTTGTCTTAAGTTTACCTTTTATTAATCTAAGTTATTGTCTTTTGTTATTTAATAGTTCCATTTTCAATAGATTCACCGATTAGTGCTATTTATTATTTTAATAAATCAACCCGTGCCAATAAAAACTGTACTGTATTTTTAGTACATCCGACATATAAATAATATTCTATCTTTTCTATTCTAAAAAGAATCCTTTTATAAATAATCTTCTATGAATCATTTAGCTATTGGAAACGGATAACGATTACAAATTGCTTAAAAATACCTTAATATGGAATTAATGATTAACATTTATACATGTCTTACCTCTTCGTAAGCACTTCATGGTACTTGTGATAAACCAACCTTAACTAACCTTTCAAAATTTTACTTAAATGGCAAAAAAACTTCTATAAAAAAATTTTCTCACTGCTTTTTAATTAAATTTCGATAGCGGAAGCTTCATTTAATTTTCAAAGTGGATAAAATTTCATAAGCATTCTATTTTTGTCTCCGGACGTGAGGAAACAAAAAGTCGATTTAAATTATTTTTAATTCACAAACTCACGGTTTCTGTTTACCATTTCCGAGAAGCTGATCTTTGCGATTTAAGAAAATTTATCGAGAATGCATCTCATATTTGCAGCCAAATTAATTTGATAAAAGAAGGAAAAAAGTACAGTCCTTTTGGATAAATTAATACAAAAATTTTACACAAATAAGGAGTTTAAAAATGTTTTAGATAGTTCGCGAATCATTTCAAATTGCAAAAGAGTAAGCGTTCTTTTTGCACTGCTGGGAGTCGAACCCGGATTAGCGGCGCACTAGGAGAACGCGTTACCACACTGCGCCACCGCAGGGCCTAAATCATTAACTGATACACCAGCTTTAGAAGAAATGAAAAATACTGTAAATACTTTTCGTAAAATTTCAATTTTATGCTTACCACTAAAATTTTCTTACAATCGTTTATTTACGTAATATACTTACTTTGTATAAAGCTGAACTCAATTAAAACGAATCTTTTCTGGTAAACTTCCTTTAAAATGAAATTTTTTAACTGGTTTCAATACCTATAGCGATAGCATCTCTTACATGTGTGGGCTACAAAATGATTTAAAGTAATTTCTCTGACTAAGCAAGCTTGTAATAAAAGATAATTTGAAATAAATTAAATTACCCCATAATATTTGTTAAGATATGCAACATCCAGCATATACTGGTATTAGATTTGTATCAACTGGATCAAAAAACTGCCAGTTGTTTGGAGACAACTAAAATAAAATTTTGATGTTTAACATACACATCTGAGATACTCATTTATGATACGCATCTTGAGATACACGTCTTTTATCTCGCAGAATAATTGAACATAAAAATAGGAACATAATTTAAAAAAAAAATAGATATGAATGCAAATCACTACACCACGAAATATAAATCAGATTTAGAACAACGTTGAAGTGGTTAAAAAATTTTATACCACATAAACATGCTTTTAACCATAGAAGCAAAAATGTACAAATTTTTAACCGTTTATGTTTTTGAACATGCAAACTGATGATTATCATCAGATGTTACAAAATTTGAAAATTTCTCCGATTTTGTAAGATCTTACGATGACCATCACTTTGAATGGTTAAAAACATGTTTACATATTATTAAAACTTTTAACCACTTCAACGTTGTTCTAAATCTCATTTGAAAAATGGACGTATTTTGTAACAATTAATAAATCCATTGCAACTTGCAAATTTCATGTCGCCAATAGCGCCAATAGGTGGTCCTCATCGTATTAGTGGATCCTCAACGTGGAAAAATATGTATAGTGTAAAGGATAATTCATATGTATATTTGAAGAGCAAGTCAAAAACATAAAAAATTAAACGTTGCAATTCGTTGACTTAGAGTTAAAGTTAAGGCTAACGATGTCGTTTTCGTGTTTTTATAAATTTGAAAAGAATGTATTTGAAAATTCTCTGCTCGTTATGAACATATTAAAATACATTGTAAACGAACTCATTGGTGTGACTAGGGGGGGGGGCTACATTGAGCTAATCGCACCCTAGAAAAATGGAAATTACAAAAGAATATTTTATTCGGAGTATAGAAATTTGAGGATATAGCCCTCCGACTCCCCCCCAGGATTTGAGTATAGCTACGACGATAAGTGAGCCGGACACTATAAGTCCGGCTCACTTATTGTGTTGTTAATATATAATAATAAAATATTTAGATGTCTTCATAACTTAACGTTGTATAAAATTGTTTGAATCAGTATTAACATCTTTAACATGCACTTTTTCCTTCCTCTCATACAGAAAGATGAAACACCATCGTATAACAATGGACAACAATTGTCGACTCTAGGCAGCGGGGTCCGACGCACGGACGCTCGTTGTAGTTTTCGAACACGTCTTTCGGCAAAAATGAACAAGTATATGGAAGGTTGGGGCGCAGACAAACCTTTCGCTAAAATATCAGAAACAACACTCGCCAAGAATATCAAAATCACAGTAAGTACATCCTGAAACTACAGTTTCCTTCGTCTTCTTATTCTCTACTTTTAGTAAGATGAATGATTATCGAATATAGAGCAAATTTTCGATTTTTCGACTCACTAAAAGCGAGAAGTTAGTCAAAAATTTCAAGAATTACTTCTCCATTGAAGAGCCGTGTAAACAGCTTATAAATCTGTAGTAATTTTAAAACAAATTAATTCTACAGTAACTTTAAGTTAAACATATTCCTTTCATGCAACTGATTTCGCAAATATTTGATGAATTTTATATATACGTTAAAAACTCATAAAAATATGCTCTATAAAAAAAGGAGTTAATATCAATGGGCTCAGAACATTGCAAATGAGACTAACAGATAATGATGGACAATCGAAAGTCTCCACTGTATCCCAAAAGACAATCAAAAGTGAGAATATGTCCTCAGAGACGATAGTTGAAATCAAAAAATGGTCTAAAAAAGCATGAGGACGAAAAGTTTAGAGCAAACATGTGTAAAAGATACTAAGACACACCTTCACCTTATGGTAAATAGGTGGTTGTTGAACATGGTGGTATATGTACTATATACGTGTGCAATTCTTTAAAAGTTTTGTACTATATATATAATTACTCAAAAAATAAAATTTGTATTGTTTTACTTATTACTGATTTACATTAATTTCCTGTAATATAAAATTCATAATTAATTAGTTGAGGAATCGATTGCTGATTAATAAGCATATAAATGATCAGCTAGGAGTAAATACGGAAATAAACGGTTCATAACCATGACAATAATTTACTGTATAGATGTTTCAATCCTGTAGTTACGGAGTGTCGACATTATTTCAATACTTTTAAAGGCTGTAAGGTATTTTTACTCTCCTCAGGGCTAACACAATTGTTAAATTATGGTCAATACACAAAGCCTCTGGGGAGATATTTTTGTATTCTTCTTGGAAAATTCATTATAGATAATAATTCCGACACCCACGTCTCTAGCTAAAACAAAAGCTTTTTGTTACAGGAGGAAAAGAAGTATCGAAAAAGAAAAGAAGGAAAAAAGATTCGAACCAGGGTCCCTCCGTTTAGCCCGGAGCGCCTTAGACCACTGGGCCATCGAGGACAGAAACGAAATTCCCCTTCTCCATATTGAAAGTAGTATTACCTAAAACAAATTACATAAAAAGGTTAAACACTGGTAAAATAGCAATGAAAAAGATCACTCAAGCTTTCGGACGCATCAGCAGCAGTCCTTCATCAGGAGTAATGACGATGTTATGTTTCACAACACTTCGCAAACAACTTACAAAAGTTAAAGACCCAGCTCCACCAGAAGATCTCACAGGCGCCATATACCAAATACCATGCAAAGACTGCAACAAACATTACATAGGACAAACAAAAAGAATGATCAAAACAAGAAAAAAAGAACACAAACAAGCACTCGCGAAAGGAGACATAGCCTCACGTCTGGCAGAACACGCTTTACAACACGGACACGAACATTCTGTAAAACAAATTCCCCACGAAAGACGCAAAATATCGCGCCTCGGAGGCTTTGTGTGTTGACCATAATTTGGCAATTGTGTTAACCCCGAGGATGGTAATAATACATTACAACCTTTAAATACGAAAAAGAGAAGTTTCGTGCCTGTCCTCGATGGCCTAGAGGTCTAATGCGCTCCGGGCTCAACGAAGAAAACCCTAATTCGAATGTAGGTCGGGGACATGCCTCTTTGTCTCCTGTAACAAAAAGCTCTAGTTTAAGTTAAAAACCTGGGTGTTGGAATTATTACCTATAATAGTTTTAATTTTATCTTTACAATCAAAGATTTTACCAAAGCATACAGTCTGTTATCCTGTCATTACACCAATTATTAATATTTAATATCAAATTACTGACATGGTCTCTGAAAGCGCGTGATTTGATGTGAATCCCAATAACCAAGTACGAAAATGGATGTTCAGTTGTCAGATTTGAACGTAACCATGGAAAACTTCTCGAAAATTGAGGACTGCCTTCTATTTCGCTTTAGATGGTTTAATAAACAAAAGAAAACGATCGTTTGAACTCTTCTTTTTCTGTTGCTTGTTCGAAATAAAATTAAATATTTTTTCAATACTCTTTGCAGAGCTTGGCACTCATTGAAGCTAATTTACTGCCTGGATCAGACACTGGCTTCAACTGTAGGTACAGTAACACTTTTTCTTTTACCTAAAACGCAATATTACTAATTTTTATTCGTATATAGATGGAATAAACGCATTCGAAACGTTGAAATTTTATATTATGTTTTATTTTTATGACAGTTTTTAAACTTTCTAATAACAGGTACACTGGTTTGATGATAGGCTAGTATTACTCTTCGCAGGTATGACACAGTTGCCGGATATTTCTAGACACATAAAGTTACCGCGGCAAGTTTTTTATGATTTTTCGTGGAGAAATTTACGACGAATTAAGCTGAAAACTAGAGCTGTTTTTATAAAGAAGAAAAACGGACACCGTCCTGTCCCGGAGTCGAACTGGGGACCTTTCTGTAAAAGTTGGAGCTCTGTAACAACTAGACTACCAAGACATGAAAATAATCCTCCATTTTGGCATGTTTAAATTTGGTAGGATGTTATTACCCATCGCAGGGATAATACGGTGTCCCCGTTTCTTCTTTAGAATATCGGATCTAGTTTAAGCTTGAGTGTCAAAATGTCATTAATCGTAAATTTCCCCACACAAAATCACAAAAAATGTTTCCCTAATGGCTTTGAGTGTCAGCCAATATTTGGCAATTGTGTTATATCAGCGGAGGTTAATAATATCCTATTAACATTAAATACAAAGAAGGGGGGGGGGCATTACGCACAATGTGTCCCAGAATGGCCTTACTACCCTAAATAACTCTTTTATCCAACAAAAAAATTATTAAAAATTATTATAAATTTTTAAATACACTATCCTTCTATATCATGAATAATCCCCAACACACGTAGGAATGGAAAGTGTATTAAAAAATATAAAACGCATTTTCATGGTTCTTACAAAACCGTAATGGATTTTTTGAGGTGAATACAACTGGAGATATATTACGAGTTGAAGTTTTACATACAGGGTGTTCCGAAAACATCGGATCAAAAGTATATAGCCATGATCTTTGTACAAAATGGACCATAGCGACCCTTTACATGGGGGGTCGGAAATAAATAACCACGGAGTTATGGCTATAAACAAATAACAAAGCATGATTGGATAAAAAAAAAGGAATTTACACCTATAATGAACGTATTTGTCCAATAGACTGCATCTGGGCTGTATTATCAAGAAACTGGTTTCTTATTCGCCGTGCATCTCTGGAATGTGGGAGTTAACAATTTCGAGCCAATGAAAATTGTATTTGAAAGTTTGGCTCGCCTCTTGAATTTAGTTTCCTAAATTTCGCCGTCGCTAATTTTTGGCGAGAATTTTTGGCGCGAAGTTTTGTCAAGCTATTTACAAATCGAACCATTGATCTTTTGACCATTTTATTCCCCTCCCCTCGGTAAGCAAAAATTAACATTGAAAATAAACTAACATAGGAAAATAAGCACAACAGCAACCCCCCTCCCGAAGTTGCTTACATAATATTTGAACGCCCCCTATTACAAATTTTCCATAGTAAATGGAAATACAAACCCTGCGACTCGGCCAACATGCCGGCGCCCGCAGTTATAATTTAGAATCGAGCAAGACATAAGCGTACGGGAGAGGGATTCATGTGGGCCATAATCTCCCGCAATTGGGAGAATATTAACACTAGGTGCAGGGGCGGACTGGGTTCTCTCAAAGGGCGCATACCTTGGATTATAGGAGGGCACGAGTCCTATAGCCCATGAGGGTGCACCGCACCGTGGGCCGGGTGGCCAGCGGCCCAGTCCCCCCCTAAATAGGTCTACGGGAAGCTATAATTTAGTGGTAAACCTTCTCATTCGAACCAACCCCTTTTAGGAATTTTCTGCGTACGCTACTGGATCAAGGGTAATTTTTCGATACTAACTTTTATTATCAAGCTATTTATTATTTACCTGCAGGACAGACTTTTGAATTCTTCGACGGTAAAACATGAACGAAAATAAAGGAATCTTCGGAGCATAAAAGTTTATGATTGGCAGGTGGAGGGCATTGGCGGATCCGGTACGAATCCCAGAGGTGGGGAGGGTGCAGTGGCGTAGGCAGAAAGTTCAAAAGGGGAGGGTATAGGCTTAATGGGAGGGGTTACAGAGCTACAACTCATATATTCCTATGTTAAATATACAAAATTTCATTGCAATGGGGGTTACAACCTCTAAAACCCCCCCGTTGATTGCGCCTCTTGGAAGATGTCGATTTGTATGGAAGTGCGCAAAGTAACTTTAAACTGCATGGAAGTGGGGGGGGCGCGTTCCAGTAGCGCAGTTGGTAAGGCGTCCGTATACGGATCTTGTTAACGCATGCTGGGCGGAGGGTTTGTTCCTTTTAGTACTGGGCGCCCTTGGCCGCACCGGGTCCCTGTGCAATTCACCCTTCCCCCTATGGCCTGCCCTGCCCTTCGTAGCAAAAATTGAAACATTCCTTAGGTAAACTTCTTTAATCGGTGTTGCGAGTCTCGAGATATTTATTTTTCAAACTAAATTTCTTGCTTTAGAACTAAGAATGGCTCCCACGGATCTTGGGGCCATCCTATGTTTGTACTGCACCTCTGAGGGAAGTTTCCAGCCCTACGTAGGAGCCTTAAAATCTTTATGAAATTGCGCCAATTATAAAATCAAGTCGCCAATCTCAGCAATCATAAAAAATGCCAACACGCCCGGAAAGCTGTTTGAGGATGCAATGTAGCAACCCCGCGCCGGAGTTGAAATTTTCGGGGGAGACAACTTCTTGGTTTGTAAGCGCCATTGGTCATTATAGATCCCGCCTCTGCGAAATAAAAGTATGCAAAATTCCGTTGATATTCATTTCCGACCCCCCCCCCCATGTAAAGGACCATTATGGCCTATTTTGCACACAAGGATCACGGTTAGATACTTTTGACTCGATGTTTTTGGAACACCCTGTATACGTCAAATCACTTGAGGACTACTACGGTGTATTCGCGCTCAGTTGGCGTGTGATATCGTTAGCAGACGGGTTATTCCATTACAGTTTAGGGAAGGCCGTCTTGGAGGAACTGGTTTTTCCCGCGCGAAAAACCAGTTTCGGCAAGACGCCCTTCCCTAAACTGCAATGGACTAACCCGTCTGCTAACGGTATCAGGCGTCAGGTCTGCGCGAACGCACAATAGCAACTACATTACTAAGTATTGTGTCTGTTGACACTAAAAAATTGTATTTCCTTCAGAAATCAATACTACATGAAAGAAAATGCGTCACAATTTTATACTCCGTTGGTGAAAATACGCTAGGGCGATGGCAGCACATTATGATTTATGACACCAACGAGGTCGAAACAGATTTCCTGCGAAGAGTAGAACTGGAAATATTACGAGTGAAATTTAACAACTTTTTGGAGTTGCATAGCTTCCCCAGGTGAGAAAAAATAAATTTCTTTGAAAATTGCAATTTTTTTTACTTTAAAAATTTTCGTAAATACCGAAGTTTAATAACAGTCTAGTGCTGTTCGCAGAAGCTCCGTTTGGTCGTCTTGTTAAAGCCATAAATCATAGTGTAGTGCCCTCGCCTCTGCGTATTGCCACTGACAGAAAATGAAATTGTGACGCCTGTTTCTTGTATTATTGACATACGTTAGTGGTAACGG
>QLNU02014802.1:3918338-3943324 GCA_006491805.2 Dysdera silvatica | reverse complement strand
AGCGATACACTGCGCAAAAATAATATTTAAAACAAATTACACACAAACGCAGTTTAATTTGAGCAGGAGAAACATTTTACAATTGTTTCGGTGGAAAATCAAGCGTCCACCATCGTCAGAAAATTCATCCAAACTGATTTGTTGCCACTAAATCAAAAACGAAAAAGTGAAAAAGGCGAAACAGATAACATAACAAAAAGCCTGATTTGTGTCGCCATCTATTGTGCAGAATGCTAAGTAAAAGGAAAAGGAACAATTATTGTTGGAAGAAGAAATTATGTTGATTGAAAGAGAGGTTTGTAACAAGAGGGGGGAGGGGGGGAACTTTTACCTTTTTTCGTCTTTTTTACTTTTTTGGTTTTTGATTTAGTGGCAACAAATCAGTTTGGACGAATTTTCTGACGATGGTGGACGCTTGATTTTCCACCGAAACAATTGTAAAATGCTTCTCCTGCTCAAATTAAACTGCGTTTGTGTGTAATTTGTTTTAAATACAATGAAAGATATTAATAATATTAATCTATTTAGAAAAAAACTATTAGATTATTTGCTAAGAGGTGATTTTGCGCCATTACATTGTTAGGGTCCTCAGCCTGTTAAATTATTTGATTTTTACTGGTGACTCGTCACGATGGATTGTGGTTATTTGTGGTTTATTGAATTGCAGTGTTATTGTATATATATGTATTTTCTAAGTGAAATGGGAAGTTGCTACAACCATTGTGACAAATAAATAAAAATTGTTTGTTTGTTTGTTAAAGCTAGTTGTGATTATGCTACGCCAAGTTATACAGTTTTCCAAGGGATCCAGACCCCCTTGACCTAGGAAATTGAACCTCAAATTGCAAATCCGAAAGAAAAAACGGAAAGCACTGCTACCTGCTGAAATCACACCCAGAGTATTTGCATGATAACTAAGTACAATACCACCATGTCGCCGCATAGCTGGTTATTAAAAGTAAAAGTATAAAATAACAATGTACTGCAGCATTAGATTCAAACTAGTAGTATCGTTATTAACTAGATAATAAAACGAGCGAAAGTACATTCGAAGTTGATAATGGCCGCGATTTACAAGTGTTTCGATGAGGATAAATTTTATTTCTATTTCTTTTCAGGCAGTGTGAGAAAAGGGAGGGCTTAGATCCGTTGCTTCTGAAATTCGAGGATCCGAACTTGGAAACGCAATACGGAAACCGATCCGACCCGCTCTTTGTGATATTACTTACTTGTGCCAGCGGCCTTTTCCTGTGCAACGCATGCATACAGCTGCTGATATTTTCACTGTAAGCTTTGTTTAGGGAATGCATTTTGCATGTACAAAACTACGGAAGAACTCCGATTATCTTAACTTTAACCGAAACAGCCTGCAGCACTTTTTTTTTTCTAAGTAGATACATTTGATATTTTCAGCAAAAAATGCTTATATTTGTTTGCGTATTCTATTCCTAAAAAAGAAACCAACGCAGATGATAGATTTTAGACATATACAAAGTAGAGATGGACATCAATAGCAAAATATCGATGTTTGACATCAATGAAGTACCATTGATCTTTGAAAAATATCGGTCTTTAAAAGTCGATGTTTATTCGATCCTACATCGATGATTAAAAAAAATTTATAACATAAAACCATAGTTATTTTAATTTTAAAACATTTAACTGCTTTTTCCTTATTAGGAAAAGGGGATATTTATAAAATATCGGTTCTTAAATGTCGATCTTCATATTCAAAACACATCAGTGTTCTAATTTCAAAAATATAGAAGTTGTTTAATTTAAAAAAAAATGAAATACTTTTAATAATCAATGAAATAAGGTAAACCCAATATTCCAAAATAAGTATAAAAATATTAATTTATTTCGGAAAAAATAACAGTTTAGTCATTATTTTTAAATTAAAATAAAATAGCAATAAAGTAGCAAATATTATATTATACTATTATATCGAGGTATGGGTAAATTCAATCGGTTTAATGACGATTCACTGCATTAATCAATAGAAGCAAAAAATCACACATATTTTATTGATGCAGTTAATTTATGAACTTTCTAATAATTTAAAAAACAACGTTACGAATAACTATTTCGACGACGCAAAGGCTGTCCTTGTCAGAGCAGGGCGTCATAAACAGAAATCGCCATGCTCTGACGAGAATAGCCGTTGAGCTATCGAAATGGCTATCAGTAACGTTGTTTATTAAATTATTATAACGTTTATAAGTTAACTTCACCAATAAAATATGTATTATTTTTCCTTCTGTAGACGAATTTGTTATTTGCAGGAACATCTTTTTTAAACTTATGTAGATACGTGCTACAAAATTCCAATTCAGTTAAAGTAAATGCAATTTTTAAATAAATGCAATCATTTTTTACAATTTTAAATGCAACCCGTTGGTAAAAATTATAACTGGAGCAAAAGAACGATTCCGCACTAATTGAACTAAGGCCGTAGCCAAGCTGAGGCTAAGGGGCTGATCCCCCCCAGGAATTTTTTTTTTTTTCAAAATAAAATATTATAAAATTTTATTTTAAATTTTGTTTGTATAAAATTACATATAAGCATATAATATTATATTATATACGGGGTGATTCAAAAGTCAGTCCCCCCACTGTTAATTTTTTAGTGGGTTCAGGCAGATAAACGTCGTTTCGGGAAAGTTCCTTGTTGAAAAGGAAATAATTTTTGTTCTGTGTCGCGACTCACCCTCAGCACCAGGGGGCGCCCCACGGGGGCCAACTCCAAAATTTCAAATGGCAACCCCATCGAGTAATACCTTCTTTTGAAGGTCGAAAAAATAATAATAACGTTTACAATATGAATATAATATCAATATTCTAACCCTCAAAAACTCAAATAAAAATATTTCCATGGCAATAATAGTTGTTTGAAATCACCCACGCGTCCTCACAAAAAGCATTCCTTTTTATACGAAAAATAGGAATGTATAGTTTGCATGAAATTTTGCATCATATTGATCGTAACTACTAAACCCACAAAATAGTGCAAAAATTAAAATTAATAAAAATAAAATGCAGTGATAAAATAAATATTTTTATCAAAAGGAAAATAAATATAGTCTTAAAGTTCGCAAGATAAGACAAAGAAAAAAAATAGCATATGCAGTCATCTCTTACCACTGAATTTAACTATGTATGTATTTGTTTTGCATGTAACCTACATAAGACGGAAACCTGCATACTACGGAATTTTTTTCCGGTCCCGTGAGTTTCCACCTTAGACAGGTTTCACTCTGTATTACAAAACGTCAACTAAATTCTGGCCTCATTAACTTTCAGAGCCCCCTCTAACAGGCGTCTAGCTATTGTCCTGAATTAAACTCAGAACTGAAGTGAGACTAACAATTTTTGGAAAGATACAATATGTATTCCTTCCCCCATTCAGGCGGGATTTAGCAATAAGTGAATCCATGAAGTAGCTAGGCACCGATGGCTAAAAATGACATCATATAGATTTTCATTTATGACTGACTTCTCCGGCTTTATTGGGATCACGGACAAGCAAACTTGTTCCACCCCCTCCAAGTTTGTTATGGTAAAATTGGTGCCTACACCATTGAACGTATTGTGCGTTCGCGCAGACCTGACGCCTGATAACCGTTAGCAGACAGGTTAGTCCATTGCAGTTTAGGGAAGGGCGTCTTGCCGAAACTGGTTTTTCATGTGGGAAAAACCAGTTCCTCCAAGACGGCCTTCCCTAAACTGCAATGGACTAACCCGTCTGCTAACGGTATCACGCGCCAACTGAGCGCGAATGCACAGTACACTCAAATTTATGAAAATTGCAACCCCAGCAAAGAATGATAAGATCAGAATGAAAGTTATACCAGATATGAGGAGAGGTGTCATAAAGATATGATTAACTTTACAGATAAATAAAACTAGATTAAGGACAGAAAATCATTATTTAATTAAGCCGTCCAGAGGGGCAATAAGAGCCCTTAAACGCCTGGGCATCGAATGAAAGGTAGTTTGGATGTGTTCTTAGAATACTGCCTACCAGATTTCTTTAATCCGAGTCCACAGTTCATTGGTAGTGCCTGCTGAAAAACATCAATGGCCCAGTCGAAAATTATCGTATCTACGCATGTTCAATCGGGGACATGTCTGTTGAACGGCCATGCTAAGGAAGAAGCGGCATCTCGTCTGCTGTGAAGAAGGGTTGTCATCCCGGGCAACATGTGGTCGAGCGTTGTCGTGTTGGAAAGCGCCAGAAATATGTTGAAGAAGGGATACAACTTGGGCTTTTAAAACCTCTCTAATGTAGCGGTTGCTGTTGAGAGTACCCACAATTCATAGCAGCCAGAATCGCCTACAGTAGCCAATAGCACTTCACACCACCACACTGACCGTTTGTACAGTATGACGCTCTTAAACGCATGCCAGACGGTGACGTTCACCACAATACCGTCCAATGCGTAAGCGGCAATCATTATAGTCATTATAGACTCGTCTGAAAACAGAATCTATTGCTAATCTGTATGGCACTGTCTGCACCCATCCGCCTCTTACAATTAGCGCTATTTTAATTATATGACACACCACAAAAACACTATAAAAGGGCAAATATATAAGATGAATTACTTTACACAATGCAAACATCGATTAAAGATGTAAAGATATATATAAAAATATCCAACCACTTCTAAATAGTTTTATATACTTTTAATATTTATTTTATTATTTTTATTATTTTAAAATTTATGTTTTAAATACTTTGTAAATAGTTTTAATAATGTATGCATATATTTTGTGACGTTTTCACCATCGATATATAATTAAATATGACTTTGGATAAACGTTGTGATAATTTTGTATCTATACACAGAAAATTAAATTTCCAGGTTACGCAAGATTTTGATTATCTAAAATCTGGTCCGTCCACTACTATTTCGAACAATCGAGGTTCTACTATATTTAAATATTTAAGCAGTATGCAACAATAAAAAAAAATCCTGAACTTCCTTAAATTTGTGAAGGGTTCGGAGAAAATTTAACGTAAGTCGATAATTAATTTAAGCAGATTTTTAATAAAGGTTGACAGGATGATGGTTGAAAGCGTGTTTAGAAAACTCTTCTCTAATCGTGTCATGTTCAATTTTACCATGAGTTGACAAAGTTACTTTAATTTTTTTGAAGCGTAACCCATTTATTGATAGTTCCAACCATTAGTCGCGTTAACTTTATTCTCCAACTTTTTTGTTTTTATTGAATTAAATTTTTTGGTGAATTTTAATTAAACATTGAAATATGAATATTACACCAAGTGCCAGATTTTACCCAATCTCGCGAAAGTAAATGAGAAATAATTGTATTAATAATATCGTATTTAAATGGCATACATTATGTGAAATTTTAGCGCACTATATCTAGTTAAATGTAGAACAGCGGTTTTGTCCATTAGTTTACTTACACAGTAGCTAAAATCAATGCAAATAATGTTATTTTCAGTTCCCGTATATTGAAGGACGTACTTCTAACTTCAATTGCTCTTTATTTCTCAGTATCTCTGGCGTGCCTTTTCTTAAAAATCTATTAACTGATTTTCCTTTTATTATAGAAAACAACTCAACGCGATCATATATTAATTTATCAATTAATGATCGTTATTATTAAAGATTATATAATCCGATTGATACCGTATACATTTACTCTTGTGTTTTAAATTTAATATTATTCTTTTCCGTTCTCCCATATGTATATTATATTCAAAACCAATTATAAAAAAAAATGATGTAAATTATTTAGTTTTAATAATAGTTTACTATATCTCTACCCCGAAGAGACAGTGTGTGTGTAAAACCTTAATTACTAGCTAAAGCTACTTATTTTTCCACGTTCAGCTATTATAAAAAAGTATTATATAATATGTAATGATGATATATTGAATTATGTACATTAACGTGATTTTCTCCCATAGACAATAGTTCAAATACGATCGATTATTATTATTATCATTTCGAAAAGTATATTGATGACAGCATTTTTCAAATACGAAAGAAATTTTCTTATTATTAACTATCATGCAATATGAAAAATTATCCAATTATAGACATTGAATATCATATATAATTATATCAAAATCATTTATATGTGGTAACATGCTTAAGATCAGTGAAATAATTTCCAAAACAACTTTGTGTGTTCCATGCCTTTGTATTAATAGATCTGTACCACTCATTGGCACTCTTGCTTCTTCTGCAATTGTTATTGCGACAATCACCGGCGCCGCATGGATACAGAGAATGCAGGTACTTTTACTATTCCATAAAAGCTCTTATTTATTTACGCTAAGGTTCCTTACTTTACAACAAATTAATAAATTTTGATCTTAAAACCCTTTCGGTTACTTATTACAAAATGTTTCTTCTCAAAATTATAATTCGGTGTTGGAAAAAAGTAAATCCTTAAAAAATAGAGCTAGTGCTTTAAAATTCGGCATATATATTTTGTTCAGAGAGATGCTTTATGTAAATTATTAAAATTTCAATACTTTACGAGGCTTGTCAATCGAACATCAGTCAGCGACGACTGACAGACGCTGCCATCTATTCTCTGCATCCCTTAAAACGTCTATCACGGACTACTCAACATAAGCACTACTGGCTTATTCAGGGAGGTTTCTGAGGGTTACAGTTTCCATTGCGATAAAATTTTATGTATATATATATATATATATATATATATATAGTATGAATATAGAGAGTTTTAACTCTGTGACCCCCATTGTAACCTCCCTTTATGAACTTTCTGTGTAAGCCTATAGTAAGCACCATCGTCTGGAGTGGTGTTAAGTTTGAGAATCGTTGATGGTGTTCAATTGGAATCGTGGTGTTGTATTTAGTAACGACTCGCACTTCTACCTAGGTGCAGATAATCACCATATCCATATATGGAAAAAAACGTGGTCGACACTACAATCCCAGTACAGTTGTCGAGCAGTACATTGACATACATCACGCAAACAAGTTGGTAGCAACCTGCGTTCAATTATATTGCCTATGTTTTCACGCCTTCCAGGAATGTTTTTCAGCTGGTTAATGCCAAACTGCACACTGCGCGACACTCTCACGAATGATTTCTTGATATACATATTTCCCCATGGTAAGCCAGGTTCTCAGAACAATCGCCACTCCGTCACATCTACGACATTCTAGGAATGCAGTCGCAGAGATGGCAGAAAGTTGTCAAACTAACTGAGGAATTGCAAAACTTATGGCAGAATATGGCACATGAGAATATTATACTATTATCTGATTCCATGCCACACCGTATATAATTTTGTACTTCATCCAGAGGAGCCTTTAAAACCTATTAGAATATAACCTTTTTGTTCCCACTGTTCTGTATGAAAAATCAATTCGCCATATCATATTTTAATCATATGTATCTTTGTCTCTTAATATTTCTTCTGTTTTCGAAATTTCAAAGTTGAAATTTTTCTGTTGGTACGTAACTTTTTTAACAGCAGAGTATATTACTTCGTAAAATATATTTCAAAATACTCCGTTTAGAGAGATGCTAGTACCCATTCGCAAAGAGGGTCTTTGGGTCCTTGCCCGACAGATGTCACTACAAGCCAACCATTAAGAATAATCCTGTTCTTAGTATTTAATGGATTCGTATTTGGGGCGTCTTTCGTTAATATGGTAAGTGGAGCAAAAAAACTTTCTTTCCATGAGATGTTGTAAAAATATTTATTTTCGGAAGCAAGTTATTCACTCGCGAACCGAAATATTATCATTAAGATTTCTTCAATCAATCAAACAATCTTTATTTACATCTGTGTATAATATATTACGATCAGTAAATCATAAAACTTTAAGTTGAATACTATCCTACATTTAATATGAAATTACCTAAAAATAAAAATTAAGAAGCTATTGCTTATAAATGTTGGAGGCGTCGGAAAAAGAACGATCTCACTAATCTGGCTAGTTCAGTGCCTCCAGAAAATATAATTATCCTACCAACACCCTACCAGGGGCATTCATAAAAAAATATGTAATATCAATGAATGATCCGGATCAGGATTAGGAAAGGGAATCCAGGATTTCTTTGTCGCTACTGAATTATTAGCTTACCCACTTAAATTGTGTATCCAAAATTGCATTTAATTCGTGCAATTGGCTACGTAGCAACGTGATAGACGTAAACAGTAGTTACGCTCTACAGCCAAACCGGCCCCTTTGCGGACACGGGGATATGGGCAAATATGCCTTATTAGTTGTTCACAACAACTCCTCTTATTTTGTCGGTAGAGTTTAGGACCACCCTGTATAATAGGTAAAATATTTGGCCAAAAAATAAAGGAAACTTTTTTTACGTTCTTTAAAATGTCACCAAAAAATTTTACTAAAAAAACTAACTGCAAAATAAAGTAACGAATTACTCGATGTTTCAAATTACTGATTCAAACTCTATAAATCACATAATAAATACATTTTATTGTCCATTGAACGAGGGATAGATGTAAAACGAGATTAAAAAATGGATTTAAAAACGACAGTGCAAACATTTACATTACGTTACTGGTTTGCTCCTTCATAATTGTCCTCAACTTCGACAAAACGCTGCAGAGTTGTTTCTCTGTTTATGAATAAGCAAAAAAATCCCCCTAGATGATTGGACACCCTTTTATAGATTGTTTGAAAAAAATATTGAAAAATATGGATGTTTTTTTTCAATTTTGAACGTAGTTCGTGGCACTGTGTAGCGGGTTAAATGTTTTGAATAATGAAAGAAACGTGATCAAGATGTATGGAAGAAGTTTAAAATTAAAACTTTATATACTTAAGGGTCAAACGTATAATTAAATTTGCTGGTTCTCTTTATGGACGTATGTCGTCTTGAAACTTGGGCGAAATTTGAAGATTTTAGATTCTAACGCATGCCCCGTTTCCACTTTTTTTTATGTCATCACTGCGTAAAAGGGATTGGCAAAAATGCCAGCAAGTTGTTTTCGATTTTCTATAAATCTTATTGAATATCATTTGAAAAAGAGAGTTTGTCTCAACAGGAACAATATATACCCATTAGGGTGGTTCTTATAAATTGAGGGTAGGTTTTATTTTTCCAAATTTTTGGGTACTCCCCACTAGAATGATTCTCTACTATAAAAAATAATATCAATAAAGTTTCAGGTATATATAATTGAATTAATGCGTGCCGCCGAGAGGGGGAAAATGGTAAAAAATCCATTCTATTTCCATATAAAATAAAGCACACGCAAACTTATAATTGTAATTTATGTGATGTTTCTAATTAAATAGCGTGTATTTGTTATTGTTGAATTTATTATACTTTATTTATTTAGTATTCTACCCTATACATACAGTATACACGTAAGTATATTAAAATATTTAAAATGCTGAACTAAGTGTTTGTTTTCATAATGAGAAACGACTTGCAAATAAACTATTTCTGATCTTCTCTTGTGCTCAGCTTCTCAGTATATTCCTCGATCAATTTCATTCCTCTCTCCGCTGTATCATTTGTCACTCTAATTTTCCATACGATCTTATTTCTGCGAAGATATCCTTTATTTGTGTTTTATTCTGACGACTCTTCGTTCAGGAAGGATGTATTTATACTAAAACGAGTAAAAAATCTTTTGGTATCTGGACAGAGTAATTGTTTCAAGTTTCTATCCACAATATCTTCAAAATCAGAATATTTTAAACTAACCTTTTTACATGGGGCATTCTCTCCATCTGATTCATCATGGGTCTGAATTTTCTGACATATCTTTTGCTTTATTTCCAGAGGAACGTTTTCATCAAAAAAACGAACGCCACGGTTTCTTGATTTAACTACCACAAATGGTATAAAAAAATTCTGAAGCAGCTTTTGATATGGCTTTATCGAATTTTTTACACTCATACAAGCTTTTTATCAAATTCAAATCTCTTCGTGGAGCTTTTGCAGAAAGCAAAGAAAAGAACTAGCTTTTCGCGTAAATTTTCACAACGAAGTGCATATATTATACAGAGCTTTCTCTGTTGTATTCATTTGGAATTTTTTCCTAAATAAAAACATTTTTAACGGATAAATGACTTTAACCATCCAGTGGGCGTGATGCATTGCTCCTGAATAATGGAAAAACGTATTTTCTGTTAGAGATTCCCCCAAGAAAATAAGACATGATTGTGCAAATTCTTTATGGTCATTCTATACATGATTATGTATATATATATACCGTTTTTATTTATGGAAGTTTAATCATCAGTGAAAATTTAAGGTATTTTTTCACTGCAAACCCTTGTAGAAATTTAGTTCCATGAACAGTTGGCTAAAATTTCAAAAAAAAAATTTTAAATAGTGGTTCTGTAGGACCAGATAGATGTTCCTGGAATTTTTTGTTCAAAGACAGTTTTTAGGATAATTTCTAAAATATGATGTTTGCAAGGAAGATATAATAGATTTTTTTCGAGTAGCTGTTTAAATTGAATTCAAACGCCATTGTATGTACCGAGTGATATCGAAACAACCAGCTTTGATTGTATTTTCTAAGCCCAAGTTACATAAAACATCAAAGATAGCTTCTGCCTGTGCAAAAAGTGAACTATCCCAACTTCGAAGAAGGAAATGTTTGAACAAACATGTATTCCATAGAGGCATGCCCCAACGGTTGGCAACATTGAACCATAGTAGGTAGCATCGCATACGTCCTGAAATAAAGAAGTTGCGATATTTGACCTTCTGGTAAATTCTAAATGACAAGTTTAATTATTCATTAACCCATACCGTGCTAATAATTCACACATATTTTCAATTCTACAGTAGTAGAGATAAATAGAAAAAGCATCGTATTTTTAACGCAACATTCATGCAGCAAACAGCATTTAACACATTTTACATATTTTTAACTCTCGACAGCATAAGTTAATGAGATCGGAGGAAGCTGAAATTTTTTACACTTTATTTTCTCATGATAGAGAATCATTCTAAGGGGTAGCACGCATAAAATTCTGACTTCCAAAAATAATTACCCCTCTAATACGATTATCTTAGTTTAAATTCATTTGCACATACCTTCGTTTATACTTTATCCACTGTTTTTACTTCTTCTATTTCCAGAATTTTATCTCGCTTCAACCTCAAACAAAGGATCTAATATCCACTGTTGAACATAAAATATCATACTTATATTTTCTTCTCTATGTTAAATTCGCCAACTCGTGATTTTTTCCTCCGTTTCTTATGTTTGTAGATTATAGATATCATAGTGTTCCTCTATTGATTTAAATATCAGAAAATTCCTTTGCCATCACAATTTTTTTTTTCATTTTAATACCTGACGCACAAAAAAATTGCGGTATTCCAATTCCATTTATTTCTTTAATCGTTTTCTATATAAGAAGATAAAGGTTTAAGCGCTGCTTCAGAAAATTTTAAAGAATTAACAAAAATGAAAAATAAATTGTGAAAAATTAATTAATGAAATTTATATATATTCATCAGCATAAATTTCTATCATCATATTCTTCCCTTTACTTTCATATTATCTTTTGTTTACTACCATTGCAATCCTCTTTTTATTTTCATTACACTCTTTTCTGTTTATAAATTGCTTATTGATGAATGGTATAATTTTGACAAAAAGTTACTTTTTGTAATACTTTTAATTATAAAAGGATTATTTCAAAACAGAAAAAGTCATATGATAAAATTAAGCGTACAAAGGTAATTTCTGTCAGTAAAATTATCGCCGAAAGCTAAAAAAGTTCCAATAAATACGATGCTAGTGTTAGTTCATAAAATTAGTTACGATGCAATTCGTTATTATGCAATAACGATACAATTTATTATTATATAATAACGATACAATTTATTATTATATAATAACGATACAATTTATTATTATGCAATAAAGCTACAATTTATTATTATACGATAAGGGTATATTTATTATTATACAATAATGATAAAATTTATTATTACACAATACAGATTCAATTTATTACTATACAATAACAGTACAATTTATAATTATACAATAACGGTACAATTTATTGGTATATGGTAACGATGTAATGTATTATTAATATTCATGAACGTATTTATTCATACAATTTGGTTTACAGGACAAGGCGATAAAAAAGGAGAACAGTACTAATTTCATCATACACAATACGCTATGTATTCTATCTAATGTAATATTGTTCTTAATGTAACATATTAAGAAGAGTCGCCCTGATAACCGGAAAAAAAGCAGCGAATGCAATGGCCGGCTTGACTAATTCCAGTCACGCCGATGGCCAACGGTGCAATAAATAATAACGAAACTGCAATAACAATGATAACGTAATATTAATCTCTACATCAAACCTAACTCTTAATTTGAAGGATGCTAATCCAAGGATCCCCTTGCATTGATATGACCGAATAAATATCCATTCGTAGCCTGAATTGGCATGAGACAATTACCAATCCTTGTAAGAAAATATGTGTTGCTATGTTATATATCAATAACAGAAAATTGCATATTCATCCTGAGACGCTAAATTAATAATTATTGACGTTAAATTAATAATTATTGACGTTAAATTAATAATAATTATTGCAGTTTTATAAATAATTAACTTATTAATAGGTGAACGTCCAAAATAATGCCAAGGATCCAAAACACGCATGCCGGAATATTATACCATAATCCTTAAAACAAGAATTTGTATTCTCTCAATTTCCTTAATATTGTAAGCACTAGCCGAAGTTCAAACATCACTGTGCAGTATATAATATGACGTAATACCTCAATGCAGGGTAAATAACTTTAATGTGATTAATTTTAATTATATATAAGTTTAATATAGTTAAATATAGCTTACAATTTTATATAACTAACTGGGCGAAAATGGAAAAATCTTAATTAAATTAATTCAAACCCAATTTAATTCAAAACTTAATTCAATTAAGAACATTCGGTGCAATTAAATGGAAGGGAATTATAGATGCTCCATTAATATACAAAGTATAGATCGTCTTATAACACTAAGCCTTTGGAAGAATCTATAATTGAAATGGGATTTAAATAACATGTTATTGAAAAGCGTGCCCTTGTTTTTGAGAGCTGTTGTTGTGATATCTTACTTTTCGCTTATCGGTATTTTATAACGCTATGATAACAGTGGTCTGAATATTTGTCCGTTTTCCGTATCCCACTAATGTCAAATAAAGGTTCCGAAATGTCAGAAAAATTGATTGTTCCGAAAAAATCTACGGAAACATAAAATAAAACGTAAGTTTCAGTAAACAATTTTTTCGTTAATATATTTATTTAATAAATATCCCATATTAAGAAATCCATTGTCTTGGCATAAAAAGCTATGTTTTCTCTTTTTGAGTAGGTGCTATGTGGATCTAATCTCAATCAACTGCCTTACTCTATATCTAATAACATCAGCGCAAACAATATAACACAGACGTATCAAACATTTGAAAGTTGTGATTACGGGCAGGTAAACTCATCAATTTACATTTCAAATTGTGCTTTTCTTAAAGTATCTTTTTGTATTTGTGTTTTAAATAATTGAGTAAATAAAAACTTGTAGTTCATAAATTCGTTTTGACAAGTTCTTGAATTTAATGTACAGATTCACAGTGAATGTGCAGACGAGAATGATAATTTCTTAGTGAGTGAGTGAGAATGATAATTTTTGAAATAAAAAAAAATATAATTTCTTAACATGAATGAAAATTTCTCGAAGTAAATGAAAACGATAATTTCTAAAATTAATGGGAATGATAATTTCTTAAAGTTAGGGAGAATAATATCTTATGAAGAACGAGAATGATAACTCAATCACTTAAGAACTAGTCATCCTGATTTCCATTCAGTGAGTGTTAATAATCTTTTCTATACTTATTCAATGACTGACTAAAGAACAGGAATGATTGTTCAGTAAAATAAATAGTTTTTCATCTTTTATATTTATTAAATGTACATCAAAGATATGGTTTCCGAAAAATTGCGGTTTTATATATAAGTGACATATTATCTGTTCCAACATTGCTTTCATTTTAGACACTCCTTTCGTATTAACAAAAAAATCCCCTTTAAAAGCTATGTTCCTCCAAAGAAGAATATAATCTATTTAATCTATTAAAAGCACTTTGCTGATTGCGGACTTCTCTGTTTCCGGGTATTATTATATCTATTTTCGGATATTATCAAAGACATACCGAATATACTTGTCTGATAACAGAGTAACAATCATAACCAAGCGGATATAAATACATCTTCCAGGATATTTACAGGAAGATAAAAAGAATTGCAAGAAAGAAGAGAAGTGATGTTACCGTTCCAAATACCGTGAAATGTCCTATAATACCATCCACAAATCCTAAAATAGACGAACAAAATTACAGAACATAACCTTGTCTATCCCTTATCTTGAAAAAAGCAAGGCATTTTTCGGAGCGTTGAAATGTTTTGAGTTTTATGGACAATCTATCTCATTAATTCAAAGTTATTTAATTACAGTAGACCGATTATTTGACCTAAGTTGGACTGAACTCGGCACTGACAATCAGGAGTTCGTAAAGCTGAATACCCCGATAAAAATTAAATAAAAAATATTGAAATAGTCCAATGAACCAAAAGCAAATAGTGTCATCCTTTCTTATCAAAATTAGGCATAATTCATACCAAAATTAAAAACCTTCATTTAAACTATCAACTGAAATTTAAAATTAAAAATGCAGTCATAGTTCATTCAAAAATAATTGCGTTTCTAAAATATTGCAGTATTATGGTAGATTGTGCAAAAAGTGCGTTTCCTGTAAGCGTAAATAAACAAATTGCCATGGTTATGAATTTTAAATAACAGAAATCGATATTTTTGTTTGTAGAATATTTAATAATAATAAGTAAGTATATGGCATATTAGTTGAAATCTCTGTCGCTCGGATAAACTATATGTGTCTCTCTTTTCAGGCGCATATATTTCCCGCGGTGCTAAGTTTAGTAGGAGTGTCTTTATTTTTGCACTTGTCTTACCTGCTGAAAGCCTTGGTAATGTTAATGGAAATAGCGGGTTTTGCAACGGCATTTTTCTTTTTGCGACCTGACCTGTTTTCGATACCTTTGGAGCCAGAAGATGGGTAAGTCTCTTGAAGAGCTGCTTTTGCATAACTCTTTCAAATACCAAAATGTCGCACCAAAATTAAATCGGACGAAGAAATGTCGGGGCAAAAGTGATCGTTAACTTTCTTTGCCATTTTATTTGGTCAAATTTATAGTTAGTAAAGAATAATTAATTAATAACTGTAGTTAATAAAAATAACTGAAATCATATTTAATAATTGGATCTATTTAAAAATTAAAGTTGATTCGGTTTTTTCTGATAAAAATCATAAAAATGATCTTTTTTAATTATTATACGGAACTGAATATTAAAAAATAATTAGCTCACTTGTCAGATTAAATGATATATATATAAATGCGGAAAAAATAAAAATTATGTTTTATTGACTATTTCCTATCAATAAACATTAGGTTTAATTTAATTTCCTGAATTGTTGTATATTCTGTCTAGCCTTATATTCTTCTCAATTGAATATCACATGCTGTCCTGAACGTCTGAAATACGTGATTATATATTTTTATTGAATTTTTACTTTAAGAGAAATTTCAAATGCTCGAAGAGTTTTACTTTATTACTTAAACTTAAAAATATTATATCTATTACTTAAATTTGATGATAGTCTATATAATTAGAAGATAAACTGTTTTTATATATGAGATATTTTAGCCTTCCCAGGGTGAGCACAGTTGCCAAGCGGTTGGCATGCTGAACCCACCGGGGCATATTTTTTTGTAAATTGTTCGCAAATAAAAAAAAATGATTTCATGGTAACCATCGGGAACCGAACACACGACCTTTTAGGAGCCAAGATTTCTTTCAACTGAGCTACAGACCACATGCGATCCTCTATTCTGAGAGCATATATAAAGCTTCACTATAAACGAGTTTCGAAATGGGGCAGTACATGGACTGCTTTTTAAACCAAATCAATATCGAGGAAGAGAACGTGCGAAAAGAGAGACTAACGTGATATTAAAGACGGGAAATTTTTCTCATCACAACCAATGATGTGATAATATTAGATGATAAATTGTTCTTTGTATATGAGATTTTATTACCCTTCACAGCGTTACATATTTCATATATAAAACATAATTTATCGTCTACCACATCATCGACTGTGATGAGAAAAATTTCACGTCTTTAAGTCTATCTGATCTTTATTTAATTCAAAAGTAGATTATTTTTTAACATTATTATGAATATTCGATATAGCGAAAAAGGTATTATTTCGTATTTCTACGACTTTCTTTCAAAACAACAAAATGTCAATGATCATTTAATATAAAAAAGCTGGGAAATTTGATAATTACATTAAATTTGAAAGCAAATTGATCCAACTATTTTTACAATTTAATCAAATGAAAAGATATCCAGGACTTAATTTATTGCCTAGACAATTATACTCGCGATCTGCATACACGGGTAATCTTTAAAAATATATTAACATTTTTCAAGATTGCTCAAAAATTGTAAAGAATTCCAATTAACTGACTTTTTATATTCTATAAAAATATGCTTCTTTTTATGTTTACCTCGAAATATATAAAAAATTGTAGCATTTTGTCGCTTGAAATCACTTGCATCCTTGTCACTCAAAAATAAATTTTTTCATTTAAAAATTATCAATAGGAATGCAGCACATTAGTATAATATACTTTTACTCGAGTATGTAACATATGGCCTTTATAACACAGTTTCTTCAGTAAACTTGATAATCCAGTAGAATATATTGTATTGATAGAATAGAACCGAACAGAATGGAACAGAAGGGAATGAAATAGAACCGAGTAGAGCATAATAAAATGGGAGAGAACAGAATAGTAATAAGTAGATCAGAACAAGATATGACAGAACATAATAGGAGAAAATACAATAGAATAGCACATTTATTTCCTAGAGTACATTACAGTATAGATACAATTATTAATAGTAAATTCGGTTCTTAACTATTTTACGCTGCGCGAAATTGAAGGAACCAAATGAAAGGAACTAACTACAATTTTCAACAGCTTATAAAATTGTTACTGGTTACTTAAATAGGATAAACTAGAAAAAGCGGGTACTAGGCTAATTCAAGTGGTTATCGTCTAATAAATAGCTGCTGATGGTGTTTGTGTAAATTCGTTACTATAGTTATATTTTATACGACTGTCGTTTTACGTAGGTTCCGGAATTTACCCCTATCAATTCACGCAGTTTTATTCCTCTGCGTTCTGGCGTCCATGCTTTTCATTTTAGATCGGCAGGTAAGGAAGAACTTCTTATAATTTTTCTCATGAACTAATTTCTCATGAACTGATTTACTAAATGAGTGCGTCCATAGCACGTAGATGTTTCCAAAGCTTTAAAATGCTATGACTTCTAGGCTGAGCTAACCTCACGGGCCGATTTCTTGTGGAGAAACAAACTAAAGGTTGAACAAGACGAAGTAGAGACAATGGGTAGCATCAATAAAATTCTACTAGAAAATATTCTTCCTGCTCATGTTGCTCATCATTTTCTCACTGGACCAAAGCAATCGGAGGTACTTTTCATAATTGTGCATTTATTTTAATATAAAATGAGATGGTAAATCCTATTTATAAATG
This sequence comes from Dysdera silvatica, assembly GCA_006491805.2. Taxonomy (NCBI): domain Eukaryota; kingdom Metazoa; phylum Arthropoda; class Arachnida; order Araneae; family Dysderidae; genus Dysdera; species Dysdera silvatica. The sequence continues at coordinate 3,925,620 of QLNU02014802.1, read as the reverse complement.
ATTAAAACACAAAAGCACGTAAACAAAAGTATCTCCATCCATTCTCCAGTAAATGGAGATCATGATACTCTCTTTTTATCAAAAAAATGCCGAATGTCTGCATAATCCATCAAGACTGCAGTATTATTTTAAAGGAATCAACTTAAAAATGCTTATCAAATTGAACTCTGAACCCCTAGCACTCTACCTCCAAAGCATGATAACAAAATACTTGTGCGGTACCAAATGATGATAGGTTAAAAAACGAAATTTGAATTGCTAAAATTAAAGTGGTTTCTATTGTTAATTGTTAGCGTTAGTAATACCTGTACTTTCAATAATATGGTTATACTGAATTTAGTAAATGTTCACCTGTAATCATAGCGAATTTAGTAAATTTTTATCTGTAATTATACCGAATTTAGTAAATATTCACCAAATGTATGAAATCAACTTTACGCGACGATACTGCCAAACTAAATATTTACTTTTGTGGTTATTGTAAACACACATAGTCAAAAAACTATTATGACGTCAAATTATTATTTAGCTAGCATAATTATAAGCCCCGCCCATAAACGCTTCCGTACTCCTCGCCGATCCTTGACGTCATACCCCGCTTCATGAGAAAGTATCTCAGAAATTACTTTTTTGAATATTTAGTTAGCAATCCTTCAGAAATATGTTAACCGCCTGCTGAAGCAAATCGAAATAAGTCTTACTAATTCAATAGTTCCTTATTTAATGTTCATTATATGATTTTATTTTTAATAATTAGCAAAACGGATTTATACATTATGATTATTATAACAGAACTTCAAATCATTGAAAGTTCAGTTTTCCAACACCTATAAATGCAAGTATTTACAGGTAACAACAGGCAGCTGTATGAGAATCACTACTGTTATTTTTCGGTCAGAAAGGAACTTTAGATTTAATTATAAATTATTGATTTTAATTTCAGTTCCAATATCATAAGAAATACCATAGTTATGATTACACATGTTTCCATTCTAAAAAATATGTAGTCTTACGTTTGGCAAGTATTGTTTGCTTACAAATAATAATAAAAAGGACTAGCAAGAAGTCAGTATATGGTTATTGATTTAAAATTTGATATTTAAAATTTGGTGAACATTTAGAATTTTTTGGAGACAAAAATATTTTTATCGTCAAATAATTTTTTAAAAAATGGCAAAAGCTTATATCTGGTTATAATTTTAGGATTACTGTGTGATCTAAAATTTGGAGAACAGGTACTGTTTTTGGGAAACGAAAACTTTTTTAATGGCAAATAATAGAACAGAGTAACAAGAAATAAATATCTAATTACCACTTAAAGATTAAATATGACGTAGAAATGGATGAAAATTTTTATTTTCAGAAAACGAAAGTAGTTTCGTATATATGCATATTTTCATTAAATTTTGTAAGCTGTTAAACACAATCAATCCATAAATAATAGAAATAAGGACCCCAACGACAATTTTCCCATTATTCTCTAGTAAATTTTAACAACCATTTTGTCCAAAAGGAATTGCTGCATCCATAGAAATAATTAATCAAAACTTCAACAGGCTTTAGACCATGAATACTATTCGTTAAATAACTCTGATGTCTCTCTAGCAGCGGATTGCCCCTGTCGATGTGTTATTATTTTTTGTTATTTACAAAGGGTAGATGTGTAAAATATAAGCCACCCTAGTGTGCATAAATGCACACTAGGGTGGTCCTTATATTTCAACCCCTTCTTTTTAAAGTATCACCCTCTAAGTATTTTTCAACAGATCTAAAACCAATGCCAGAAAAAAATCGGGTCATAGGCATAATTTTAACGAGCGCCCCAGAGGTCGCAAATGTCGTCATTTATATAGAAATTACTATTTTTCCTTAAAATTTAAACAAAAAAATTAAATAACGCTTTATACACGTATGATAAAATTATGCAACAATATTAAATATACTCTAAAGCATAGTTTTAAATAAAGAGTCAGCACGTAAAAGACACGATAGGGGGAGAGGGCGCGATTTGTTGGAAGTCCCCGTTGTTGGGAACACGGACTGTAAAGCTTTGCCGTTTTCATTTTTGCCTTGTCTTTCATAGGAAGTGGTAGCACGTGATTTGTTAAAAACGGCTCTAAAGAGTAAACTTGCCAATAATAGATATTTGATTGCAAGAGAAATTAAATATTAGATAGCAAATTACCTTCTAATCGACAAGTATTTTAAGTGTTATTTTATAATATGAGATGCATAAATTTAAATCTCCGTTCAAGTGCTCGTTTAGTAGTTTCTGAAACTGTAATTATTTTTTTTTTCAAAACTCACGAATGCCATTTAGAGAACCTCAACACTCTATTACTAAACTGGAAACCTTGCATAAGGAATGGGGGATGCATAAAAAATATTCTAAACGAAGGAACAAAATACACGAGCAAAAAGAATATAATTTTAAAGAAAAACAATGGAGGACTTACTTGATATTGCTCATACTAATGCCCTAGCAATTATTAAAATAGAAGTAAACAACAACTTCTTTTCTCTCAGGAGCAGAAAGAAGGAACTGACGTTTTAGGAGCATTGATAAAAAAAATCTATGCATTGCTGCATCGTCTGGACCCGAAACGGGATTATTTAAACACCCAATGTCAATAAACTCCAGGATGTAATTTTCTTCTGCTATATATATATATTGTAACAGGCATGAATTAAATCTACTTTATGCAAAAATTATTTGTTTTGTTTACTTTTAATGAAAATTTTCTCAGAAGGTTCTAAAAACTAAAATAATCACAATTTTATTTAACGTAATACAGACAATGAACGCGATACCTATGATTTAGAATTTCTGAATGGTTACGCTGGAATTTCTGAATGGTTACGCTGGCTTGAGTTTAGGAGGTGCCCCAGACAACTGGATTTGAACCGCATGAAAGTAGAATTCTAACTCATTATAAAACTTCTCTTTAAATGCAAATATCATAAAAAAGTGTAAAATATTTATATGCAGAATACATATAGATATTTTACATATCTATATTTAGACATAATATGTATACTTTAATCATTCTGTGAAGTTTAATCTGTCATCCATGTCTTTCTCTAGCAACTTTATCACGAAAGATATAGCAACGTCGCGGTAATGTTCGCATCTATCCCAAATTATAAGGAATTTTACGATGAGAACGATATCAACAAGCAAGGACTAGAGTGCTTACGACTTCTTAATGAGATCATTTGCGATTTTGACAAGGTAAGCGTGTTTCCGAATAAAAAGATTTTCTTCTTTAATGGCCACGATTCTTCTGTTTGCGGTAACGAACTCTTAAAGTCTTAACTTCGAACAGAGAGCGAATAGGTATATGCAGCAGACTGGTACTTAAAGTTAAATGTGGTCTCCATATCGTCGTCACAATGATAAACTAATCAAGCTACAAAATTATAAATCCGAGGAAACAGCATTTAAACTTAAACATCTATTGCCAGTATGCTTTACACAGATTCAGTAAACTCTTTCTGAACGACCACCTCCCTTAACGATCATTTTTTCTCGAAGCTGAATTTTCCCCATACACTTAACGCTAAATTTACCTTCTTTCAGAAACCACTGCAAACCACTTTCCCTTCAGGAGCCACCCCATTTCGGAAACTAAAAAGTGGGGGGAATTTTTCACTTCTTGTTTATCTTCTGATCTTAAGCTGAAAACACAATTTAGCACGGTGAACTTCCCCTTCAAAGTTTTACTTTATCGTTATGAAATTAATTTTAATTTAAAACTGATTCTTTAAAGGCTTATTATCTGAATTCGATGAAGGACATTGGAATTCTTATAAGAAAAACTCCCTGCCATCTGGTCCCAGAAAACCTTCAAGAAAGTGAATGAATTTATGAAAAATGGAATTTCAATAGATGTTGAAATCAATAAAATGCTTCATTTATTTTCTGAACTCCAAAATTGTTCAGAAAAAATGGTATTATTAAAAAACTGTCATGCGATCCTCTTTTTTTTAAAATTGTATATTTCATAGCTTGTAATTAAAATTTCAAATTTTCAAATTGTGTTTTTGATTTTATATCCTACATGATAATCTGAGATTAGTTTTGCCATATACGTATATGAATTTTCAATTTATTTTTGTTTAGTTTTATTTCTATCCCCCCCCCCTCACCATAAACCATGATTAACCGTCCACCTCTCTAAGCGATCACTCTTTTTACGAAGCCTATACGAATCACCTTAACAAAGTTTTACTATATTAATTAAAGCATAGTTAACATGTATACAGCCTCAGAAATGGGTAAAAATTGCCAAAGTTGTAAACTCATTAGTTTATCATGTCACTGACGATATGTTGTGCAACTTCAATCACGAAACTTACATTTTCAAATAAGATTTGTGAATCCTACATTAAAAGAACAGTTCATTCTAATGAAAGTAATAAACTAAACAACGTTTGAATAAACAGTTAAAAAAATACACACTTTAATCAGGCTGCTATGTAATAAACCTTTAGTTGTTAAATCGCCATATTCACTAAATAAAGCACCATATCCTCTTCTTGTCTCTTTTATCCAAACAAACGATAAAATAGATATCTCATTTTTAAAATAGTGTGGCATATGAATGTATTAAAATATATTTTACCATATCCACCATTTCCTGTTTACAAATTAGAATTACCTTTTCTACCTTTTTTCAGCAATTGAGACTGCCATGCACTGTCCAGGGAATCAAACTAACGATTTGTCCGCTGCTAAATAAACGTGCAGATAAACTAACACACGGGTATCCACTTTGCATAACCTTTTCTATGTATCTAAGTCTTTACAGTATAAGTTCATATCTAAATAGCAAATCATCGAGACACCAAATCGGAATATAACTTTCCATCGAGCACAAGATTTCATACCAATCTCTTCTCTCGTGACCTGAAAATAAGCACGTTTGTGATATTTAGTATTACTTTTTCGTAAAAAGATGGCCTGAAAGCATAGAAACCTAATGCATCGCAATATAATGGTGATTAATATCACATCCTTGCTCTTACTAGTGATAAATTTAGCCAATAATTAAAATATTTTTCGTTGGATACGTTTAAAGGAATCACAATTATAAGGTAGCAGTAAGCAGTCGGTCCCATCTCCGATCGCTCAATAAGAATTCGATTCTTCATCTTGAGACACAAAACAGATATTCCATCGTTTCATATCTATCTATTCATCATTTGCACACACATAGCACTATATTTTGTTTATCCATACATGAACTTTCTTTTAAAGAAAAGAGAATCATTTAACAAAACGAACAAAGAAAAACGACTAATTTTGAAACGTATAATCTGCCTCTTTAACTGAATGCACACCAATGCAAAACATGGGACTTGTGAGCAAATTTCTGGCACTCGAAAAGCAGAACACGTAATTTGCATCTGTTTCGTCAGTACCTGGAGCAAAACGCAATTTTGTTCTTCGCAAAAATTATGACTTTCAAGCACGTGATTTTAAATTCAAATTAGCAACTCTTGTATCCGCAATTGCTCGTGTAGTCTTCCCCCTTTAGTAAACAAAACCATAACAAGTACGCCCAAATTACCACACTTTCAACTCACTTTTAATCTCTTTAGAAAGACAAAAACATATTTCTAAGTGGAGAGCAACGCCCGTAAAAAATCAAGCATTTTAAAAGCATAAATCTTAAGCTGAAAAAATTAGAAGAGTATTTTTCTAAAGTGTTCCACGTTTAACTCCATATTACGAAACACTTGATAGTCAACCACGTGAAACAAATTGAATTGAGTTCAGTTATTTTGACACAACACATATAAATTTCTATTTCTTTCAGCTGCTTTTGAAACCAAAATTCAGCCGCATAGAAAAAATCAAAACAATTGGTAGTACTTATATGGCAGCATCGGGACTTCAGCCTGGTAGAGAAGACAATGGGGCAAGTATTGACCTCCAGTTTTTCATTACAAAAAACATGGACACAATCATTATTCTCATTATTTAATTTATTAATATCATTATTTAATTGAAATGGCATTTCTTGTATGTAACAAATAATCATATTTTTTTGCTTTTTTGCCAGGAGTCATCAAATGTGAGTATTTATGAATTTACAGTTTTTGATATAAACACTATTACATAAGTCAATGCGTATATAAATTAAATTAAAAAATAGCATTAAAAATAATAAAATACATATAAATTATGCCAATATATGAAAAAGTAACTTAGATTATCCAACAATAATATTCCATATGTAGTAAGTCTATGCATTTATAATTTTATTTATTTTTAGTGTATAATAAATATACGTAAGTATATATTGATTGAACTCATAAATTGACATAAAAACTCTGATAACAAATAAAGAATATACACTATTAAAAATTGTAATACACTTAAATCTGTCTCTGACGATATCTTTCCTGATTTTCACAGATATATCTTTCCTGATTTTGACAGATGTATCATACACACAAGGGAAGGGCCCGAGCTGGACGACGCCAATTTTAATGGGAGTGGTCTCATTTGAAAGCTCTCAAAAAATTGTTAGACATATATTGGAGCGTTTTTCAGCATACGCCTTAATACAGATGTCAGGGGCCAAAGAAGGGCAAAATTTGGGGCATTTTCGAAGATTTCAAACGGCTGTATCTCGGTTAAAATTTAGAGCTAAAAATTAAGTTTTGATGCATCGTATGCATCTTTCAAATATATATTGAACACATGTTTCAGGATTTTTCGGATAAAACATTATTGAATCTAATTTTTCAATTCTGAACATCGCCTCTATTATTGATATCCATTAAAAGACTTCTTAGCAATTTGGCGAAATCATTGGCGATATTTCCAGAAAGATGTTGAAAACCAGCTTGCTCTTATTATCTCCCTTGAACCTGTAAAGAGTAGGGAGAGTTATATCTTGCAGCAAACGCAGTAACTAATTATTGCATTTTTTCTGCATATTCTTGCAGTAAAATTTAACATGTATTATTTGATCAGAATAAAAAATTATCCGATTTTTTTTTATATTTTTGAGAAATCTGTTTTTGTTTTTGTAAGTAACAAATATTCACTTTCGCTAACGTTCTTTGCAACTAAAGTCATAATAATTGTCAAGACGTTATAATTTCCTACACAAGTTTTCTGTAACTTAATATCAATCTGAATAAAACGTATAAACGTAGTTCATATCGTTCAAACACACATATACATTACTCATATACAACATGCTCATCCTATAATATAACAACATAAAAAAAATGAAAATTATTTTTGGAGAACAATGCAATCCTT
>QLNU02014802.1:3901628-3918238 GCA_006491805.2 Dysdera silvatica | reverse complement strand
ATCTGTAAAGCAGAGGTAAAAAGTTTTGGAGAAATGGTATCTCCCTGCCTCACCCCTTTGCCAAGTTTTGGTATCTTTATGTAACCGAAATTTTGCACTTGCATTTTTATACACACGTTTCACCATGTCAATGTACACATCCTCAATGTCTGTTGATCTTAAAGAGTTGATGACTGCTGATGTTTTTATAGAGTCAAAGGCCTTCTCATAGTCAATAAATGCAACACACAATGGAAGTTCATATTCATGTGTTCTTTCAATTAATTCTCTTAATACTTGAATATGGTCCACTGTACTGAATCCACTTCGAAATCCAGCTTGTTCTCTTGGTTGAGCTGCCTCTAATGTTTTCTGTAGGCTAAGTGTTTGCACTTTTGTGAGTATTTTATAAACAGCAGGTAACAAGCTAATTGGTCGGTAATTTTTCAAATCCTCTTTATCACCTTTTTTATGCAAAAGAATTACTGTTGCAGAATCCCATTGGTTTGGTATGTTACCGCTGTTAAGACATTTGGTAAAGAATTTTGCAAGTATGTCTTCTACATATTCTCCAGCTTCTTTTAGGATATCTAATGTAATACCATCATCACCAGGGGCTCTTCCTTTCTTCATGCTTTTTATTGCAAATGAAACTTCTTCTTTTAAGATTTTAGGAGCTGTTCCTTCGACTATTTCAATGTCTTCGTTTAATTCACTGTTACTTTCGTATAGATTTTTGTAGAATTCTTCAACTCTTCTAAGTATTTCTTCCCTATTTCTTGTTACAGTGCCATCCTCTCCTTTTAATGCAATGATGTGTTTCTTCCCAATAGACAAACTCCCTTTAACAACCCTAAGGCTCTTGTTGCTTTCAATGGCCTTCCTTACTAACTCACAATTGAATTTTCTTATATCTTCTTTCATGTTTTTGCGCAAAGTTTTGCAAAGTTCTACATACTCGATCTTGCGACTGGTATTTTGATTGTCCACCTTCATAAGTCTTCGCCTTTTCATGAGTTGTTTCGTCTTCTCAGATAATTTGCTATTCTGCTTTTTACATATTACACCACCAATTTCCCCAGCAGTTTCAATTATTGTCTTAACAATGTTTTCATTTGCTTCTGAGATGTCAACTTCTTCAATAAGTCCTTCCAGTGCAGAAAAGCGATTTTTTAATTCCAACTTGAATGCCTCGGTATTTTCTTTTAATTTCTTTAAATCCACCCTCTTACATACTTGTTTCCTAATGAGCTTCTGCCTTTCTAGTTTAGTATTTAAGTGCATTTTACATCTCACCATTCGATGATCACTTCCAGTATTAAATCTGTTCAGTACGCTGCAATCTTCAATAATTGATTTCTTGTTTGCCAGGATATAGTCAATTTCACTAGTTCCCCCATTTGGGTGTTTCCATGTCCATTTTCTTTGCGGTTTCTTCTTAAAAAATGAATTCATGATGCTAAGGTTTTCAGCTTCTGCAAATTCGATGAGTTGATCGCCACGTTCATTCCTTTCCCCATATCCGTATTTACCAACCGATGTCTCTCCTTGTTCCTGTTGTCCAATTCTTGCATTGAAATCCCCCATGATGAGCTTGATATGTTGTTTCCCTTTGGTGTGTAACTCTTTGATTTCTTCATAAAATTCTTCAACCTCTTCGTCGGTATGGCTTGATGTTGGTGCATATACCTGTACTATTTGAAGTTGGTATCGCTGGGTTAGTTGAACAACAAGCCTCGCTGCTCGATCTGATGTACTTTCAACTTCCAGAAGACAGTCTTTAATTCTTTTGTTGATTAAGAAGCCAACACCACTTGTTCTTCCAGTTTCCGTTCCTCTATAGTAAAACAAATGTCCGCTTTTAAGTTCCACCAACTCTTCACCTTTTCTTCTAACTTCACTGAGTCCTACAATGTCCCATTTGATCTTGTCTAGTTCCTCTTCCAATTCCTGAAGTTTTGCTTCAGAAGCAAGGGATCGTCCATTATACGTTGCCAAGGTCAATAACAAACGGCAGCCTGGGCCATTCCAGTGATTCTTAGCACCCCCTGCTTTCATGCCACACTGACCGCTGCCTTGATCAGGAGCACTCCAGCACCTGGAGACTAGGGGCCATGGTTTCTGGTGTGTCAACATAATGGAGGAATTAGCCATAATTTCACCACGCTGGCTAGACGGGTTGGTGAATTAGCCCTCCCCTTCCGCCTTTCTATCCGTGCAGCAAATATTAATTTGCCACATAAATAGAAAGCCCAGCCTGCACCACTTGAAGGCGGGGTAGGACACTAGGTTACTGGCCTGGCCGGTTCCACACATCGTCACATACGTTCAGCGTGTGGGTCTCCTTCCAGTTAGATACCAGCAACCCTTTTGCAGGCCTATTTGCACATAAGCTTCATTATATGCTTGTTTTTGTCTGTGTATTTTTTTATCTTGGTAATTAATCATGTTTTCAGCCCGAAATGCGGTGAGTCAAAGTGAAACTCGTACATCTGTGGAGTTACACTTATACCAAGATGGATCTAAAGAAATATGCGACAAAACTTAAGTTCTTTAAGAGGATTGATAAGTGAAGGACTCCTAAATCTAGCACACCCAAAAACTATTCATATTTTAAGTAATTTTGACCCATAGCAAGAGAAATGCGAACCGAAGTGTGGTAACGACGCCAAACTAAAACTCGTACACTTCTCTTTAAATTTGATTTAAGCACGCAAGTCAAACAGGTTTACTTAGATAGATAAATAAATTTCTTTATTTTGGGCAAGATTATACATAAAAAAATATTTGTGGCTAATTGATGATGTTATGACAATTTTGCCCGGACAGCAATAGGTAAAGATTTTTACATCTGACGAAGCCCACGCTGCCCAGGTTCTCCATGAAGTTCGACCGATTCTAGTATTAAGTAATCTGAGAAATTTATTTTGAAGTATAGAAATATGGCGCAGATTAGATTTAGTTGTGTTTCCCCAGGTAAGAAGGCAATAATAAATAAGCAAAAAGAAAAAATAGCAATATAGGTTAATTAAAACGTAAGTTGGAAGATAAAAACTAACATTACAAATGACACCAAGGTTTCTACTAATTTTACTGCATAAAGCTTGAATGTGAGAGTTTCATTTAAGATTTTATTGTAACATAATGCCAAGAAATTTAGTTTCTGCGGAAAAGGATATTTGATCATTATTGATATTAATGTGAAACTGACCAATATTTAGGTTATGTTTAAGCGAGAAAAGAAGACGTTTAGTTTTTTTGGCGTTAAGGGTGAGATAATTCCATTTAAAAAAGGTAAGATGTTCAATGTCTTCATTAACTGCGTGAATTAAATTATTAATGTCATTATCCATTAAAAACACTGGCGTCATCAGTAAAACAAATCATCTTAAAAGGAGTAAGTAAGAAAAACAAAAGATATCAATTATGGAAAAAATATATAAAAGAGGTCCAAGAATAGATCCCTGGGGAGCACCACATAAAATAGATTTAAATGACAAAACAATGCTAAACGTAAACAGTAAATTGGAAACAATAAAATATGTTAATTAAAACTATATCCAATACATCAATTACAGCACCGGTACAATACAACCAATCAAATCACAATATTCAAAACCCAACTAAAAGTCAGTGAATCGTCCACATTGTAAGGACAACAAAGACTATGCTGTGCGCAAAAAAATTTAAAAATAATAATTTATAAATCAATTGCCATATGTAATCTGTAGATACCAACCTATACTCCATACCAACCAGTAGAAACACATTAAACCAGAGCACCAACTCATTAACAAGTACCACAATAATTCATTTATTAGAAAAATCAGTTTTATACTAGAAAATAACTAGTATCGCTAGATATCAAGAGTCAAGCTGTGCCCGAAACCAATGAGAGAAAAAAAAATTATACGCATATATAAATGATCGGTCGTATTTTTTGTGGCGCAAGGATAGGAAGGATCATTCTGCGCCAAACGAAAAATTAAAACACTTAATTCAAACACTAGAAATATGAAAAAAATAACTGAGTTAGGTAAGCCACAAAATAAAGAACGCAATTTAAATTCAGCGTCAGATTAACTCTCAGATTCAGTCAATCCATTTAGATCGCCAATCTCCAATATCGGTATTGCATCATCACAGTCATTTCCTCTCAAGAAAAAAAGCGCATTTTTGCACCATACAAATTTATTTCCCTCCCCCCCCCTCTCGTGCAGATTTTCTTGCTCACCAAAACAAGTTTTTATTTTCTGAAGTAAGATTTTCATTAATGAAGATGGGAGACATATTATCTGATCCAAGTATATGACAGTTCTTAATATGTTTACTTCTATTTGCAATAGACATATCGCGTACTCCGTGTTGTGAACTATACAATGATCGTAAAGGGTTGTTTTACAGATTTTGATTTTAGAGGATGAACTTTATCTATGCCATTGAGTGAAATGGGCGTTATTTTCAAATGCTTACCAATTTTAACAATAATGTCTTTAAGTGCCGCCTCACTGAACCTCACAAAACCAGCAGAAGCACATTAAACCAAGGTGCCTACCCATTAACAAATGCCACAATAATTCATTCATTGGAAAAATCAGTTTTATGATAGAAATTAACTAGTATCGCCAGATAGCAAGAGTCACACTGTGTCCGAAATCAACGAGACAAAAGAATATAAACATCTATATAAATGGTCAGTCGTATTTTTATGGCGCAAGGACATCAAGGATCATTCTGTTCCAAACGAAAAATTAAAACATTCAATTCAAACACTCGAGACATGACAAAAATAAATGATTTAGGTAAGTCACCAAATCAAGAACACAATTTGAATTCAGCGTCATGTTAATCCTCAGATTCAGTCAATCTATTTAGATCGCCAATTCCCAATATCGGTGTTGCATCATCACCACCATTCCTTCTTAAGAACAAACGTGCGTTTTTACACCATACAAATTTATACTTTCCTTCTCATGCAAATTGTCTTACTTCCCAAAACGAGTTCTTATTTTCTTGAGTAAGATTTTCATCAATAAAGATGGGAGACACATCATCTGATCCAAGTATATCATAGTTTTTAATACGTCTACTTCTATTTGCAATAAACATGTCACGCACTCCTAGTGTCGTGAAATGTACAATTATAGGAGAGAATTGTTTCTTGTTTCACAGATGTAGTTTTTTTAGAGGATGAACTCTATCGATGTCATTGAGTGAAATGGGCGTTATTTTCAAATGCTTACCAATTTTAACAACAATGTCTTTAAGTAACGCCTCATTGAGCCTCTGAAAACCCGAAAGTCGAATACCATGCAACTCGATATTACGGTTCCCAGAATACTGATCCATTTCACAAATCCAGTCACGGAGAGCCATTATTCCATTTTCGCGAGAATCAACCCGAACCTGTGGGTTTGCCACTTTCTGCGATAAATCATCCTTTGCATGTCCCACCAGCGTCAGAGGGTGAAGAACCTCTTCATGCTGTCGAACAAGTGTCTCCATGGAAGACTTAATCACCGTCTAATCCAGCATTTGATGAGCAATATGCTCCAGCTTGTCATTAATGTTACGCAAACTATCTTGGGGCCCCACTCCTACAATATGTGCTGGATGCTTAAGCACTGTTGAGTCAATTGACGTGATTTTGGAGCTCATACATACCCAATGCTTAATACGATCTTTTAACATTTTACGAAAATTGTTCTCTGTTAATGGCGTGCAATAAAAATTAAAGTACTTAATACACTTGTGCACGGAACATCGAATGCCATCTGATTTGACCACAATCGGTTCACTAGAACAGGCGGTTCACTATTGCAGGAAATAAAAAATAATCCAAAAGATGTAGCAATTTTGTGCAGCAGCAGTGGCAATTATATAACACGTCTGTGCCGCAAAAGAAACGAAAAAATAATTGCTAACGTACTGATAAAAACTACGTAAATACGATTAAACAACGAGCCATTAAATTTTGTGATTCGCTTCAAAACGCCTCCTAGCCGATGTCTCTCCTTGTTGTGTTAGTTTGTTTATCCGTTCATCTAGTATTGATTTAATTCGTGATTTTTAAAATAAATCTTGTCCAATTTTTTAAATAGGACGCCAAAGAGGAGAGTCATCTGAAAACGAGGAAAGGTTAATTATCTGGCATCATAAAGCTGGAAAATAACTTCGTGAAATTTCTAAAATTGTTAACAGACTATTTACAACAGTGCATGGAGTAATGAGTCAATATAAGCATGGAGGAAGGCTTCTAAATAAGTCAATTGTGAGCAAAAATAAAATAATAATTATGATGAACAATGTATTGTTAGGAAAGTAAGACAAAATACTCTAATGAGTGTCCCTAAGCTCGCTTTAGAAGCCGGAAAACATTTAAATAAAAATTCTTATCCCCAAACAATAAGAAATGTTCTTAATAAACCTGGATTTTATGGGCGAGTAGCTAGGACCAAACCATTTATCAGTCAAGACAATAGACATAAACGATTGAACTTCGCTAAAAAACATGTTTTGGACAATTTCTCATTCTGGAAAAATGTCATATACGCCGACGAAAGCAAATTTAACTTATTTTGTTCAGTGGGAGGATAACAGTATGGGGAAAAGCTAATGAATAGCTGAAACCTCAAAACTTACGTCCCACCGTAAAATATATAAAGCGTCCCACAGTGGAAACATTATATTGTATGGGTGTATGGCAACTACTGGAGTAGAAAATTTAGAATTTATTGAAGGTACAATGAACCAGTATACATATATTGTCATATTACAGAGTAATTTAAAAGCTAGTGCACAAATCTTTGAATTGAAAACAATTTTATATAGTACTAGGACAATTATCCAAAACACAAAGCTGTAAATACTAAACTCTGGCTCTTATACAATTATCCAAAAATGCTTTAAACACCTATTCAGTCCCCAGATTTAAATGTAATTGAAAATTTATGGAACTATTGAGAAGTTGCTGTACGAAAACATAACATATAAAACGAAGATAATTTGAAGAAGGCTCTGTTGGGGAAGTAGAAAAAAATTAGCCCACATTTTATTGTGAAAATCTTGTCAACACGACACTAAAACGCTTTCAGCATGTTAAAAAAATATAGAGGGTGTCAAATTAAATGTTAAGAATGGTTTATTTTTCTTTAATTTTTATTGCAAAAACTTTTCTTCAAGTTGTGCGAGTTTCACTTTGTTGCCAATGTAATGCAGTTCAGTTACAATTCTAATTTCATTTGGAAATTACTTTTTATTTAAGCTCTTTTAGCTGTTAAATAATCAAATAAAATATAATTATTAAACTACATCGAATAAAACATTTTCAAAAGCTTTTAGCAGCATTTTATTGAGGTTAAAATTATACGAGTTACACTTTAATTCACTGTAGATAGCTATTTACTTACTTATAAGCATACAGAACAATACTCAAAACTGCTCTCTTTTTAGAATTAATACAAAAAAACAACAACATCGTCCTATAAAATTAAAGTATTTAAAACCCTTTAATTCTGCTAAGGTAGATTTCAAATGTCTAATTATGTCTCGAGAACTTTTGGTGTCAGTTATAAATATTTATACCTTGAACGAAATTCAAAAATAAAAATTTCTCCATTTATAGGACGAGATGAGACAAGGACATAATGTTGTTGCTATAACAGAATTTGCCATTGCATTAATGACACTTTTAGATCAGATCAACAGAGAATCCTTTCAGAGATTCAAGTTACGTGTAGGTAAGTTTGTTTCAATTGCTTTTAAATAAATCCTTCCTTTATTCCGGATAAATTCATCACTTGTGCTCACAAATATCTCTTTCCCTAGTTATTTATGTAAAAATGATAAACACATCAATGCAAAAAAGAAATTACGGAATATAAATGCAATAGTTAAAAAGATAACTGAATTTTTGTTTTCTCTTAGAGAAAATACATATCACATCGTACATCCAAGGTTACAAAGCTATTTATAAATGTCTATCAGTTTTGGATGATAGTTTGTGTTCCAATAATTCTTAGTTATTACTAAATATTTATTATTAATACTTACTACTTACCGCTATAAACACCAATTACTCTCCTTCCATACTACTTACCACTTACAGTTTGCTGATTATATATTACTAAATATTTATTATTTATTGATTCTTAATAAAAAAACGAAGGTTCTAATAATCAGTATATACCTTCCTTTAGAGCGCGATCATCCATTTTACTACATACCTTAATCCAAATATCCACTTGTGTGTTGTTTAGTGATAATCCCACAGATTCTGGAAGATGCCTCAGATATTCTGATTCCGATGGATAGGATGCAAAATCCTACCCCAATTTTTTCATGTTGAAAATAAATGTTACAAATAGATTCCAAATGAAACATTGTGTATATTCCCATAGGCATAATTTGAGGCACGATTGTTTTAGGGAAGCATTTGTTCCTCCTGCTCCCCTCCCTGATACGCTACTGATAGAATTGCGTCCAAATGGCCACTAACTTGGAGAGACACTGGTATCAACCAACAGATATTGAATTCCATTTTATTCCGCAAATGCTAGATACCATTCAAATTAAAGGATTTAGCAAAGAGCATGGTATTAGCTCGATATTTAAATAAAACAGAGAATTTGGTTACAAGAACGTGCGAAATGCATGGGCCTTATCAGATCCCTTTTCCCATTTAATTATTTATGAATTTTTTTCAAATTATCCGATAGGCCACTAAATCCGGTATTTAAAATATTTTCCTTTTTTCTTCAAACTAAATTATTGTCAACCTGAACACACTGTATACCTACTTACCTTACTTATTACTTCTCTGATATCCAATCATATGCTTTTCAATACTCAACCTATCGTTATTTTCTTCTCACTCATCTAACAGATGAGAACTTTACGCGATGGAACTCGGGACCACATATATCATGGATAAAGACCCCTTTCCTGACGTCATTCAGTCAGAGACGAAGCCAGGGGCGGTTTTGAGATTGTAACCCCCCGTCGCAGTGAAATTTTGTACATTTAACATAGGAATATATATGAGTTGTAGCTCTGTAACCCCTCCCATTAAGCCTATAACCGTTGAATTATGACATTTCTGCCTACGCCACTGCTTACAATCCTGTTGTATTGTCTTTTTTCCGTCCTGCGATTGGTTAATTTCTGTAAACGCAGTATATATTTTTATCATCCAATGAAATACTTACCCGGCTATAAGCACGCCCCAAGTCACGTAATTTTCTGTTCGTCTCCTTGCCCAGAATTTTCCATGAGCTTTTACGACCTTGTTAACCAATAGGAGTCTTTCTCGGTCATGTTCTTGTCACGTGAATCCATTTAAAACAGATACCTCTCTAATGTACACGGCAGATACTAATAATGAAATTTATTTAAAATTTAGTCAAGCCCATGATAGTGACCTCAAAAACGTTATCTTTGAATCATTTTGAAACAATTCGAATTCGATATTACGAATTGATCACTCTAGAAGAATCAGAAGCCAACAGATTACGTGGTCACTGTAGAGAACAACATAGGTCCGAAATAATAATCGGGTTGAAATTGAGAAACTATATGATTTAAAACATAAATACAATGAGTATTCAACAATGTATGTGAAAATGTTTCTACACCGAAAATAGTTTCGATGCCGTTTTATTTTTTATTTGGGAATGCAGGGGTCTGCCGAATAGTTTTTCTCATGGGTATGTAACACACATATTCATCGTGCTTCTAAATTTATGTTTCACTGCATGTATATTGATTATAAGTGTTTGATTTTCCACCAGGTTTAAATAATGGTCCAGTGATAGCTGGGGTAGTTGGTGCTCAAAAACCGCAGTACGATATTTGGGGAAATACAGTCAATGTTGCCAGCAGAATGGACAGTTGTGGTGTTACGGGTAAAATTCAGGTAAATTTTATCTTAAATATGAGTACATGCAAGTATTTAAATAGGTATTTTCTTTATCAAGAAAACTTGAGAAAAAGAGACAGGAAGAAGAAATTAAGATTTTTTAAAGTTTCAAATAATAGTGATAATTTAGTCTATTTTTATATAGAGTGAAGTGAGGCAAGTGCGGCTTAAATTTTGTCTAGTAGAGATTTGGGATGGGCCTAGTGCAATCTTCGAAAGTACTGCTGAAACTTTGTTTTCTAAGTACTTGAGCTTGGAATGTTGCTGTCTGTACCTAAATACTCATTATCTCTTATCCCTGACTTTTATATGTAAAAAAAATGTTATTTCTTTTTAAACAGTCTATGTCCACACTTTCCCATTTCGAAAAGTACAGAACTGTTCCATATTTACTATTGATTTACTTCAATAAAAGATGCTAGCTAGTATGATGTACAATATGTTATTTCAAATTAATACATTAGTGGTTAGTACACTAACCAAACTAAAAACTAAATGAGCATTAAGTCTTATTATTTTCAGCTTTCCGGCAATATTTATAATGCATTTAAAATAATTTATCATTCATTTAAACTTTTAAATTTGGCTCTATCTACACGTTAAACCACATCAGTAAACGTAGATTGCAATTGCTATAGATAGAGCTATAAAAAAAACGAACAAAATTAAGAAAAACCAACAAAAGTTTCGATTTTGTAAATACGAAAATTTATAAAGTTATATTTGCTGTTACAAAATTCCACTATTTCACTAGTTCTACAAAATTATCGCATCACCTTACTAAATAATTGTAAAACTTCAATATACAGGGTTAGCGTAAATGTGTCGTTTCTTTTTCTTTTCTTTTTGGTTTTACGGCTCAAAGACTACAGTGGTCATGCTGCGCCGGGACCTACTGTTTTCCGAGGAATCCGAACCTCTTAAGGCCTGGGGAACCAAACCCCGGACTACAGTGAGCAGTGCGATCTTTATGAGATCTCTGAGTGTTAGCATAAATGAATGACCGGATTTTAAAAATTTATATTTTCGAAACTATTACACATAATATAATCAGTGCTACATGAAAATAAAGAAAAGCAAGCGGTTATTTTGACACTGGCGTAAGGTTTAAAAACACGACGTTTCGGGAGCCAACTGCTCCCTTTGTCAAGTGAAGGCATAAATTCTGCCTTCACTTGACAAAGGGAGCAGTTGGCTCCCGAAACGTCGTGTTTTTAAACCTTACGCCAGTGTCGAAATAACTGTTTGTTATGGAATCTCCTGGTGAAACTCTGTATTGTTTCGTTATAAAGAAAAGCATTCCAAGTTTATTTTTCTAACATCGTTTAATTGGTGGAAACTTTCCCTTAGAACACTGCGATTGAAATAAAAATGGCGACAACGACAGAGAAAAGCTTTTGTGTATTAAGTATGCAAGGGTTTCTCCGTTATTTCTGTGTAGCATGCATTTCAAACCACATGACCACTGTGCAGCTCGCATTTCAACCAGCATGCATTATAAGCTACCATTGCCGAAAACACTCAATGAACTTGAAGAACTCACCAGTGCGGCATTAACAACCGTTCGCAGTGAAAATCTGCAAAATGTCCATAACGAACTTGATTACAGATTAGATATTTGTCGTATTGCGGAAGGTACACCACACCCATCAAATATTTTTAACTGAAAAAAATGGAATGTTTTTCTTTATTTTTATATATCACGAATTATACACTCTATAACAAAACAAAATCCACTCACCAAGAAGGAATTTTTCAATTGTAATGAAATTTCGTATGCAAAGACATTTTGACCGAACATGCAAATGATTAAAATTTGGTGTCCAATGAATGAATAGCGGGAACTCCAGCGCATCGGAACTGCGCATTCAGCAGGTGTATATAAGGAGCGATTCTCAATATGTGGTCAAAATTTCTGTTGCATTTTGACTGCGGATATCTTACGTCGACTGTAACAATGCCTCGCCGAAAGATTCGTGCTCATTACGAGCATATGTCAGAGTTTGAAAGAGGTCGTGCTATCGGATTGAAAGAGGCTGGTTGGACGAATCGAAGAATCGCTGGACATGTGGGTCGAAGTGATGCGGCGATTGGACGGTGCTGGCAAGAGTGGGTCAACAACGGCAGATGTCAGCGTCGGGACGGCAGCGGTCGACCTAGGGCCACAACAGAACGGGAAGACAGAGCGATTGTCAGAGCAGCTGTCACAGCACCGGATTCGTCGTTATCAACTATCAAAAGTGTGGACCGCACACATGTGTCCAACATGACCCTCTGCAGACGACTGAGAGAGCGGAATTTACGCTCGCGCCGACCGTTACGCCGCTTACCTCTCACGCCTTTACACCGTCAAGTCCGATTACAGTGGTGCCGGGCTCGATCAACTTGGAACTGCGCTGACTGGGGACGTATAGTCTTTAGTGACGAGTCCCGTTTCCAACTGTGTCCTGACGACAACCGCAGACGTGTCTGGAGACGTCCAGGGCAGCGTGGGGATCCTGCCCTTACTATCGCACGCCACACATGCCCACAACAGGGCGTTATGGTCTGGGGTGCCATCTCCTTTGATAGCCGGACCCCTTTGGTGGTCATTTCTGGCACACTTACAGCACAGCGGTACGTAGACGACATTCTACGACCGGTTGTGTTACCGTTCCTTTTGCGACACCCTGGACTTACGTTTCAACAAGACAATGCCCGGCCGCACACGGCACGTGTTGCTATGAATTGTCTTCAAGCTTGCCCAACACTTCCTTGGCAAGCTAGGTTTCCTGATCTCTCTCCCATAGAGCACATTTGGGACGCTATGGGAAGGCGATTGCAACCATCCCGGAATGTTGACGATTTAGCCCGACAGTTGGAGACAATTTGGCAAGAAATTCCGCAGGACACCATCCGGGATCTTTATCAGTCTATGCCACGCCGGGTGACAGCTTGCATCCAGGCCAGAGGTGGACCAACGCCTTATTGACTTCCTCCCTTTGTAACGGTCAAACTCTGCAATAAATCATTCAATTGTTCTGAAATTTTAATCGTTTCTTTTTCTATGTATGTTCTTCAAATCCACCAATTTTTATCGCAATCGGACAACTCCTTCTTGGTGCGTCGATTTTTTTTGTTATAGAGTGTATTATGTGCAATAGTTTTGAAAATATAATTTTTTAAAATCCACTCATTCATTAATGCTAATCCCGTATTTTATAATTAAACGCACAGAGCTACACGAAGGGCAGTTTTCGCGATGCTACTAGGCTTAATTTTATCGCCCCTTCAGACACTGAGCTCTTAGAGGGAGAATGGAGCCAACACTTACTCTCGACGTACATAACTAATGTAAATCTTCACCATAAATAGAAAGCAGAAAGTGTTATAACTAGAAGGCACCCGATGAATTTTTGAAAATCGGCAAAAGTACAAGTTAGGTTACTACACAAAATCGTGAGTCCGATCCCTGGAATCTAAAAGTTTTCTGTTTTTGTTTTTTCGGAAAAAAAAGGTAATTTGGCATAGCTTCTAATTCTAGTTTTGGTCCCGATTATCATCCCTAAATTGAAGGGGAGGGCTTCTAAAAATTGAAGAACAGCCGAAACTGCTGGGAAAATTGGTGGTGTAATATGTAAAAAGCAGAATAGCAAATTATCTGAGAAGACGAAACAACTCATGAAAAGGCGAAGACTTATGAAGGTGGACAATCAAAATACCAGTTGTAAGATCGAGTATGTAGAACTTTGCAAAACTTTGCGCAAAAACATGAAAGAAGATATAAGAAAATTCAATTGTGAGTTAGTAAGGAAGGCCATTGAAAACAGCAAGAGCCTTAGGGTTGTTAAAGGAAGTTTGTCTGTTGGGAAGAAACACATCATTGCATTAAAAGGAGAGGATGGCACCGTAACAAGAAATAGGGAAGAAATACTTAGAAGAGTTGAAGAATTCTACAAAAAACTATATGAAAGTAACAGTGGATTAAACGAAGACGCCGAAATAGTCGAAGGAACAGCTCCTAAAATCTTAAAAGAAGAAGTTTCATTTGCAATAAAAAATATGAAGAAAGGAAGAGCCCCTGGTGATGATGGTATTACATTAGATATCCTAAAAGAAGCTGGAGAATATGTAGAAGACATACTTGCAAAATTCTTTACCAAATGTCTTAACAGCGGTAACATACCAAACCAATGGGATTCTGCAACAGTAATTCTTTTGCATAAAAAAGGTGATAAAGAGGATTTGAAAAATTACCGACCAATTAGCTTGTTACCTGCTATTTATAAAATCTTCACAAAAGTGCTAACACATCGCCTGCAGAAAAAATTAGATGCAGCTCAACCAAGAGAACAAGCTGGATTTCGAAGTGGATTCAGTACAGTGGACCATATTCAAGTATTAAGAGAATTAATTGAAAGAACACATGAATATGAACTTCCATTGTGTGTGGCATTTATTGACTATGAGAAGGCCTTTGACTCTATTAAAACATCAGCAGTCATCAACTCTTTAAGATCAACAGACATCGAGGATGTGTACATTGACATATTGAAACGTGTGTATAAAAATGCAAGTGCAAAATTTCGGTTACATAAAGATACCGAAGCTATCAAAATTGGTAAAGGTGTGAGGCAGGGAGATACCATTTCTCCAAAACTTTTTACTTCAGCTTTACAGATGATTTTTCAGCAGATAAATTGGAATAACAGGGGAATAAAAATAAATGGTGAATATTTAAATCATTTGCGGTTTGCTGATGACATTGTTATTTTTTCAACGAACCCATCAGAACTCCAAGACATGGTACAGGAGCTCTCAACTAGAAGTAAAGAAGTTGGACTCAAGATGAACCTACAAAAAACTAAGATCATGTTCAATAATTTTGTAGAGGAAACAAAAATACAAGTTGACAACATTGAGCTAGAAATTGCTGATTCATATATTTACCTTGGCCAGCTGATTTCAATGGATGGCAACATTATGAAAGAACTCAACAGACGTATTAAACTTGGCTGGAGTGCATTTGGAAGAAACAGTTTTATCCTGAAGGGGAAATTGCCTTTGTGTCTAAAAAGAAAGGTCTTCAACCCATGTGTACTGCTAGTCCTCTCTTATGGATCAGAGACATGGAGTCTAACAGTTGGAGCAATACGAAAGTTACAGACAACGCAAAGGAGCATGGAGAGGTGCATGCTTGGAATAACTAGGAGAGATCGAAAAAGGAACACTTGGGTGAGAGAGCAAACTAGAGTGGAGGACATCATTGTTAAAGTAAAAGGGCTGAAATGGCGATGGGCTGGGCATATTGCAAGAAGAACTGATCAACGATGGACAACAGAAATTCTGAACTGGATTCCAAGAGACCACCGAAGACCTAGAAAACGTCCTCAAACTAGATGGGTGGATGAAATAAGAAAAGAGGTTGGGGTGACGTGGAAACGAATGGCCCAGGATAGACTTGTGTGGAAAGCATTTGGAGAGACCTTCATCCAGCAGTGGATAGATAATGGTTGAATATGATGATGATGATATATATATATAAAACAGTTCTCTCATATTAGATTTAATGTAATAAGAGATAAAATTTCATCACATCAGCTGATCAATCAATTAAATGTATTTATAATATATCAAGTTCTTTTGTTCACTATCCGATACTATGATTTTATGGAAATCACTACTTAGTACAATTTGTACTTTCGCATCCATAAATAATATTATTTATATTTATATTCATATTATTTATTTATTTATATTTATATTCATATTATTTATTTTATATTTATATTCATATTATTTGTATATTCATATTTATTTATATTTACATATTATTTATTTATATTTATATTTATATTATTTATTTATATTCATATTCATATTATTTATTTATATTTATATTCATATTATTTATTTGTATTTATATTCATATTATTTATTTATATTTATATTCATATTATTTGTTATATTATTCCTTATTTATTTATATATTATTTATTTATTTATTCATATCATTTTGATACATATTATATATGTTCCGTTATGCCTTTCAGTAGGGACTAGAGCAGGGGGTGAGTAACCTATGGCTCACATGCGTGCAAGCGAACCGACATTTAGTGACACGCAGAATCATATAAAAGAAATTCTAACCCAAATTGTTAAAGTTAAAGTTTATTTATTTTTAAATAAAAATCATTCCTGTTTTCACGATTTCAGAGAAGGATGGTGGTAGATATTCGTGGGATACTGTACAAAATAATAAATCTGCAGTTCGATCGACCAACCTCTTGAAGAACCCTTAAATCTATTTCCATCCAAAACACCAATTTTCTCCTCGTCTCAACCTCTACATTATCACTCACGTGCGCACATTCCTACGTTAGAGTTGTGAGTAAATAATGTTGCTAATTTTGTAAAAAAAAAGTAAATAATAAATATTCGGTTTTCTAAAAACCCTTAAACTGAAGACTGTGGATCCATTTATATATAATAATAAGCATGATATCACGCGATTTAAATTTCATATTGTTAAATCATTGTAAATTGTACGTCTTACGTGCAAGAGCGTTTTCAAGAGAAAGCATTTTTTTTAATATGTTAGGCACATGCCAAAAAAATCTACTTAGTCTGTATTATAATAAAAGCAATCGGACAACTTTGTGCGGTTTGTTAGATTATTGGTACATGAGCCGGCTTTCGGCTGCGCTAAAGGGCAGCCTTCATCAGATGTATATGG
>QLNU02014802.1:3858490-3889116 GCA_006491805.2 Dysdera silvatica | reverse complement strand
AACTTTTTCTTGTCGTCTCGAGACCTCTCATATATCTTTTTCTTCCAACATGTTGTGTAAGAATAAATCTTTTCTCCGCTGAAACTTTAACTTCGCATACTTTGCAAAAGGGAATAATTCACTCTGTAGAAAAAACATCATCTACAAATTCTGTAACTTGTTTATGTAATCGGCCATATTTGTCAGGTTCACATTTCGGCATCTTTTAAAATAAACAAGTAAGAAATCTGCAATTGATATACATAGTTGCTTAACAATAATGAAACAATACAGAGTTTCACCAGGAGATTCCATAACAAACAGTTATTTCGACACTGGCGTAAGGTTTAAAACCATGACGTTTCTGCCTTCTCTTGACAAAGGGAGCAGTTGGCTCCCGAAACGTCGTGTTTTTTAAACCTTACGCCAATGTCGAAATAACTGTTGATTAACAATGAAAGCTATTGAAATTTCTTTCACCTGGAAATCGTTATGATTATTGCAACTTGAAAATGTAGGTTTCACGAAAATTTTATTTTTATTAAAAAATAGCAAGAAATTGCATAAAACGAGGAATAAACACCTAAAATACCCTAAAACGGGAAAAAGACCAAAAAAATGTAAATGTTATCAACATCCGGTCCCTAGTGATAATGATCTATATAATAAAAATACGATTATCTATTATTCTATGAATAATCATTGCAAACATGAATTGTGTTCATGATACCTTACACATATCACATATCTTAAAAGTCAGGAAGATATGGCTAAAATTTTTCATATCAGAAGGTCTCGATAAAAATAACAGATTTTGAGAGATGTATTTATTAAATAATATATCTTAAGCCACTTTTGAATAATTTTTAAGCGAATGTTAAACTTTTTATTAATCTCAAAATGTATATCATATGAGGGGGAACAGGAAGAGCTATTAGTCCTTCCACGTTTTTTCTTTGGAGCATGAGATTAGGTGGGCCTAACTCTCAAAACAAAAATGTGAGGCTCCAGAAAACTAAAAGTTACAAATAGATACTATACACGGAGCATGGAATAGACGTGGCTATATTAAGGGGGCTATATTCCTTCCTAGTCTTCGAAACTAGCTAAAGTCACTGTGCTTTTTTAAATTGTCTGTGATAATTTTTATTGATCAAATTTTCTTGTTAAAATATCATATATTTTTAATGTATTTAATGACCAATGTATATTATAATTCAGAAATGTTATTAAAAAAATAATAAATTTCATTATACCTCATATGGAATTTGCTTTAACGTACCCATATGTGCTTAACTGTGCATTTTATACAAAGGTTATATCACTAAAATGTTTAGTTTGTCAAACCTATTGGGAATAACTGTTCGTTTCCCTTTTGAAGGAGGATTTGCAAAAATGCAAATTTATTTATTTATTTCGAATTTCAAAAAAACTATCCTCGGAAGGTTTTGAAAAAAAAATTACTATTTTTTAGAAATGCTATTGCTTTGCGAAAGTTTTTCAAATATCTTAGCAAATATTTTTTAAAAAGTTTTTCAATTAAAGAAACTTTCGTATTCAACAACACATTGAGAAACTTCCACCATAAAAAAAATAATCTTTTCTTTAAATTTTATAGTAATGGTAAGAAATTTCAGTCTTTTTCAATTATCAAAAATGTAACTGCGTTGGTAACGTATAAGCTTCGACTGTTTTTGAATACATTCAAAACCATAATAATTTATCAATGAAAGAAAACTGTTTTATTCTATGTAAGAAATTGCATTTGTAATTTTTCATCTTGTTATTATATGATTTACTGTAGCAGAAGAAATTTCATCACTTTTTATCAAAATATATATATAAACTGAACGTAATAAGCATGAATATTATTGTCAAGTAATGTATTTAATAAAATTTTGTTTATTATGCTTATGCAGTAAATTATAATTTGGATATTGTAAGCATGCCAAAAATTGCTAATATTTTAAACACTGTGAAACCATTTTTATGCTTAAACTGTAACCGTTCTGCAAAGTATAGCTTCCCACTTTTGTCATGTATGTGCCAAAGCAGTGCCTCTGTGTACATCCTTCTGTGTGCACAATTTGTTGTCTTGTTAAATATCTATTAATGTTGTGAAATAAATGCTTTTTTTATACATATATGGACTGATGTGTTCTTCCGTAAATATATATATTATATTTCCTGCGATGGAAAGTAATAAATAATAATAATCGATTATTAATAATAAGGGCAGGCAGTTGATAATAATAATTGGTAATCAATAATGGTAATGAGTAATAATCAACTAATGATGATGTGGCCTTGAGTTAGTGCAACAGTAGCGAGTTCACCTACCGTGCCGTTATCCTGGATTGGTTGGTTGATTGTATATTTACGGCGCAAGGACAATAATGATCACTCTGCGCCACACAAGCTTGTCGACTAACTGCTCAGTGTGCTTCGATGATTGGTTTCCTAGGCCTTAAAAGGTTCGTATTCCTCGGAAAATTTTATGTTCCAGCACAGCATGACCCTTTCTGTCCTTGCGCCATTAAACTCACAAACTAAATTTTGTCCACATTTAGGGACATAAAAAATGAACTTACATTTCCATTTTATACATATTTAGGAATCGAAACATGCAGTAGAAAACGCTGTTATAACTCGTCTATCACTTCAAAATTTTAAGGTCGCGTGACGAAACTCATAGGAAAAAGGTTTGTTTTGCCTTGGTTATAACGTTGTAGGATCTCAAAAAACTCAGATACTACGGCTAAATAAGTCATGGTTATGTATCATAATATGGAGGGTTTTTTTCACTTCCAGCATTTATTTCTTGAAATTTTTGCTTCCCTGTTTTCCAGCCCTTCTTTTTTGCGAAGATTTTTTTTACCTTTTCACGTCATTTTGTCATCAACTCTCGATGATCTTCAACCTCTACTGCCCAAACATCTTGAACCCTCTTGGAACCTCTTCCTCTTGTTTTTTTTTTGTTTTTTTTTTTGTTTTTTTTTGCCCGTCACTTTAATCATTCTCACCCCTCTGTTTCTGAATGAAAGCGGAGTGAATGCGTCCATTCCTTTTAATGTTAAAACGCAATCTCTAAATATCTGGACATTCTATAATTTTCTGACCTTGTATTCATGCTTGTTCTCCAATTCTTGATATCAAATAGCATTTCATAATTGTAATATTCAATTGTGCATTATCATATTTAACTATTTTATTTCTGGCTGTATTATTTAGTCCGTATTTTGTGCCAAACAGAGCTGTTAAAAAAATAAATACACCCTAAAAATGCTGTTTACAAAATTTAATACTATGCAACACCATTTTAAATTATTCGTCGGTTATAGCGCCGTTCAATTATAGAATCAAATTTTCAACAGTCCTTCGATTATTATTGTAATGTGTTATTACCCTTCTCATGCCTAATACAACTACCAAATAATGGTCAACACCCAAAACCTCCGGAGTGAGTATTGTGTGTTTTTTCGTGGAAATTTAAGTGATAATTCCGGTACCCCTGTTGGACAGCATGAGCTTTGTGACAGCATGAGTTTTGTCAGATGTAAGTCTTTTCCATTGCTGACCAGGTAAAATGTAAATAGTTATGTTATAATTTAAGGTAATTTCATCAAATGTACACATTTTACCTGAAATATAGTTGGTTTGTTTGTTCTTAGCTCAAAACTAGAGCTTTTTTTTTATAGGAGAAAAAGAAGCATCGTCTCCGATGAAAGGAGCTTGGTTCCTCTCCTCGATGGCCTAGCGATTAAGGTGCTTCGAACTCAAAAAAAGAGACACTAGTTCGATTCTAGGTCGGGGACGATGCCCCTTTTTCTCCTATAACAAAAAAAAAGCTGTAGTTTAAACTAAAAAACGGGGTGTCGGAATTATTACATTTCGATTATTATTATTATTATTATAACCGTATTCGATTAACAAACAGTTATTTCGACACTGGCGTAAGGTTTAAAAACACGACGTTTCGGGAGCCAACTGCTCCCTTTGTCAAGTGAAGGCATAAATTCTGTCTTCACTTGACAAAGGGAGCAGTTGGCTCCCGAAACGTCGTGTTTTTACACCTTACGCCAGTGTCAAAATAACTGTTTGTTATGGAATCTCCTGGTGAAACTCTGTATTGTTTCGTTCGTATTCGATTTTGTTTTCACTACCATAAAGTTGACACTTCATTCTTAATCTATGCACCTGTTCTTAAAAAAATTATCATTATATTTGGCTTTGTAAAAATATTACCAGAGAGTTTATTTTTGAACATGTGCATGAAAATATAATTAAAGTTTTGGCCATTAGGCCTCAAAAGCAAGAATTCCCATCCGAAGAAAACTCCCAAGAACTTATTCTTTCTTCTGTTTATAACAAATTACATTCGTAGTTAAAGTTTCGAGCCATTAATTATAATTTCTGAAAACATACATTAACTACAGTGAACTGCTACCGCACAATCACCCCACGCCAACTATTTTTCAAAAGCAAAATACTTAGCATTGATCACCCGTATGCTTCAGAGAAATCCTAAAAAATTTCAAACATACAATTTAGAATGAAGCTTTTACTTCACCCCATTTTTAACACATTTATATTACGTAATCCTCCGTTAAAATTGCCTCACGCGAAGACAAACACTCTTTGTAGGTAAAGAAATTTAAATGGAAGATAAGGCATAATATTCTAAGGTGCGTAGATGAAACCATTTGTCTTGTGAAATTTATAGGAACTGCTACCGATAAAATTCTCTCTAAAAATAAATATTCAATAAATAATAAAATTTCATAGCGAAGATTTCCCCCCTCTCTTTCCAAGAAAAGTTTTTGAAAAAGGAACCAAAAAAATATATTAACACATTCGACCCGGCTGACGCGGATCCGCGTCATGCGTGAATCTTCCTCCGGCCGGTTTCACGCGGATCCACGTGCCGGGTAGACCCTAGGAAACGAGTGTAATGCGGGTTCCGGTTTCATCAGAAAGCGAGTTTCAGGGGCTCGGGTCGAATTTGTTAAACTTGTATTGCAAGCTCGTCGTCGTTGAATTGTGCAAGGAGATTATTGGGAAGGGTGGCCGCCGAAGGGGGCAGCGCTGTATTCCCAGACAGGCTTTTGTCATATGATATGACGACCAGTGGACCGAGAAGGGACACTGGGGGGGAGGGAGCATTGCAGGGGATTGTCGATCGAAACAGGCGTACAGAGACGCACAGCTCACATGATTGTCGTCATTCAACGTCGACCGGAGACCACCCACGATCAGTCCGCCCCGAAGAGCGGCCGAAATAGATGGATGGCGCGGAAGAACACCCCGGGCCGGCCGGTATTCCTACAGGAGACCACCGGACACCGTTGAGTGGGTGTGGTGCCGCGAGCGGCAGCGAACAGGCGTAAAACATTCCCCGCAACCAGGGCGCGCGAGACCAGCATAGTCCGGACAGGCATTACATACCAAATTATCATCCACTGTTTGCGAAAGCTGGCCCCCAAGCGATCGCAGCGGACGAAGACAATGGCGAACGCCCGTCATGGACAGAAGGCCAAGCACGACCCCAGCGACGAAGTCCGAATTACGAGGGAGGGCGGAGTCCGGTCCCAGAATAGCAGAAGCAGGCATCCATCCAACTCCGCCCGGCGGCCAAAGTGAATATCCCAAGCACTCCGTCTTAAGCGAGCTGGAACCAACACCCGCCAGCCCGGACAGGAACATCCGCACGCCACCAGAGCTGAGACCGAACTCCCGTATTGCAAGCTCATTCGAATAAATATTCTGATCCTGTCCAATCCAAACCAGCAGCCAGCGTAGCAATTCAAAACTCATGGGCGGCTCAAGTGGCTATGGGGTGTTCAAACGCCTTTAAAGAGCATTTTGTAATGTGGCCTATGATAGAATGACGTTTTAGTATCCATTGGGGAGACTTGAGCAACCCCCCTAAGCCCACCCACGCCACTGATTCAAGCCAATCTCAACCTCAAAAAATGGAATATCATTTGTAATTTTGTCTCATATGGACTTTATGTAATCTGAAACAAAGAAGAAAAAAAACTACGGCAAATTGCATTTTCTAAAAGCAAAATGTTCCAGTGGAAATACCAAGCTTTTGATTCTGTGATGCTTTGCGCTGTTTTGTGACCACTTCTATTTTTAGCAGCATGTCCTAAAATGCAATTTCTGCAGTTTCAACACAATGCAGGATTATACAAATATATACAGTGAAACTTCGATAAGTCTGACTTCAAGGAATCGAAATTTCCTACAAATCAAAGTAGTAAAAAATGAAAAAAAAATGCATTATATATATATCCGAGTATTTCTGTGTCTTAATTTCTAGAAATTTTTTCACTCCCTTCGGTTTCAATTTATTGAAGTTACACTTTACTTAAAAGCAAATGCAAAAATACAGTGCTATGTAATATTCTAGTGGAAAACAGTTTAATTATTCTTTCACGAAATTACAGTCCATGTTGCAGACAGCTTGTCTGTCTTTCCTTTAATCGTGAAGCTCAGAAATAACAAACCTCAGTTAAATGTATTTACGCGGAATATGTGTTTGCAGAAGTGTATCTTTTTTAGTTCAATTATGGATGAATCGCTCCCCTATTTAAGATGATGCTGTCAATTTTGGCTATAATTTGGATATGTTTTTAAATTTTTAAACTGCTGTGTTATATGTTGTATTATATGATATTAGTTTATTGCACGGAAGCATGTTCTTTGGATATTTTTTCATACATGTTTTATCCCACGTTTCAGTTAACTGACAATATAGCTCTGCTCCGGTTCAGATCAAATAATCAGAAATTTACTAAATAC
This sequence comes from Dysdera silvatica, assembly GCA_006491805.2. NCBI lineage: Eukaryota > Metazoa > Arthropoda > Arachnida > Araneae > Dysderidae > Dysdera > Dysdera silvatica. Next base: position 3,882,330 of record QLNU02014802.1, on the reverse strand, counting down.
GCCTTTTCAATTTTAAAAAATGTGGCTAAAACAATCATTATTTCAAGACGATGAAAATAATAATTATTATTTTTATTATAATATAATCGCGCGATCTATCTTAAATTTAACGACTGGGGATATTCTTTATTACCTGACCCTTTCCGAAGGCCTGAAATATCATAAATATTTTCCTGAGATGTGGGGAGTTCCAAGTAGAGCGACCTTTTGAAGTTCGTGCATTGTAATTTTGTCTATTCCTATTATATCCACGTGATTTTCAAGATTCGATAGGATTTCACCCAATACTCTTATTATTATATAGATGGTCACTGCTTTTTTTTTCACAGCATTTCAATTTCATTTTATAAATTTCTGTACTTGATAATTTTGTCAATTTTTTATTCTCAATTCTTGAGTCACCAGGAATAACCACATCCATTACTTATACTTGCTCCTTTTCCATTATTGCCAGGTACATTATGTCCAAGGTGTTTATCAGTTTGGATTCGGAAATCCCGCAGGATCTTAACTTGGCCGTTTTGAATAATCTCATCGGATTTGAGATCCCACCAGTTTTTGTTCACTGTCACGCTATATTTTTAGTGCAAGTTCCAATGAATCAGCGAAGCTGCTTTATTGTTCCGTTCCAAATAGTCTATATACGCGATCTCTTTTTGAATCCACAGATCAGATAATCCACTCTTTCATCTGCTTTTTTTGCAAAGGCGGCGCGTGCTATCAAAGGAAGTTTTTTTTCGGTTAAATTACACTCATCCTCAATGCTCGTCCCTCTGCAGACATAAAAACTCACAAAAAATCTCGCCCCGGAGGCTTTTCTGTGTTGACCATTATTTGGCAATTGTGTTATCCCTGTGAAGGGTAATAATATCTTACATCCTCATATACGGAGAAAAATGCGTTTGTTCTTGTCCTCGTTCGTCTAGTAGGTCAAGACACCGCGGGCTAAACGTGGGGACCCTGGTTCGAATCCAGGATGAGGACGGCGCCACTTTTTCTCCAAAAATAAAAAAAGCTCTAGTTTGAGCTACATACACGTGTATGGCAAAAAAAATATTGTATAATAACCCGTCTGTTTTTTCTTCAATGTACCTCTTCTCCACTGCCAAGTCTGCTCATTATTGACTTTTCTTATAGCCTTCTGAAAATGCTGTCCTTGGAGGATTTTATGGTGCCATTGCCGTTTTCGTCTCGAGAAAGCATTTTATTAAAATCTAGAATGCAAGTTTATTTAGGTAGAATCGTGTTACGTTATGGTATTTTTACACATAGTTTATAACGTAAATATATGCATTTTTCAAATTGTAGAATGATGTCCGCCTGGGAAGCACTGGATAAAACTATCAAGTCTTATGAAACCCACGCTTCTAGAGGGAAGGAAGATTGTTGTAATGATTATATGAACAATTGAATGAGTTGAGTGGAATAAAATCTTAATATTTTCGCCATAAAAATACAATATAGGCAAATACAGGCCATTACAATTCTAATACAACAAATCAAATCAAATCTATTTATTTCAGTAACGGGATGTACAAATATTTTGTAAACATCATCTATATCAATCTCTTACAATTTTTTCGATTTTCGTTAATATATTCTTCTACAGAAAGATACAAAAAAAATACATATATATATATATATAACAAATAATGATATTTTTCCTATCCTTATTCTCTATGTGTCATAACTAATTTTTCCGTGACTGTGCAATGAGGAAAAAGATAATTATTATAACCATCTGACTAGTCCTCAATACCATTTGCCGTTTCATTCGCCTTTCCTATTATTTTTCTCCTTTTACTCCTTGTATTTTCCAATAATTCTATGTATTATCTTACTGTAGAAAATAATGCTAGATGTAATATAAAATCTAAATAACAAAAAGTGAGCCAGTGAGTCACATGAAAATTCAGGTATATATATCTATATTACTTCCTAAAAAGTACAATTGGTAATAAACGAAGTCAATTCAAACACAAACAGAACAAAAATTAGATTATAATCAACAAACCAGCTTTTACTTTTATTTTAAAAAGCATGAAATGAAAAACAAGATGACAAGGAAACTGGTAATTTGTTCCATAATTCTGCTCCAACTACATTAATGTTTCTTGCCAAATAGTTATTTCGTACAATTTTTTTTGTTAATTTATTTTTATCTCTGTTTTATTGATGTGAAAGACAATTTAAAGTTATTAAGTCATTATTTGTATCTTTTTTGAGTCTGTCGTAGTAGAGGAGCAAAATTTTGAATTTAGCAATATTGTTAAATAATAACATGTTGTAATGTGTATTGTGGTTCAATTCCTGTTTTACCCTTAATGTTCTCAATAACTTGAAAAATCTCATTTGTATTTCTCAATTTTTGATATGTTTCCTTCTGTGGTCATTCCCCATACTGCACTACAATAGTTCAAATGTGAGTGTACGAGGGCATAATATCTACAAATTCATACTTTAATTGGGACCAGAAATTACAATCTATGAATTACGCCCAAATTTCTACTTATTTTATTGCAGATAGTTTTAATCTTCTCGCTCCATGAAAGGTTACTTTGCATATTCATCCCAAGGAATTTACACTTATCTACTAATTCTATGTTTTTACCGGATGTTCGTATTTCGAAATTATCAACTTTTATTTTACGGTAGCTATATAATATCACCTTTATTTTGCTTACATTGAGATTCGAATTATTCGCACATAGCCATTCACGAAACCTTTCCATTTTTCATTTACTTTATGTTGAAGTGATGTTAAATATTGTTCATGGAAAAGTCATGTTGTATCGTCAACAAACTGTATGACTTCAACTGAAGTGTCTACATTATTTAAGTCGTTTACGTATAGTAAAAATAGAAGAGGTTCCAAGATCGATCCCCGTGGTATTCTCGTCTGTGATAAAAGTATATTTGATTTTGTTTCTCCAATTTGTACATACTGTTGTCTTTCATAAAAATAAATTTTCACTAAATTATTAATTTTACCTCTGAACCCATAATGCTCCAATTTTTCCAATAAAATTTCTCAAATAAAATTTTTTTCATAGTATCAAATGCCTTTGTTAAGTCACAGAAAATTCCCAAAACCTTTTTGTTTATATTTAGTGTGTCCTGTATGAAATTCAGAGTTTTCATTAAAGTCAAGTCTGTGCTTTTTCCCTTCCTGTACCCATACTGTGCATTATTTAGTACTTGGTGACGTTCAATAAACTGTGTTAGTCTCTTATGTATTAATGTTTCAAAAACCTTGGAAAATGCATTTAGTATCGAGATTGGTCTATAATTATTTATGTCCTCTTTGGAACCGAACTTAAAAACTGGTATTATTTTTGAAATTTTCATACTCAGTGGAATATCCTCATTATCAATGCATTTGTTCATAATTAGTGCAAGAGATTCTCCCAAAGACCTTGTAACAAATTTTATAGACTTGGGCGATAATCCATCCTCACCTGGTTCTTTTTTTTACATCCAATGAATTTAAGTCTTTGATTACTTCTTGACTGTCTAATGATCTTAAATATAATGGATTACTAATTTCCTGTGGCAAAAAATCTTTAAAGTTAACCTGCAACTTAGGTGTTGAATTAATATGTATTTGGAGAATCTGAACAAAGTGTTTGCCAAACTCATTTACTATTTGTATCAATTGATCTATTTTTACATTATTAATATTCAGTACAACTTCAGAATTTTTTCCTTTCAGCTCCCCTTTCCTATCATATTACTGATATTTTTCCATATTTTTTCCGTATTTGCATTTTCAAAAATATTATAATTATATCTTTGCTTTACTAATATTATTTCTTCTGTTAACTTTATTTCTAAGCTATTTAAATTGCTTCCAATCTTCTATTTTCTTGCTCTTTATAAAATCTGTAAATCCATTATTTTTTACTTTAATTATTTTTACTATATCTCTCGTCATCCAATTTTTTCTATATTTTTTAAATTTTTCTTTGTGATATAAGGAAAGCGTTTATTGTGTAGACTTTGTAATTTATGAACAAAAGAATCATACAGTGTATTTATATTTATTGTATTAAAATCCAAAAAAGTCCAATTTATTTCCAAAAGCTCTTCTAGAAAATTCTGTAAATCAGCCTCTTTATAATTTCTAAACGTTATTTCCTCTTTCTTTTCCTTCTCCTTCTTCGTAAACATTTTTTGCAGTACACAAATATTGGTAAATGATCTGTTAGTTCAAATTCCAAAATCCCTGGAAATTGTTCATACGAATTTGTTATGCATAAATCTAGTAAGCTCCTTGAATTCGCTGTAATACGCATTGGTGAATTTATAATGTTACAAAATCCCAAGTTAGTGAATGCATTAATAAATTTTTTATTTGTGTTGTTATCCTTCAATAAGTCTATATTAAAGTTCCCCAGTAAAAACAACTTTTTCCTTTTCTCCCTGCAATAAATCAAGCATTGCTGTAAATATATAAAAAAAATTACCAGCATTCCCTTTGGGTGGTCTATATATTGTACTGATTAGTCTCGAACTATCTTCAATAAAGATTGACTCATAATCAGCACAAGTTTCTATTAAATTATTATTTAGATCAAAGTTTCTAATCCCAATATTTACAAAACTAGCCACACTTACTATTATTTTATCTATTGTTGAAATATCCCATGTAGTTAATAATATTGCATTCCATATCATTTTCTAACTATGTATCCGTACAACACAAAATATCAATTTCATGTTTAATATCAATATGCAATAAACTTTAATCAAGTCCTGTTCTCCGTGTATGCTTCTTGTATTAATATGTACAATTGTAAAATTTCCCAAATCGTTGCTCAATAAATCATTGAAGGACTGTATAGAAACATAATCTCCTTGATATGAATCAATTTCAAACATAAGAAAATAAATACAAAAAAAGGACCACAGTAATATAATAAAGTCTCTTATTTGTAACAGGCCTGTATCACCAAAATAATCTAGGTCATCTTCCCTTTCAATTTTGAACATCCTAGTCACGTCATTCTCTCTAGTCTTGATTTTTTCATTTTTTTGTCCATAAATATTTCCATCCTACTTCCCTCTTTCTGCTTAATGCTTTGTTAAACAAAAATTTTCTATATGGACATAAATGATTGTTAGTGTAAATTGATTCTTCTTCATTTTCAAAGCCTATGTCTGATGTTTTGATTTTTTTTCTTCTCAACTTCTCTAATTATATCTTCCTTCTTATTTCTGTGTATTAACCAAAATATCTTTGGTACCTCTTTCACTACGAATGGTACTCTATAGCAGCAGTCAATATCCTGTCTGTTCAATTGAAGACTCAAACAATTTACAATGTCCATTACAATTTCAATGCAGTCCTCACCCGTTAATTCCAGTATACCTCTAATTTCTACATTATTGGATCTACGATATTACTTCTGTTCCACCAGTTCCATTTCCAATAATTTAGTTCTCTCTTTATAATCATTCACCTCCTGCCTAATCTTTTGCTTTCCTTGCTTGTTTCATCCAACCTCTGCTGCATAGTATCCAATGTGAATTTGATTTCCTCAAATTTGTTATTCATGAATTGTGCTGCTTCCATTTCTTTATCTATTTTAGCATTTGTTTCATTTCTGTTTTGTTCAACCTTATCTTCAATATTGGTCAGTTTATTCAGGATCCTCTCCAGTGCTTTTTCCACTGTCTTATTACTTTCCTCCTTTTCATCCATCCTCTCCTCATGACCCTCGTTTACTTGTTTTCCTTTCCCCATAGAACATATTCCACACCTCCAAGATGTTCACTCTTCCACTTTTTTATTTTTATGCGCACTTCCCGTGGTGTGAGCGCACTTATAATGTATTCCACCCTTGTATCCTTAACATGTAACGTGATCGACACCCCCTGGTAACTTTTGCTGACATTTAGTACATTTAGCCATTTTTACAAAAGTGATCAGTTTATATATGTAACAATTCTGATTCTATTACTCCTAAATGTAAAATGAACTGTTGTAAATTTCCATTCTTTGTCTTATATAAAACTCAACTTGCAATATAGTATAACGATATCTCTAATTCCTTGTGATTTTCCCGTGCCTGAATTAAAGAAAAGTCACCAAAATTAGTGCCCTTATTTCGTAACAGTAATTTGCGGACATGTTTTTTAAAAAGAGAAATGGAAGTAAGTGCATGTAATCTGTTAGGGAGGAAATTCCAAATTCTGGGACCTAGATTCGGACGTCATTCCGAGATTTGTTTTCGAAAATTCAGGTATGAACTTGTTTACGTTTCTGGTTAGATAACCATGATTTGGCAATTGCGGGCATATGAGATCAATATGTAAATTATTTTTTATACCATTAAACATGAAAATTGAAATTTTATATTTAAAAACTTTTCTATAAGTAATATTAATAGATGACGCGTAATGTCAGCAGTTGAGATTTACTATATTGAAGATGATGAAAACAAAAGTATCTTTTGTAAAGCGATGTTATTCTTCGTACGTTGGATTTAAATGCAAAACCCATACTAATAAACAGTAGTATAAACTTCAGAATGTTAGAGAATAGTTCAGATTTGGTAGAATTGGCATTGTCAAGTAACAGCCGATGCTAATTACGCCACTGTTTCTTGTTATCTTAGAGCAAATGGCATTTATGCGGATGCCCCATTTTAAATTAGATTGTAACATCCCACCTAAAAAGTTTCAGTTGTGTATGATGTAGTATCTCCTGTTATGATTATTTTAAATTGATTCAAAGAAACTTATTTTTTTCGCAAACAGAAGGGATTGGTTTTTGAGTTGTTTAATGTCAAAAAAAGTTTACTTTGAAATAATCCTTAAAAAAATCTTATTCCGTTGTTTACCGATTGAATTGAATTGTTGATTTCGATGTAGTGAAAGAAAATACTTGTGTCTTCAGCAAAGCATATAGGTTTGAAATGTGCGGGTATGAGAAAAATGTCATTTTACCTGTATATAAAAGGAAAATAATAATGGTCCTAAGATGGAAACTTGAGAGACACCATAGTGTGTTATGAATTGAGGAGCGACAGCCATCTATGTGCACGTATTATTGTCTATTCCTCAATTAATTTCTGAGTAGGATGTTGGATAGATTACGGATTTAGATTCCTTGAGTTTCAATAGTTTTGCTTTGCTTACTTCCTTTAGCATTCTCCCTAAACATTGATGTTGCTATTGTTATTATTTTTACATGTGTTCCCTACACTTGGCGGTGTATAATTGAGACGGGTAGTGCTAAGTACTTAAGACTTCCTTCTGTACGTTACTCAGATGCTGTGTCTATAGGAACCTTCTGACTATTCGGCACCTGTTTAAAATTATAGCCTTTTATATATCAAGTTAGGTGTTGGGGTTGATTTCAAGTATTTCCAGGCTTTTGTACGATGCGGTTGGTATTAAGCCTTTGACTGACCAATGCATGGGTAAAATATCAGTCCTTGCTATGTGACAGATGTCTTTAATTTCATATCTGAGATATTAGTATTTGGTAATTTTATTCTTGTATGTGGTCTGTGTATATGGTATTTGTGTCGAGAATTGCGTTAAGAATATTTTATATACTGTCATTTATCCATGTTAACTAAGTTATTGACCTACACACAATATAATTTTGAACTAGGAGAGGGAGTGATGTGAAATTTTAGAATGAAATAGGGGACGAACTCCCTGTATATCCTTTTATTTTCACGTCTACTCCGCGATGGTCCCCTTCATGTGTTCATATATATTTGGAGTAAAACTAAAAAAAGCATTTATTGTAGAATTGTTGTTAACGATGACAGTGCTGACAACAGCCGAAACATTTGAAATATACAAAATATATTCGCCTCTAACAAATATTTTAAACAAGTAATATTCTTCTGCCGCATTATTCCTATCCAAGTAACTTCACTTTTTTGATGATGCTCTTCTCTCTTAAGTGTCGTTATTTCTTGAATCCTGTAGAATATAAAATACAGATAGTTTTAAGTTCATAAAAAATAGACAATCAACACTTTAGTATATTTTGTAAAAGTTCCTTAAAATTCACATGGTTTTTAATTTTTAAAAGTATTACTCGATCCATTTCTATACCTTATGAGACACAATGGTTGGCTGTTAAAAACAAAAATCTCCCTCATTAGAAAAGGCAAGTCATGAAGAAATTATTTAAGAGAATTTGTTTTTGGCACCCCTTGTTTTTAAACTGGATGCATATAGACTTATAAGTATATAATTATTTGTTTGTGGTTTTACGGCTCAAAGACTACAATGGTCATGCTGCGCCGGGACCTACTGTTTTCCGATCCGAACCTCTGGACCTACAAATTTCCGAGGAATCCGAACCTCTTAAGGCCTAGGGAACCAAACCCCGGACTACAGTGAGCAGTGCGATCTTTATGAGATCTCTGAGTAAGCGTTCTTTTTGCACTGCTGGGAGTCGAACCCGGATTAGCGGCGCACTAGGAGAACGCGTTACCACACTGCGCCACCGCAGGGCTTATACGTATATAAGGATGGGAGAAAAAGTATAAAACATTTTCTCATAAAGGTTTGGAAAAAATAAACTCCTGTTTGTAAAAATTGTAACACCATGAAGGACTTGTCCGAATTGAATGAAATTTAATGTACAAACGACCCGTGTTGATACAAATAAACAATTAGAATTACAAAGCAAAAAAATAATATTACATGTCGAAAATCAGTATTTGGTGAAGCCACCACGCGCTGCAATAAGTGATGCTATACGACGTGGCATGGAATCAAACAGATGTTGAATGTGTGCCTGAGGAAGAGCATTCCAGATTGCTTGTATGCGACCCCAAAGTTCATCTGTAGTTCGTCTTGTAGTAGCTATAGGACGAAACTCACGAGCGAGACGCCGACCAACGAAATCCCACACATGTTCAATCGGCGACATATCCGGCGAATAGGCAGGCCAAGGAAGAAGCTGTATCTGTTGTGATGAAAAGAAGTCTTGAACATTCCTGGCAATATGGGTGTATGTGGCAATATATATATATATATATATATATATATATAATTCGTAGCAGCTGAGATCGTCCATGATACGCAATCGAACCCCAGACTATAACGCTGGGGGTTTCATCCACTATGACGTTGGATAACGCACTCCGGAAGGTGGCGTTCACCGGTATAGCGTCTAACACGGATGCGGCCATCACTGTACCCCAAATTAAAGCGGGATTCATCAGAAAACACCACTTGTTGCCAATCAGCACGCCAGTCTCTATGTCCATGAGCCCATTGTAGCCGCAGGCGCCGATGGTTTTGCGTCAGGAGGATCCTGTATAAAGGAACTCTTGCACGCAGTCCACGGTGCAGTAGACGCCGACGAATTGATGAAGCACACAATGATACACCTGTAGCAGTGCACCAACTGTCCAGATGAAGCAAAACGGTCCGTCACCGCCATGCGGACCAGGTGTCAATCATCCCGTTCTGACGTCACCTTTCGGCGTCCACTCCCGGATTTCCGAGTTGTCTGGTTCTCTTGAACCCACTGCTTCCACACTCGCATCACTGTGCTGCTGTTACGCCCCATACGAGCTGCTATTGCACGATAAGAAAACCCTCCTTCACGAAGGCCGATCATTCGTCCCCGTTCAAACTCCGTAACTTGCTGAAATGTCGCCCTCTTTCGTCGTAGAGGCATAGTGACGTCTCATGTAACGTTTACCACTAGCAGATAACCAAACACGCCCAGCTACAGCTCTCTATTTTTACGGATCCATCAGTAGTTCAGAGGGCGCTGCTCAGTCCACGCATGCGTGATGACTCTGAGATTCTAATCATTTGAAATAGCATACACTAATTTGTATTTCCTGAAAGTTTCAGCACAATCACGTGATTCCTTCATCGTGTTGCAATTTTTACAAACATGAGTTTATCTTTCTGTGTCATAAGGGTGAAGGGGGAATAAAAGTAACTTCTTAACTTATAAGGATCTGGGAAAAATAATATTGAAGTTTTTACCGAAATGAGTGTGAGGGAAAAGTACATTTAACTTTTCGATTCGTAAAAACCAGAGAATAAGGGATTTGCTGTTTAACTAATAAGAATGTGGGAAGAAGGTGTTTACTGTACACTCGGGCTGCACTCAAATGAGCGATCTTTAGGTTTGTATCACGAACCTTCGACCGCTGAAGCACTGAGTGCATTCGTAGAAAGATTATTTCTTTGTGGCAAAAGGAGGAACTCCCTGATCAAAGGAAACGATGTTTTGGAGGAATTAGTTATGCAACTTTTAAAAATTACTGATTATTTATAATAAATTATTTTATACTTAGACTTTTACGTGTTTAAATAGTTTCCTTCACTTTTTCCGAATCCGGAAAAGTGAAGAGTCAAAAAATTAACTTGCTTAATTAATTCCTCCAGGTTTACAAATTGATGTAGAAAGACTCCGGAAAAAGTGAGCTACAGTTATCCCGGTTGTGATGAATTATATTATTAATATTTTTATTCAATCTGGAAACAAACCGAATCTGGAAATATGAAATTAAATTAAAAAAAATTAAATGTTTAATCAAACAAAAAAGAAAACAAATTAACCTCGTAAAATATGAAAATGTTATTCCATATTACACGTTTTGCAAATTAGGCGATAAAATTGGCAATCTTTGGCAAAATTTAGCGATAAGTTTAGCAAACTGTAAACAGAATGAAGGTTATTGTAAATAATCTGGTGGTTTCTGAATTCATATCTTTGGAACCTGATTATAGTTTTACGGTCGCAGGTGTGTTACACTCTTGCTGATATTTTATTGGGTCCTTCATTGTAAAATCTGGTATGATGGGCTTTTAATGCATATCTGTCTTGAATTATTATTTACAGTTGTGTCGTATATTGTTATTATTACTTTACGAATGAAGAATACGTGAAGCAATGAGCTGGTTTTATAAAACGTGACGAAAACTTATTAAACGTGACAAAAAAATGCCATAAGAAAAATTTTTAAAAAATCTTGTGTAAACACGTGAAGATTTTTATGGATTCAGGCTTAGAAACAACGTCTTCAACCTTAAAATTTTTAACTACTTTTCTACGTAGAAATGGACGGTTTTATTCACTTAACTTTTAATCAAAACAGAACTTAGTAGTTAGTAGTAAGAAGTTTCACAGGAAGGTTGTTGATAAGGGTAGCCGCGTTCTCAAGCAGGGCGTACTTCAAAACAAAACTTACCTAAGTAAAATAATAAATAATAACAAATAAGGAAATAGAGCGCATTGCTAATAAATAAACACATGTAAAATAAATGCAACATATTTAAAGGTAATAAAATTCTAAGGATGGTCGAAAAATGCGTAAGATATAGTAGATTCACAATTTTATAAATTCGCACACACCTCAAACAAAAGGGGGATTATAGAATCGAAAGTTCGTAAATAAAAATTAGCATTAGTTTTGTGGAATACATTTCGGGACCAACGCAATAGTGCGTAAAATCGTGTTGTTCGTAAATTGAAGTTTCGTGAAAACGTTTATCCACTGTGGGTTATTATAAAATGTATTAGGAAAATTAAAATTTTATATAAAATCAATTTGCTGTTTAAAATACTACGGACAGAAAATGAAAAAAAAAATGCTTATCTCTCATCCTATCCAATACAGTTAAATTGAAATAATAATTTGATGAAATCTTTAAAGCATGACTCATTGAAATCAGCATGTACCTTACATTATTCGGTTGGCTAATTTCCTTCGGCAATGGACACGAAATCAGCTGATTAATAACCACGTGAAATCCCATTTTTCGCAGTCGAGCAACCATGTCCAGAAATACGAAAAATTCGTCCAAAGTCAGTCTTTTTCTAAATATGTCAGAAACGCAAGATACTAAAAGTTAAAATGGAAATTAAAATGATAAAAAAAAGGAGGAGAGTTGAAAATTAATAATTATAAGTGCAAAACTAAGGCCTCGTTAACTGTGTATCAGTCGTTTGGTTAGCAAAACGCTTGGATATCAACCGAGAGGTCACTGTATCGAGCCCAGTCTGGAGCAAGGCCTTTTTCCTGACCTTCGCTGTGCCCTATCTCTTGAGAATTTTTCTACCATTTGTACTCAATCACCAATCACTTTTGTGGTAGTCACCTTAATCTTGAGAAGAGTGAAATAGCATCTGTGTAACAAAGTCGACCCCCACTTAATGGGATGACGGCTAATAATCAAAGAATAATAAAAAAAAATTCCCCTTGGGATCAATGTTAAATTTCCCGCTTTATCGAATTAATATTTGCGAGCTATCCTCTGATAATCGAATGAACACAACAATCTTAGCATGAAAACCAGTGATTAAACGAGGAACAAAAATTGCCCAGAGGAAAATTTAGCTTTGCAACCCCCCCACCTGGTTATATGACGAATTTTCAAGGTATCCCTTGTAACATAATGCCTACGTCACTGTAATCTCTTTTTTCCTTAGAATTAGGAGGGGGGGACATTTTAATTCTGGACAATATTAACCTGGCCCAAATTATTGGTCGTCAAACACAGTATTATCACGCTGTAAAAGGTTTTCTTCTCAAATGGACATGGAGTTTATATAATAAACTAAAGTTTTAGGGACAACTAAAAGTAAGTAACGCGCACACTTAAGTCAAAGTTGCAAAAGAGTTACGAAATTGCATACAAATTAAACTGCGTCTGCTAGTGAACAATTTTTTTATTAAAAACTGCGAAGGTATGCATAACTTTCTTTTGTACATACTATTTATTATCCTTTCAATACTTTTTCATGTTTATTATGTATACACTAGCGTATTAGAACATTTATGTACATATGCAGGGTTCCTAGGAAGGTCCGAATGAGGCCAATAACTTTTGAATCAAGACAGATATTGCAAAGAAAGTTAGATATTAGTTAGTAAAATGACTATGCACTATCAGATGAGATGAATAGCAGCGTGCCTGGTGGCGAATTGAGGAAGTTAAAAATTTTATTTCGAAAAATAATAAAGATAGAGAAATATTTTCAATTAGAAATTTGTAGAGCATCCTACAGTTAGTAAGCAAAACATACGGCTTACATGCACTATGTACACGTACTGCCACAAAGTAAGGTGTTCCGAATGTTTCAGTACATCGCTTTCAATTGATGCTTTCTGATAGCTTAAAAGTTGAGTTGAAGTTCCCATAGGAAAGAGGACATGGTTTCTTTTCTACAAGAACTTCAACTCAACCTCTAAAGCGCTATAAAGCATTAACTTAAAGTGATGCATTGAAACTTCCAAAGCACTTTACTTTTTGGCAGTACGTATACATATTGCATATGAGCCATATATTTTTCCTAATAACTGTAGAATGCTCTACAACTTTCTAACTGAAAATATTTCGCTATCTTTATTATTTTTCCAAATAAATTTTTGAACTTCCTCAATTCGCCACCAGGGGCGATAAATTTCATCTCATTTGATAATTTTCAAATCAATTTCAAAAAAAATTGATCAGGTCCCACCGAAGGCAGAAATATTTATTTTGTTCCAAACGTTTCACCATCTAATCACGCCATACCATCGGCGTTGGTATCACTACGCCAATAAACGTTGATTGATTGACATTGTTGTTAGATTTGATAATTTGTTTACAGTCATTTTACTCTGCCAATATCTACCTTTCGTTGAAAACTCTGTCTTGGTTCAAAAGTTATTGGCCACATTCCGACTTTCCTGGGTACCCCGTATACAGTTCCCTTAACCGCCTCGGCGGCTGATTACGCTGTTCAAGCGTCCTGTCTGGGATTACAGCGCCGCCTCCGGCGGCCACCCTTCCCAATGAAACCCTTGCACAATCCTCCTCCTCCGTATACAGTTGTTTATTTGTTTCCCTCCGAATAACCGAATATTCCGCTTAATTGAATTTTTAGTTTTAAATCATCAGTATCCGGTTAAACGGAGCTGACCCTATATGGGCCAAAGAACTCTAATTAGAATCAAAAATCCTAATTGTGAGAAATTTGATTTCCATAATCAACTCCTTCGTGAAACTTCGCTTCTGAGAGAAAGCGTGAATTTAAATTTAAATCGTAAAACATAATTTCTATTGTGGCGTAATGGCTTTCATTAACATCTTGGGAAGGTCGTATTTGAAAATTGTTGCCGCTCTATAAATAAATGTGCATGTACTGCATTTAAGGATAGTTAATGCACCTTCAGAAGCGTTTACTGTGTTTAGTGAGATTCACCATATGAAGCGTATTGCGTTAGGAAATATGGTATTACGCAAGAGACGGAAACTTACTTTTTTTCAGACGTTGTAGCAAAGAAACAAAATCCAATATCAATAACTGTGAGAGTCGCATAATCCAAAATATCGGCCTCTTCCAACCACCGTTCAATTCCTGAAAGGGAAATCGTTGTTTCTTGATTTTCTAGCTCCGCCGAAGATTCTTCTGATAATTCAGCATCGGCAGAGATAGAGAACTGCTTAAACCGCTGTCGAAATATTTCTGGAATTCCTAACAGACTCTGTTTTATGAGAAAAAACATGTTGGTAAAGCAAATAAAATATGTTGAAGGGTCATTTACAGCGAAAACATAAATGAAAATGTAATAATGTAGTCACATCACTATTTACCTGAATGTAATAAAAGTAAATGCCATTTGCGGCCATTATTGGAGTTTCTAAGTAGAAAGTACGGCTTTTCATTTTATACTTAAAATATTCAAAGGCGATAGGCTCTGCAAATATGTGGTTTAAACCTTTTCTTTAAGATATACTAATAGCGCATATGGCACCTCAAGCCTCATGACTACCCTAACGGCTCCCATGTAGACTAGTGATGGACCAAACTGTTATTTTTGAATAACCTGTTCCAACGTTCCTGTTCCAATCACGTAACAGGTTCCAGTCACCGGTGACTGGAACGTAAGCGTTGCCTGACAGGATATGGAAATTGAGGAACTTAACGATAAGACATTTCAACGCTCAATCCGTAACAATACGTCGCGTCAACTCCATAAAAACAATAAACCTTTGGAAAAAAATACACACATATGAAGTACAAAAATAATGAGAAAAAGTAAGGCTTTAAAATATTGAATTTTAGATATTTGAAACATTACACGATTTTAAAAATCAAAGAAAGTTTAAAAAACTAATTCTAAGTAATGAAATACAGCAAAAAATATTGACACTGCTGTAAATTAATTGGTAAAACATACTGGAAGGTTACAATGTGGAACTAATTAAACAGGATAATGAAAAACAAAATGTGTATTCTCAGCTGATGTAGTTATACACATGTATGTATTCAGAATTTTTCATGTGTAAAGCTCAGTAATGTAAAAATATTAATACTTGTACTAATTAATATACATGGATAAAAAATCTATTCCATTAATGAAATATACAAATTAACAAATAATGCTGCGTCGGTCTCCGCTTGTTCGAACTTACGTCCGTTGTCGAAATTTGTTCAGAAGGTCCGTTGATGTCGATCTCATTCTAAGGTATAATAGAACTTGATGATGGGAACATCACACATTCTTGGGAATGGGAAGACGTGGATGATGAATGTGTGGATAAATCTGTGCTTGGATGCTTCCTTGTAATATGTTTTTTTAAGTTCGTTATGGAAGATTTGTAACTCAATTTTTGTCACACAAATCACACGTAGCACTTTTTTCCTCCTTGTCATTTATTGTAAAAAAGGGACCACAAGTAACTGGAAGCTTTTCGATTAATTATGCTTAAAAATTGCAACTAAATGCGACTTCTCGTAATATCAGACGTGACACAGGGAATCAGCGCCTGAGCCCTGACGTCAACTTGACTGACTATGCCGGATGTTATGGTAACAACCCGTTATCTCAACGCGTTTCCTGTGTGAAGAAAGTGAGGAATATGTTCCTAGAACGGTGATTTTTAAACGTTACTTCAAGTAACTCCTGTTCCTAGTCACCGGTGACTGAAATAACAGCTGTTTCAGAGGAGCATACTGTTCCTGGAACAGTGATCACTCGATAACAGGTGATTTTTAACAGTTACCGTAAATAACTCCCATCTCTAATGTAGACTGGACTAATCTGAGATTCTAATAAACTCGATCTTGAGTAAATATGTCGTAATTTGAAGGTCCTATAACCAAATCAACGTGCACGATCCATCTGTTAGTTTTCTAACATAAAGACACAACTAAAACTATCTACATTAGTACTGCATAGATATGTAACATGTTGTGAACATGTGTAGCTAAATTCGGAACCAACTGAGCCGTTGACTATGCCCAATTTACCTGGGGAGTCGCCGCTGGTAAGGATGACGTCAGCAGGGTATTCTTATGCTGATCATAACGTACTGTGAATAGGGCCGAGAGGCAACGCTAAGGCAGCAGCGGCAGACCAGGAATACCTGGTATTTTCGAGTAGGGATAGTTTATTGTCAATACTGCAATAGTAATCGTAAATAGGCCGTGGAGCCATTACGTTTGAGGGGCTCGGTGGAGTCCTGGTTAAGTTTGTTAGTTATTTGATTTTTCTAAGTATTACAGTGAATCTACGTCTTAATGGTTTACGCTGGTTGCTCCGAAGTTCAGAGACCGAGAGTGTGCTGATGCATATTGGCTGTACCTAGAATGTATTTCCAGCGGTTGTGCTTGTCGAGAATAGAATCCGAAGCCGGTAGTTAGTCGGAGTTATCGTGAATGTGCAGAAGCTGAATCCATATTTCACGAACTTGCCATAGGAAGCGAGTGATGAACCCCGCTTACCATTGTTGGAGACTTAGTTGCGTAGCGGACTTCGTGGACGGGATTTGGTGACGTATTTTCATGTTATGTTTGTAATTAATTGACTTTAAAGTTGTGCACTAACTATTAATAGTTTGGACGATTTGCTAACACATACTAGAAATGTGATTTATCCCGTGGCATTGTTAATGTAATTAAGGCGCAAGGACAGGCGCAAGGACAGGCGCAAGCCCAGTAGTTAACAGAAATAACAAAATTGAAGGTGGCGTACTTTTCAGAGTTCTATGTTGAATTAACTATCACCTGTGCAATATTTTTGGAGAATTTTAAAAGCCTGACATTAAACATTGTTGGTCCGATGCTGAAACATGCGTAATTCTCTAGAAGTAATTAACGTGGAGGTCATGTATTAAAAAAAATCCAGGTTGAAATTAGTTTTTGATAGTTTACGTAAATTAGCGTTTTAAGATCGTTTATGCGTAATTGTTTAGTAATGAATTGCATATGTTTTAGAAATACTGTGAGCTGCCCCGGCGGGATCTGAGGATACTCTGGCTGGATGTCTTGAATCGTTGTTTGATCTTGATGGTGTTAAATTTAATTGGACGATTATAATTTGAAAATACAATAAATGCCTGTGCCTAAACCTTGTATTCATTCTTAGCCAACTGCAGACCTCATATGTTTGTAACATAATTCACTGATTAGTAAATGTAAAGTTAAATCGTTGTAGATATTTAAAGGTAGTTTAAGTAAGAACGATTTCGTTACAGATATCGCTGTCGTACGCAGAGGAGGGGCTGATGGAAGTCACAACCACAACAATTTTAGTGCAACTTTATATATAGGTGGATGGATGGACGGACAGACAGACAGATATGAACAAGGCCAGTTTTAGGAGTCCTGCAAGGCCTAGTGTGGTGGAGGGCGACGGCCTAAGGGTACGCCAAGCAAAAAAGGGGCCTCCGTAGTGTTGGTGCTGATAAAGTGTTTGGTAAAAGGTACCTTCACGAATTGCAATAGTGGAGACACTAACGGACATAAGTTTAGTGATGTTTATTATAACAGAAAAATGAAAAATGGAGAATGGGTG
Source organism: Dysdera silvatica (assembly GCA_006491805.2). Classification (NCBI taxonomy): domain Eukaryota; kingdom Metazoa; phylum Arthropoda; class Arachnida; order Araneae; family Dysderidae; genus Dysdera; species Dysdera silvatica. Next base: position 3,864,541 of record QLNU02014802.1, on the reverse strand, counting down.
GCAAGAACATTGTTAATTTATTTATCATCTTCCAACTCCATCTTCTGTTTTTGTTGTAAGCTCTTTTTTTTGCACGATCTTAGATACAGCCCGATCGTGTTTGAATGAACGTTTTGAACAAATGAAAAACCATAGAAATTTTTCATTTTCTTAATAGTTTATCAAATATCGATAATTCAATCCTACAGAAAAATTGCTATGATTTAGAAATCCTTTTAACATGTGATAGTAACAAAGATATAAATAATATAGAGCTCTATGATGAGATGTATGCTCTTAAGGATATTTTCAGTGAAGATAAAGTAAAACTTAAAAACCCTCTTAACGTTCTTCAGTTAATTGCATCTAATGGTTTATCCCTTCCTAATTTAACAATTGCATTTAGAATATTATTGACCATTCCTGTAACTGTAGCAAGTAATGAACGTTCATTCTCAAAACTGAAATTAATTAAGATATATTTAAGAGAGCAGTTAGCGGGAGCGACTTGTAATTCTTGCATTAGTATCAAGAAAAAATGACGTATATATTGAAATAGATGATAAAAGTGTTATTTCTGTTTTTGAAAATATGAAAGCAAAAAAGGAAATTTTGCAAATATAAAAGTAAGAATGATAATCTTGTATATGTAAGAGCGGAAAAGATCATTTTTCAAATAAAGCTGTAATCCAATAAGTTTTCTTACGTGTTTATTCATTCATTCTAATTATTTCCGTATTGCACTAAAATGTGACCAGTATAATTTTCGATGATTTTTATTTTTCGGATTGGGAGTTGGGCGCTCAAATCTACCTTGCAGGAGGGCACCGAAGACCCTCGGCCGGTCCTGGATATGAATATATCGAATAGTAGCTCTGCAAATCCTCCTATTATAAGCCTATAAACTCCCCCCTTATGAACTTCTTGCGTACGCCAATGGTAGCTATTAGCGATGAGCCTAATCGTTCGATGACAGAATCACTAAACGAGTCCTCCCATTTAAAATGAGGGGGGCAACATGGTTCATTGGTTCTTTCATTAGACGATTTGGCAACGATTTGGTAGATATGCAAGATGCTCTAGATATTCACTACATTGAATATATAATATGGAATCACAATATCCCACTGAAGCATTAACTTACCTCTGGGAACACTTCTTGTACTTCTTCAGCTCTCTTAGCCTGTGATTTTGTTGGCTTTATTATAGCAGCAGTATACCTAGCGTCGTCTGAAATTGGTGTCAACCCACTTTCTAGCTTTTTCGTTTCAATCTCCCGAGGTCTGTCTGCTTCCTTTTCCGACCAACTGGAGTCCATGTTTTCCTGCAGATTGGATACAGACGCTGTCACTATCTGATCAGAAAACCAACTATCTTTTCTTAAATTAACCTATAAAACTTAATCATTAATTTTTATCTTCAATATTTAGCAAAAACCATGTTAATTTTAATTCTTAAAGTAAGGACTCAGTAATTAATAAAAATAACTCTAACTTTTCAAAATGAGAATAAAAACTTATTCATCATCAACATGTATTATTTTACCAAAAATGTGTTCGAACACCTAAGTTGAAAGTGGAAGCATTTTTTAACCACTTTTGGGTATGGCTATGCGTGTGTAACCAGAATGACTGCCTTGGTTCTTTTAGCCATGCTTTCTGCTCACCTCCGAGAAGTTTCTAGCGAAATATATTGCCATTCCTCGATTAAAATCGCTACCAAAGAAGTTTTAGATGTAAGCTTTTTCACTTGGAGACAGAATCGACATTGTAGTTCGTGCCGTAAGTGTTGTAAATGGAATTGAAATCTTGATTTTGAGCCTACCAATCATCTCGTGCGTCTTATATTATTCAAACTAGGTCTGAATAAATTTCGAAGTGTGGCATGGAGCCAAACCTTGTTGTAAGAAACTGGTGTCTGTGTAGAAATACTGGTACATCGTAGGCAATGAACAATCATTTTGAATATTTGTGTAGCTCTCTCAGTTCGTATATGAATTCATTAAAATCAAAAGATTCAATCCTTCCCAGCAGAAACAGTCCCTGATCATCACTAATGCTCATCCGAATGTCCCTGTTAGTAAAATACAGTCAGGAAAAACATTTCCCAAACAAGCACTATATCTAAGTACAACCGCCTGATTAAAATAGTTTGAAGCAAGATTCGTTACTTCACATGACTTTCCGCCAGTTTTCTATTGTCCGCAAGCAACGGCGTTAACATGACTGTTCTTGTCTCTTAGCGTTAAATTGAGTACTAGAGGGCTTGTGTGCAGCCGATCTTACTGTGGAAATCGGCAGCAAGTAGATCACAGTAGAGTGTATAGGTACTAATAGAGATCTCTCGAAAGCCAAATTCGATAAAGATGCAACTTTTCTAGAGATTTCTCATTGATTACTTCTTGAGAAAATCATTTTATTTACGCAGCCTTCCATGCTACATCTTTGCTGTGGTGGCACCATCAGCCTCACACATTTTAATGATATTCGTCATAATTAATCTTAAGTCCCAAGAGAGGCGCCATTATGCAAACAAGCTGGTCTCTCAAAAAGAATTCCACTACCATACCCCTGAAAATTCACCAAGTTCAACATATTGGGTATATATACGTAGATTATTTTGCGTGGTAGAAGCAATAATCAAGAAGATTTTTTAATCGTCTGACATATTAATAATGTACAAATTATTTCTAAACAAAATAGAAGTTAACAAATAATTATTAAAAGGAAAAATTCAAATATACACCTCGACAGTTGGCTTTGAAGTTGAAGGTTCTACAGGTTGGTACATGGTTTCTTTTGCTGATTTCAATGAGTGTATCGATCCGTTTCGATGGTAGCTGGAACTTGTGTTTGGTATGTCGACTGGAATTCGTTCGTCGCACGCTTTTTCCTTTTCAGCTGATGGTGGATTGTAAGATTTATTACTTTCCACGGATTTTCGTTTCGATCTAAATGCTCTTCCTGAACCTAAGTAGTTAAAACAGATCACACATGTACAAATAAGGAAAGCGGTAAATTACAAAACGTTGTCGAAGAACGTTCTATATCTAACTGATACAAATTAAGCTTGGATAGCACAAAAAGAGGTCATTTCCTAATTATTAGAATTCGAGATAACGTTCTTCCGTTACAAAATACTAATTTATTACTATAGTTCAAAGTATCACTGAATATTCTTTAATATATAACCTACTGAAGTCCAAATTCAATATTTGTGTACAATTTTAGGAGTTAACAATTTCGCAATACAGTTCATTTTTAATTACGTTTAATTATGTTTTTACGGTTTCACATAAATTCGTTTCATTCTAGTCAAAAGACAAAATATTTGAAAATTAATGAAGTTTGGGGAATATTTTGTCAAAGAGAAACGCGAAAATGACTTTTCTAGCCATATTAGTGGCAAATTTGTTTTCGCTTGTATTACGTAATAGGGATTCAGAATTATTACCGACAGAAACAAAAGACGAGCAGGAAAATTCAAAATTCATTTAAAAAATATAAAAGTCAGAGTAAAAAAAAACAACAGCAAATTATAGAAGCTAAAATGGTTTAATGACGCTGTTAATAGATATTTCGGTAGCCAATCTGCCACCATCATCGGAAACGTCGTGACTTTATTTACATACGTGGGCGTGTAGCATTTCCATCACCGTGATTACAAATTAGCTAGTTAGGAGATAAACTATGCATTAGGGGTGACGTCTCTTATTGTAGCATGAAGAAGTTTTTCCCAATCGGAGAAAACGTATTGAATGGAAGCTTGTCATTCACAGAGATACTTGCATTGCTAAGGATGTGATATACTTCGAAAAAATTGAGACCTAAAGCTGAAGAAGCTTTTTCAATTAATTGTACTTTGAAAAATATAAATTTGGGGCCAGCTTCCCATGAAGGTTTTGCTAGAGCAGATTCGTGGAATCCTTGTTTACGAACGTATGACTCATGCTCTTTTAATGGAATACGTAGAGCCCGATGCGTTTGGCCGGTATGTATTATCTCGCATTGGTACGGGACAAAGTATATCCCCCAAATGTCGCTGTCAAGGAAACAAGCAGAAAATCAAGTGAAGGCAGAAGTGCCTCCACTTAATTTTCTGTTTGTTTTCTTGATTCATTTTCATTTTTGCCTTCACTTAACAAAGGGACAGTTGGCTCTCGAAACGTCTTATTTTAAACCTTACTCCAGTCTTGAAATAACTGTTGTTATGATAACTCCTGGTGTAACTTTGTATTGTTTTGTTAACAACTCAAGTAATTTTAAAAAAATCTTATTTTAACGATATACTCATTTCTCATTTATAGAGAATGCTATAGATCTTCCATATGTTATAATTTTAAATATTATCCTCCAATTTTGAAATACTAATTTTATTAGTGCAAAATTACCGTTAAGGTTCGAATTGTAACAAGGATGACGTCATAGCGTCGACACTTACTCGCCGAACCAAATCTAAGGTATTCTCGACGAATGGCAGCACTCTCTATGGAACTGAAACTATCATTGCTGGATAAGCTGTCGATACTGTAAAACGAATCGTCGTCATCCATCATAACGTCCTTACCCTGCGACACAAATTTTTGAAATACATTTTAAATACTTGCCAACTAATTCCAAACAATTATGACATGTTAATAAATAAAACGTTTACAATTCTCTGTAATAATAATTAAATGAAAAGTATTTTTTAAATTGGTTTGTGTGTTATTTCAAATTAGTTTAATTTCGTTGACAGTAAGATACTATTTAACGTATAGGGACATTCCTGGGCTATTAGCCGCCCAGGTACAAAAACAATATCGCCGTCTTCATATAATATATTTTAACATTATATAATTAACGATTTTATACATGAGTATTGTTTGTTTACTTATATCTGTATACAATAGTTTTAAATAGTTATTATGCAAAAGAATGGTGTTTTTAATTTTTATTTTCATAAAATATAACAAAGATACTAACATTGTGTTTGATCTAAATCTAAAAGAAAGTACAATAATATAATAAATGTCCTGCGACCGCCCTAGGTTTTGACGCCTAGGTACAGCACTCCCTCCAGGAACGGCCCTGGTAACCGGCCTTAAAATAGGTATTGCATCATTGACATTGAGAGATCAATATTGCTCTCTATTTGCCTTCAAGATCGTTGAACCCCCCTCCCCCCAATCATTGTACAATTTAATACAAGACATACTCGTGATGAATTTGTATCGCATAGAAAAATAAAACTAACTAACTTAGAACCCCAAGCTCTTATTTTTATATACAAAATTATCGAATTGATGGTAGTAATTATATTCATAATAAATTTGATGCAGAGTAACCTTTGCTGTCCTTGCGACATGGATATGTAACTAATCTTTAGCATTTGGCCTATTGTTCATAAAGTGTGTATTACATAATTTTCTAATAGTTTTTCTCTAATTATAGTTATTCTAATATTTAACTGATAATGTTGCTTACGATATATTGTTATGATTTATACATTAAGTTTATGCTTTTCAATCGCCCACCGAGTTAGTAGCCACCTTATTACACATTTATTGTACAATTTCAGTGATGCATTGGGAAATATAATGCGTAGAATAACCTTTATTATCCTTGCGCCATAAACACAACTAAATATAATAATTTAATCTAATAATGAATCGTGTTCTTGGTCACATTGTTTGTTTTCATTTCAATTATTACTATGGCAACCGTTTAGCCTGTGGAATAATGTTTTTTTAATATTTGACATTTGTCTTAGTACAGATCCTACCTTTGAGTGTATAACTTGAATCAACGATAATGAGTGTTATTTTTGTGAAGTTTGGAGCACAGAATGACCTTTGCCGTCCTTGCGCCTCGGAAATACAAGCAGCCTCTAGAGTATTTAGTGAATTGTTTATCTAGTACTGTTTGAAAAATACATACCACTCGCTTTCCCTCATTTATTGTGTTTTCTGTTATTGTGGATGAATTATGCATCAATAACATATCGCCAACCTGTTGCCACATAAGAGTTATCTGATTGTGTTTATCGTGAGCCCTACAGCTATGTCATACAACTACGAATTATCTCGTCTTT
>QLNU02014802.1:3811868-3852883 GCA_006491805.2 Dysdera silvatica | reverse complement strand
TTGATCCAAATGAGCTTGGTTACAACTACTACTCGATCAAAAGGAGTTCGGTTATCACTAAAATTAGGTTATAACGGGGAAAATAAAACATTCGTTTAGTTACATTGAAAATGTACTGGACACAACACACAATTTGCGAGAAAACCCCTGTTGCAGCCAGGATCGTGTTATCATATTCAGGGCCCCTGTCATTGTAAATTTTGCCTAATTTTACACTAACTTCTAATTTTTCTAATTTTATCAGTAAGAAAAGTAAAATATACATGACTTACGCTTTCCCTGCTGCAAAAATTTGAAACTCTAAAATAAATTAGTGTAAAAATAGCCCAAAACGTTTTCGAGTTTAGGGCCCCGAATACATTAAGATAATCCTGATTTTCTGTCGCAATAAGGGGCTGTCGCCCTGTATATTATGAACGTAACCACACAACCAAATATTTTATTCCCTCCTATTATAACTGCGATGGCTGTTATCGGGTTCGACTCTATTCTGACGTAAGGAAGGGCTGACATACTTATTGAAACGTACCTCGGTACTTGGTTTTGGTGTTAAATGTGGTACAGGTTGGAACATGGTTTCCTTTACTGATCCTAATGATGCTATTGACGCCCCATGATCGTAGCTGGAACTTGATTTTGGTATATTTACGGAAATTCTTTCCTCACATAATTCTTCCTTTGCAGATGATTGAGGATAGTAAGTTTCATTTCTTTTTATAGGTTTTCGTTTAGATCTAAATTCGTCTCTTTTATCTATGTAGTGAAACCAAATCAAATCAGGAAAGCAGTAAAATAGAAAAATATGTCATGACAAAGTTCTTTCCATATCTGACCAATATAACTTGAACTATTCCATTCACAAGGAATTCTGTGGGTTCTCTAATTAGCAGAATCGGGTGATAGTATTCAATTTTGAAGTGTCAGTTCATTATAAATGTTTTAAAGGTATTGCTGAATAGTCTCTGATATATAAGTTACCCAAGTCTAAATCAAATTTTATGCATATTTTCAAAAAGCTGACTATTTCAAAATTTTGCTTTTAATTATGCTTAATTTTGTCTATGCTGGTTCACATAAATTCTTTGCTTTCTATATATAATAAAAAGTGTTCAAAAATAAACAAAAAAATTAGTAATTTTATCAAATACAAAAAAAAAAAATTTTATCCCTATGGATAACAATTCACATCTCATTCGTATTACACGAATTTAGAAGTAGATAACACTCTCAAAAACATTTGAAAATGTCAAGTCCAGAAGTTAGAATTGTCACTGATAAAAACAAAAAATGGACAGAATAAAAAAGAATCTTTTATCTTATCGGTATAAATGAATCTGCATCCGTAAAGAGTAGAGTTGATCTTCTAATTTTTGAACCTGGAATATCGTCCTTTAATTTTGATATACTACATTTTATTAATGAATAACTACCGCTTCTCATTGAAGATAAAAATGCAATTTCCAATCCATGTACGAAAAAGTTCAAAAAATAAAGAGACTGGCATCGTAGAGCCGAAAGAACACCACTTGGAAAAATGCAACTGCCTTCATCGAAACGTTTGTAATTTCAGTCATATGACAAAGCGCCGTTATGGCACTCCGTTTGTTCATTATTTTATTAAACGGCCTAAAGTTAGGCCTGTTTTTGTAACACGGTGACGGAATAAAGGAGCCGTGAAATTTTGCACGGCATACTTTTAAATAAAACCGCCACAAAACCGCAAGAAATGATGCAAATAGCCTACAAGAAATATTCTTTGTCCCGTGTAAGCGTTTCTGGGTGGCAATAGAAATTTGTGAATGGTAAGAAGAGTGTATAAGATATATCACACTCGGGTAGTATTTGAACATCTACTAAGAAAGTTAATATCAATACCATAGAAACAAGTCTATGCGAAACACATCAAATGATCATTAAGGGGTTGCTAATGCGAAGCATATATATTCGTTGGTACCTATAGTTGGTAACCTATAGGTGTACGAAACAATTGCTGCAAAGTGTGCTTTCTACTTACTCTTAAATGAATAGAACGAAAATTGTGTTATCACCTGTCGGCAATGAAAACGCTATGGATGGCTATGGTGTAATCCAAACTTTTGGACCAAATCGTTACATGCGATGAATGATATTTTCGCTGTTTTTTTCCACAAACGAAGCATTCATTCAATGGGAACAGCTACATGTCCACAATGGAGAAAACGCAGAGCTCCAGGTAAATGAGGGAAAAAACATGTACCTGAATTTTTTCAATGAAAAGAAAATTCCACATAAGCATGGTGTTCCACGTGGAAAAATTTCTGCCAATGCTTATTTTTCTGAATTTCTGAAAGGTTCTCTTAAAAAAAAAAAATCATCAAAACACCCAGAATATAAAAAAAAGCTCATTGGGTATTGCTACAAGATAATGCGCTAGGCACCTGATTTACTGACTCAGCAAGTTACCGAAAGCTTAAGTAATGACAATGTCGCACCCTCATATTCACCGAGAAGCTGACGCCGCCTGACTTCTATCTATTTTCTGAAGTGCAAAAAAATAAACTCGTGGACGTCAGTTTTTATCAACTACTGAAATTAACATCGCTGTAATAGATGTCTTGAATACCAAATCGAGAAAGTACTTCGAACACACTTTCTGGATATGTATAGAAAGATAGCACGGGTGCATTCAGTAGATGAACAGGGATAGAAGATTGCTGAAATAATCATTTGTAAATATACTTACACTTGCAAATGATTATTTATACTTACACTTACAAATAATCATTTGTAAGTGTAAGTATATTTACTGCATTACACTTCTGCTCCATGTAAAAACGGCCTCATTAATTTTTAACGTTCTTTGTCGAAATATGAAATATGCGCATTTTATTTAATTAGAACATATTTACCTAAATCGAAGACAGGTTTTCTTTGCCCAGTTCGATTTTCATCACTTGAAAAAAGACGTCGAATGTTATTTGAATCAAGCTTTATTGACTCGGACCGTTCTTCTCTCTTTTGTTTCATAATTGGCAGTTTCCAAATATTTTTAACACTATTCAGCAAAGAATTTGATCGTTCTGCTCCCGATACTATTTTTTTGTTGAAAATCTTACTCTCCGAAACAGATCTAAAGTTTTCACGAGGAATGGCATCGATATCAGTAAAACTGAAACTGTCATCGCTCGATAAACTGTCGATACTGGAAAATGAATCATCGTCATCCGTCATAACATTACTATCCTGTGGTGCAAATTTTCAAAATATATTTTAAAGCATTTCCAATAATATTTATTAATTGCAATTTATGGTGACGCAGTAATAAATATAACTATGTATTTCAAAATTTCTCTAATAATGTTTTAGTGATTAATGGTTGCGACATTTTTCCCCGTTATTTCAAATTTGTTTGCTTTCGTTCACAAGAAATGCGTAATGTATTAATAAAAAATAATATAAAAACGCAATGCCCATTTTTTTAAAGGAGAGTTCAAGTGTTACGTAAGCAGTATTTATACCCTTCCCCCTGGTTGGCAAAAATTAACATTGGCTAACATAGGAAAATAAGCACAACAGCAACCCCCTCCCCCCAAAGGTGCTTACGTAATACTTGAACGCTCACTAATTCATTAAATTAATGTAATATTTATCAGCACGTGAATGAGTTTTAGAATATTTATTTATTTATTTTCTTACTAATGAAGTTATTTGTAGTTTTCTGGCTTCATATCCTTCATTACTGTTCAAACCACTGCTCTGTCCAGAAGTTTTTACAAGTTTACTAGTTGTAAGTATCTTCTCAGTATCTATTGCAGCAAGAGGCTGCATGGCATGTGCTGCGGTAAGATGTTGTACAGAATTTTTTGTAGTTACAGGTTTTTCAATATACGCTGCGGTACTCGGCTGATGGAAATTGCGATCAACAGAAGGTTTCTTTTCCCGCAGTTTAGCTAAAGATTATGTAAGAAATAGAATTAATTAGTGACTATTATTCATTACCCCTTTCTTTCTAAAATGTGTTGAAGTGGGAGGTATTTTTCAAAGAACAATTTCTGTTTTCACCATCCTCCTACAGGCCGAATACACTGACGATACTTATTTATATTCTTTCCCGGAAAGTGAATATGGAGCGATCAGCCAAAACGTAAAGACCATCTCTGAGATATGCAAATGCCTATAGCCAAGACCGTAGCCAAGATTTAATTTCAAGGGGGGGTTCAAAAATTTTTACAGCATGTATCGATACAATCACAGCATGCAAGTCCGTAGCCAAGTCCCATTAAAAATTTAATTTCGGGGGGAACCGGTCCCTAAGATCTTCCCCTCCCCTCTGGATACGGAGATGCCTATGGCAAACACGTACCAAGATCGTAAACATTATCCTAGATTGTAACTCTCTCAGTCAATATATCGTTTCAACATAGATCAAAGGATTTATCCGAGCTCAACGAAGGCTAGATCTTTATGGTAACCCGCCTTTATAATAACGAAGAGGTTACACCATTCTGTGCAATAGTTAATATCTATCAAAGCTGGTGCAAAATATGTGACGCTTCGAAACGTCGGCAGGGCATGGGCAAGTCACGCCTCATTAATTCCGAGAGTCAATGCAGGCTTTCCCCGTCTTGTCCACAGCGACAGGAAAACTACTGTAGCTGCTAATGTTTATAATTACAACCGGGATAAAAAAAAAAAAAGACTCGATATATCTGAAAGCACACTTAGATGTATAATTTGATAGCGTGTTCGCCTAGTGCGCCGTTAACTCGGGTTCGACTCCCAACAATGCAAAGAACGCTTACTCCGATATCTCATAAAAATCGCACTGCCCATTGTAGTCCGGGGTTTGGTTCCCTATGCCTTAAGAGGTTCGGATTCCTCGGAAAACAGTAGGTCCAGGGATTCAGGTTAATCGAAAAACAAATAGGTCCCGGCGCAGCATGACCATTGTAGTCTTTGAGCCGTAAAACCACAAACAAATATATACTTTTGAATATGAGTATTCGCAGCCGCAGACCCATTTATCCATATGGCTAAAATTGTTATTATTTTTATATTTGATAAAATTCCTCAATTTTTTTTTTTTTATCCGGTTTTGATGTTTTGGCTAATCTGAGTATAATAGCATTAAGGATATTTTATTTGTATGGGACTGGATCCGTTACAAAGGTTGGCAATTTTTTTTCTTTTCTTTTATGAACGCAACAACATTGCATCGTGGCACATCACGTCATATCACATCACAATCATGATATAAAAAACATCAAGGAAAAGGCTCAAACGTGGAAACGTTAAGTTGAACGTAAACAAGATTCAGAAAACCATATACAGAATACCTGCATACACAATATGACTAGATACGGTATACATATCCCAAATTACACTGAACTCGAAACATGGAACAAGTCAGACAAGACTGCATTCACTTCACCACTTCACCTCAAAAAACCAAAAAAATATCTAAGTATATCTCGCCCGTAAGTTGACTTGTTCAATGTTTGGAGTTGCATACAGATTCAGTAGAACACCGATTATCTGAAATTCGATTAACCGAGCTCCGTGTTAATCAAAAATTCCAGTTGAATAGTCTTTTATTATGATTTTAAATAGCCACCCATGTAGTATTTTAAGCGAAAACGCTCATAGCATTTTTCTAGTCTACTTCGGACTTAAGACAGATGCCACTGAAAATACTAGGTAAGAATATGATAACAAAAGCAAAATATACAAAAGAAAAATTAAATGGTGTTAGTCCGCCCCTTTTCACCCGCTACGACCGCACATGAGCTCGTGATTTAAAAAGAAAATATGGGGTCAAAGGGGCTTTAATATCTTGTCTAGACAGATGTATCGCATCAGCATTATTCTGGTAAAGTCTTGTTGTACACCCACTTGTTCTAGCACCTGCCGCATAAATATGAAGCTGTTTAGGCATCGTTTCTAAAACTCCATCTGCTAACCGAAATTCCCACTCAGTATTGGGGTGTTAGCGAATGTAATAGCCACTGTCATTGTCCTATCCAAATAGTCAAACCCAGGGCATTTGACAACACTGGGCAAGAGAGACTGGAAAAGAGGGTATAAAATACCCTACAGAGGAAAAAAAAAAGTCGTAAGGTCATAACCGCAACGTATTTTTGAATAAATGTTGTAATTTCTTTTCACTTAAACCGAAAACTGAATTTCTGGATCATCCAAGATTTTGCATATTCGAAAATCGGCTCTTCCCCCTTTATTGGATTGGGGTTCAATTCTACTAGTATAATTTCTTTCAATTGTACTAGTAGAATTGAATTCAGTAGCTTCAATTTGTACTGATGTCCGTGATTTATTCTTAGAATTCCTTTTTTAGCATCACTTCGAACGCATTACTACAGTAACATGTAATGCGACAACTATGATTTATTTCTACGACTCGTATCAGTAATAAAAGAAATATACATCGTTAGCACGCCCAATGTAACTTTTATGGACACAATGCTTTTCCAAATCCTTAATGTTATTGCATGTTGAGCGAGAAAATGCAGAGAAAAAACATACGTAGGTGTAATTTTAGATGGGCCAGTGATAAATTGAAATTTCACGTATGTTATAATATATGGTTACATGAGCAAGCTTTGTCCCCCCAATAATTTTAAAACTCTACAATGGACCATGGGCGGATCCAAAGCTCGCTGTTGGGGGGAGGGGTGATTTTACAAATTGCCAAAAACTGGTCGCTATGAAGAAAGCAATTTCCTTGCGAACAGAAACACACCCGGGAATGACTCACCGGGAATGGTACAATTTCGCAAGCAGGGGTTATAATTAGGGCAGTAATTTTATCGCCGGGTAAAATTCTGCGAGATTTTCTGCAAATTTGTTGAGTTTTTCGACAATTTCGCGGATTTTAAAAGTTTTTCCATAATCTCACGCATTTTAAAAAAAAAATCTTATTGTTGCTAATTCCTATTATGATTTTTTAATTTTTACATTAAAATAATTTTAATACTGCCGTCAGAAAATATGTTAGGTGAAATTTAATGTAAAAATATATTTCAACTATGCATGTACAAGATATTACATTGCCCCACCCTAACTTTGAGGGTTAATCTAAAACGTTGAAATCCCATTTATTCTAGAGAAAGAGCATTCGTACAATAATGCAAGGGACAAAGACAGAGTAATGACTGCATGGAGATATTTTTCAGTCTGATTATAGAGTAAAACTATTTTCTCAAATTTTTGCGTAATTTTACTCCTTTTTATATCGGTATTATTTAATATTACTCGTCCCCCTTCATTTTCGTGCCGACAGGTGTTAATATAATTTAACATAACTGTCTTTAATAATAAAACATATTATGGACATTTTTATTACTTCATCTCCGTGATGACTTATTTTGCATAATTTACCAATTAAACTTTATCATATGCATATTAACGTAATGCATGAACGTATGCATATTAACGTATGCATGTTAACGTAAGACAATTAATTTCACTATGCTACTTAAATAGGCTAAATTCCGCTATCATCCGCGGATGCACTTGGAACGTACACCTACAGACATGGTAATCAATTCTACTGTATAATGCTTATTTAATAACGCTTATTTAATAATGCTTATTTAATTATTTTTTTTTACTATTCCCAAACTTTTTTTAAGTGTTACACTTTTTAAATTTACGTGAAATTTGAGGTTTTTCCTCGTGATCGTCCAGCGAATTTTGCAGTTTTTTGCCGCGAAAAAATTATTACTACCCTAGATATAATTCCAGAAAAAAATTCAGATTTTTAATATGATTTTAAATATTTTAGTTGGATTTTTAGATGAATTTTATGTCGAAAAAAAGGCCCTTTTTTCTTATGGTTGCCTAGTCTTGGCAAGGGACACACTATACAAAATAAAGAAATCAACAACATAAATGTTTATTGTTGGTGTTTACTTTAATGATTATGAGTTATGTACAGCAAAAATTATTTTCAACAACAATAACTTGCAAATTAAACAACAATATAAATCAACGTTTATTGGCGTATTGATACCAGCTCCAATTTTATTTCGTGATTTGATGGTGAAACGTTCTAAAGAAAATAAATATTTCTGCGTTCAGTGGGACCTGAACCCACGACCTTCCACTTGCCGGAAGCAAGTGAAAGGTCGTGAGTTCATGTCATATACGTTCGTAAGAGATCAGATATTGTCGTTCGTAGCTCAGATTTAAAGCCTCCACCCGGCAAGTGAAAAGTCGTGGGTTCAGGTCCTGCCGAACGCAGAAATATTTATTTTCTTTCGAACGTTTCACCATTTAACATAACATCGGCTCTGGTATCACTACGCCAATAAACGTTGATTTATATTGTTGTTTGATTTAATCTGCGTAGTGTTCGATTTATATAAAATAAATACATTTGCTGCAACGGGCTTTTCGATCAATTTAATACCAGTCTCTTTGCAGTTTGGTTTAAATAGTAGTCTATGTACTACACCATTCTGCGAAATAACCGGCTTCAGTAAAGTCTTTATATACGTTCATAAGGGATTGGATATTGTTCATAGCTCAGATGGTAGAGCCTCCACCAGGCAAGTGGAAGGTCGTGGGTTCAGGTCCCACCGAACGCAGAAATATTTATTTTCTTTCGAACGTTTCACCATCTAATCACGCCATAACATCGGCGCTGGTATCACTACGCCAATAAACGTTGATTTATATTGTTGTTTAATTTAATCTGCGTAGTGTTCGATTTATTTAAAATAACTTGCAATCTGCATAGGCCTACGTAGTTTTAATAGCTTATTCTTTTGCTTGCTAAACCTTTCTATTATTTTCTCTGGCGGAATATGAATGTTCTGGTAGACATGGAGTATAGCTAACCCTACCAACCGATCTTCGGTCACGGTTGGCCTTAGCTGAGTTTTAAATCTCAGTAGCCCTGTGAACGTCCGTTCTGCTGTTACCACGCTTATCGACAGTGTAACCAGAACTTATAGTAATAAGTTAATAGTTGGGTATACATCTTCATCCTAGTTCCTGAAAGCAGACACTGCGCCATTGAGAAGTCCTGACCTATCTATCCATTTTTGTCGCCACAGCTCAAACTCTGCTTTTAATATTATTGTTAGGACGAAATTTGAAAATTCTCTTTTTGAAATAAATAAATAAATTATATCTAAATACCTAGGAGCATGTAAATAAATAAGTAATAATAATAGTAATAAAAAAAAGCACACTCTCTAACTGTGTTTATATATATACTATGTATGTTTGATGAAAAAAAATATATTTGTTTTTTCGATATTCTGTCGCTCCTGTTTTTGAATAGTCCAGATAAGATTGTACCTCATAACAAGTTTTATACCATGTAAAAGACTGTGAAACATTCCTCTGC
Organism: Dysdera silvatica; assembly: GCA_006491805.2. NCBI lineage: Eukaryota > Metazoa > Arthropoda > Arachnida > Araneae > Dysderidae > Dysdera > Dysdera silvatica. The sequence goes on along the minus strand of QLNU02014802.1, from coordinate 3,843,531 downwards.
AATAGCGTTTCAAATCCACCCGAGAACCCGTGTCAAGATGTTCTGTTTCAATATATTCCATTCAAAGATAATTAATTCAAGCAGATTGCACTCCTAGACGTTTCTACTCATCAAGTTTCCTTCGAACGATGTGGCAACATGCATCAAAATAAAGGAACGTTGAACATCTTTTTTTTTTAAGAACATTATATTTAATTATGTGATTAACGAAAATATTTGTAGAAAATGTTTATTCAATTACCAAATGCTTGAATTTTAAATTAGTTTGATTTTTATCAGGAAAAATATTATCCCTTAAAATTTCTATATATAAATAATATGCCTATAATTACATTCCTTTTTCTTTTTAAAAGCAAGACCTCTTAAGATACAAACCCACCTTTTTGGGGTTTTTTCTACCTATTATATTTAATCTTTAAAACCAACCTTTAACTCAAAAATAATTTTGGCCTATCAGGATGTGTAAAACTTTATAATTTCTCTCTCTGCATGGTGTTCAATTTGTGATCAACATTGGCGCCTTTAAAACCATGAAAGTTAAACGATGCATCGAAAAGTTTAAACTTTGAGTTAAATTTAGACATCATAAACACCACATCTCGACATCTATTTTCAGCTGGTATTCAGGTCAGGGCCGGTTTCTGGGCTGCCAGAGTGGGCCACCATTTTCAAACCTGGCGGACGCCATGTCGGCCAGCTACAACATGAGTCAGATGAGATTTGGCGGTTTTTTTCTTGGCGTCCTAAGATTCTGGCAGTCCTTGGACCGACCAATCCACAAGATGGCGTCTATATAAATTGATTATTATACAATAGATTACAGCTCAAACTAGAGCTTATGTAATTTTGGAGAAAAAGAGACGCTTTCCCCATCCTGGATTCGAACCAGGGTCCCTCCGTTTAGCCCGGAGTGTCTTGGACCGCTAGACGAATGAGGACAGGAAACAACGCTCTCTTTCTCCGTATGTAAAGATGTTAAGGTATTATTACCCTCCGCAGGGATAACACAATTGCCAAATATGGTCAACACAAGAAAGCCTCCGGGGCGAGATTTTTGTGAGTTTTCGTGGGGGAATTTATTATACTATAATTTTTGCCACCCACGTATTAATTACAGCTCAAACTAGAGCTTGTGTAATTTTGGAGAAAAAGAGACGCTTTCCCCATCCTGGATTCGAACCAGGGTCCCTCCGTAAAAAACTCACAAAATTCTCGCCCCGGAGGCTTTCTTGTGTTGACCATATTTGGCAATTGTGTTATCCCTGTGGAGGGTAATAATATCTTACATATATAAATTAACCTGTTTAGACAAGAGAGAATGTGCTGATTTGGAAGTGGGTAGTCACGTCAGACGATGAAGAGATAGCGTTTGAGCCTTAGGCGTATAATGAGGTCAACTATTCCATAACGCCCTGGGCCAAAAGTAATTAAACAAGGAAGTTATCCTTTTTCCCATCTTATTAATTTGTAATTTAAACGGTGCTTCCTCCCCACTAAAATTCTAATATGATTAAGTTTTATTTACTGGTGGTTTTTATACCCCAGTATAATTCGCGAGTATAAATGACCTAATTGGTAATTAAATTTGGTTTCATAATTTAAAGTAATAGGATGTTTTCAATTGTAAATAAAAATGTTCAAACGAGATATAAACCTACGAAAGTTGATATGTTAAAGGAAAATTTTAAAGCATATATGTTCATGTAATTACTTGTAATCTAGAAATTTGTTACTGGCCACAATGCTTAAATAAAAGGCACAGTTTAAAATTTTAAATAACGTTTCTTGCCTGTTTTTATTGTGAATTTCTGGGTTTCTTTACTTTTAATTAAGAAGCGGCACCGGCTTTGTCAAACTCACGCTTTTTCTGGTGCTGCCCTGGCGAGAGACCCTCTAATACTATAAGTTGACTTTGATTTTATTGTACTATCGATCCGAATTTGTTGCTGTTGAAGTAAATAAATTATAACGCAATCATGCAACGTGCTTGATTTATCCATTTGATTTTAACGGCTTTGCATTGCAGTTTTCGATAAAATAAACTTAATATTAAATCTAATGGTAGTGGGGTTGTAGAGTTCTCAAATTATTAATGAAATAGTTATTATAATGAATAATTAAATTAACTTTAAATTTAAAAACCTAATTATAAAATTGCTTTAACTTCATTTTAATTTTTTCCTTTTAAATTTCTAGTTCTAAATCCTAACTATTAAAAATAAAACCTCATAGCCACCTGTTATATCACCATAACATTATCATATATTTCATAATATTTCAAAAATTATCGCATTTCTCTTGGGGAGTGACCGCCCCTATCACCCCCCATAGGTCCGCAATTACGATAGACAGGTAAGGACAGTCGTGACCCTAGACTTTTCGGGGCCCTTCGCCATTTACTTTTGCGGGGCCCTTAATATTTTGAAAAGGGACCTTACCGGGAAGCCTGGGGTATGAAATAAACTCCCGAGAAAAGGGGATTCGGGGGCCCTGCCCGAAAAAATTTGGAAAATGGGCTCTTTAAAATAAGGTTTTTAAGCCATTTGATGGGAGATGGTAAATAGTTTTGTCTTCTTGTGGTCCGTTGTTAATAACAAGAATCTTAATTTGACAAAAGGATGAAAAATGAATAATAAAAACAATAAAGATCATTTTAGCGTTATTAAAATTCGAATAAATTATGTTTACGTTATGTAATGAATAGGGGTCTACAATTTAATAAAAAACATTTTACATTACAAGTGTGTCGCTAATAAAAGAGCCAGCGTAGGGCCCCGCGACTAGTGGGGCCCTGAGCGGTTGCCCATATTGCCCATCCCTGGAGCCGCCTTTGGGTAAGGAACAAATAGCAAGATAAAAGTATATCTGCTTACCACTAGCGTACAAAGAAGGGTAGTTTATGCGGATCCTAACCCCTATTGCTATACGATATGTACAGTAGAACCTGCTTAAAGTGACCACCTTCGGGACGGGACTGCAATGGTCACCATAGACAGGTGGCCACAATACACGACAGACTTTGGTATAGGCATGGCTAAGTCCCTACCAGTTCTCTCTTATAAAAGTGGTCACTTTATTCAGGTGGTCAATTTACTAAGGTGGTCACTTTACCAGGTTCCACAATCATAGTGGGCATTACGGCAAGTACCATTTACCCCCTGACTAAGAATTTATGTATAGAAAGAGTTTTACTGGTCGAATGTTGAAGAAAATGGTTTAGAAGATAGATGAAATACAAGTAGTTTTATTTCTACCAATTAGAAAATTTAGCCATAGACTGACCAGTCTATAAAAGCTGTCAGTAACAACTTTATAAGAGAATTATAAAAGTTTCCGAGGATTTAAAAAATGCTCGTGTCCGTTATGGGGAAAGTTTATAGAGAAAAGACTCACGCAAATCATTATTTCAGCTTTCGTTCAAAAGTAGTCACAGTACTATGACAAATTCTGGCTTTAGCGAACGTAGAACGCCGCGACCTTCAACGAGTGCTGGACTGTTAAGGGTAAAACCTTTAATCGATGCATCATCATAAGCAGGATATTGATTTACAAAGTCTAAAAGATAAATATTGTTTCTGTATCTGTAAGGAAAGGTTCGAGTATTACATAAGAACCTCGCGGGGGAAGGATGTTGCCATTGGTCTTATTTTCCTATGTTAGCCAATGTTAATTTTTGCTTACCGGGGGGAGGGGGGATTGAAATGGCCAAAATATTGCTTACGTAATACTTGAAATCTCTCTACTACGCTAGCTTTGCTTATCTTTGCTATGCACGCCATTTTTGCCATGTTTTAATTTTTTATTATATATAAGATATTTATTTTATATAAATCGAACACTACGCAGATTAAATCAAACAACAATATTAATCAACGTTTATTGGCGTAGTGATACCAGCGCCGATGTTATGGCGTGATTAGATGGTGAAACGTTCGAAAGAAAAGAAATGTTTTTTGTTTTGTTTTCGGTGGAAGGAAGGTCGTGGGTTCAGTTCCCACCGAACGCAAAAAACATTTCTTTTCTTTACGAACGTTTCACCATCTAATCACGCTTTAACATCGGCGCTGGTACCACTACGCCAAAAAGCGTTGATTAATATTATTATTTGATATAAGTCATCGTTTATATGTATAGTAGATATTGTTTGTTATCCTTTATTTTGCATCAGCAAAGTTTTCAATGATAAAAATGAAATATTGGAAATAGAAAACGTAGTTATAACATTGCTTTTATGGGAAATAAGTTTGCGTTCTACGAATTCCCGCTTTATGAATGAGGGATCAGAATGAATTAATACATAGAGGTGATAATTATCTCACGCTTAAAGAATGTTATATAAAATTATAGATTTTTTATATTCTTCAATTGTCTATAAATTTTTGGATTATTTAAAAACTGAAAAAAAAAACATATATCCGCGTTTAAATATTCTCCGAGAAAGAAATTTCTCAATTTTTTAACACAATTTTATAAAACTCTGAAAATATCCAAAATTTACCATGCCTTCTTTTAATAAGGGAATTATTTCCTGTACTTCATCTTCTATTGGGCTTGCAGGTTCAAATATATTTTCATAAGATTTCATGGAATCGAAATGAGCGTCTCTGGTTTTGTGAGCTTTTTCGGCTTTATCCTTATTCTTCTTTGAAAACATTTTCAAAATTGATCTTAAGGTTGCATAGAGTTGTGTATTTATAAATTAACACATTTAACTCGAACAAAAACTACTTTTTTACAAATATTACTTAGTTTTTACAACTTTTTATACCTTAAGGTTTTGCAAAAAAAAACCCTATAGACAACAAAGTTTTGGCAAAAAATAATTGGCTTTTAAAAGAAAATGAAGGAAGGAAAAAACATATACATTATAGAGTTTTGTGGGATATTCTGCCGCGTCTCTTTATTAAAAACACTTAACTTTTCATTCCGTTCGTTTTCTGCCAAGCAACCAAGCGAAGTCTTGTATTTTTACAAAGGGAAACTTGGTCAGCTGTTGCTTCTGAGGATGCTCAGCATAACACGGAGTGAAACGTTAAGTGTTTTTAATAAACAGACGAGTCGAAAAATCCCGCAAAGCTCTATAATGTATATTAATAGACGCCGTGAAAGCCTTCGTGAAGGTAAGAAAAAGACAATTTAGTGAACACAATATTACTACAAACTGTTATACAATTTTTAAAATTTCAAAGCAATCACCATTTTAAATAAAAACTCACTATCACGAAAATAAAATTCTGCAGCTACATAAGGATCTGTAAAATCATTTCATTAATAACTTAAATAAATCAGTCACATGTGTGTGTGTGTGTGTGTGTGTTTATATGAGTATGTGGATGTTGAAAAAGTTAGTTGAACGAGCGGCACTGCATTCCAGAGAAAAAAATCAGTTACGCTCACTGCAATTTAATTGCAGCTAAACCAAGTCAGTGTGGTCAGTGGAACTCGGTTGAGGTGCAATTTAATTTCTGTAAACATATATTTGTAGCTAAAGAAAATTCAATAGAAACATTTACGATAAAAGAGATATCACAGCAATAAAAAATCCAATGATATGCACTGAAGAGCCAAAACGAAACAAAGGCTTTTATATACCAACCTAAAACCCACCCCTTCCATTTGATTGGTACTGTAGATAACTTTGTCTGCATAACGCACAGGTGGTTTTAATGTTTTGGCTCTTCTATGTATGTTGAAATATGTATACGCATGATCTTGTTTAAATATGCATATTTTATTATAGAGTCTGCGCAAGATTGCTGATCTTTAATTGCAAAAAGACTTGCACCCAACAAGTTAATAAAGACGTATGAAGCTTGTTGGTGATTGAAGATTGGAAAACTCTTTGTCTACGACTGAAATTCCATATTTGATTTACTCACAGAAATTAAAAATCTTACCGTTTAACTTGCTCGTTAGTTGTAAATATTTTGCCCATAGTCTTAAAGTATTTTGACGTACAAATATTCTTAAAAAACCTCCATTCAACTGTAAATGAACAATGGTCGAAGGTGAAACCTAAATACGGTGGATTGATTGATTGTTTGGCTTTTTTATGGCGCAAGAGCATCTGGGCTATACTGCGCCAAACATGGTAAAATCAAAGACTGTAGTAAAAGCCAGTACTTTTTAAAAATTTAAAAACGTGCGTATGGTCAGCATGGTCATTTAAAATGTCAGACAGTGACAGTGGAACTTTGATAAGTAGAAATTGAGTAAACAAACTTCTAAAATTCGAGTCATTGAGACATAAAGGTATAATGTCACGTTTTGTTCAAAACTTTCTCTAAATCTTTTCTTAAGTCTTTTGGTCAAAATCCTTTTATTATAGAAGTTCCACTGCATTTGCAGTCAAACATTAAAAGTACTTATTTAACGTACTGAACCACTGAACTAAAATTACTGCACAAGTTTTGTCTAAGTAGTAAACTTTTATGAACCTTTTATGTTTGAATTTGTTTGAATCCTCACTTTTTATTTATTTTGAGCTAAATAACCATTCATAGGTCTGAGATAAATATCTGAAACTTTATGCTATCTATTGCGAATAATAACACATTTTTTATTAAAATATGTACTTACTATTTGTTTATGAATAAAGAGAATGCATGATTTTCTTATAGCTGTGGAGTTCGGTAAAAATTCTCCACTGAATCACTATAACGGAGGTGAGAAATTCAAAAACTAACCGTAATCAAGTCAAGATTTCAAATCGCATTAACCACTTAGCAGCTTGTTTGCAGACATTGTTGCGTAATTACTTTTCAACAATAGTTTAACGGTAATTTTTATTTCTTAAGAGATTTTATCCTTGAAAGCTCTATTGTTACAATTCTGTATTAAATTACTATAATTTTAACTAATTTTTTGAGTGAATATTAGTGAATTTTATCCAGGATGTTTCTTCGTAAGACGAGCTTGAAATTAGTATAGACCAAGGCCATTGTGCCACATAGTGATGAAAACGAGTTTAAAATCAATGCATGATCATTATTTCTATAAATTGTTTCTCTGGTAATTTCTGCTACCTTGTGAAAAATAAAATGTGTGGGAAGTTGTCTTATATGTATCATTACTACGAATAATATGAAGTTTAAGAAGCTCATGCGCAATAAGACCAACTAACTTCTGCTCGAGCTACATTTAACGGATAAAACATTCTTCATTTAAATTTTTCAAGTGGTGTGTGTGTGTGTGTGCGTGCGTGAAATAGAAGCTCACATTAAAAACTAAAAAAAATCAAGTTTCTGAGACATCTTGATGTAATTCTCTTTTATTATAAATAAAACATATACTATGCATATATTTCAAAAAAACTAAATAATATCGTTTCTAATTAAACTGATGATACAATGTGTCTGTATAGAATGTCCTTCAAATACTCATCTGTAAGCATGTAAAGCCAGTTGTGAAATTTTTTTCAATATTTGGGAGAGGTTTCTCCGAGTCCTCTCCTTATCGAATTTTTTCAGAACATGTGCACGTAGCGCGGCAAGCTTTTTGCCTTTCATTTTCGGGATCGTCACACAGCCAGTTATGCCACGTTGAATTCAGTTCTCCGCAATTCGTCCAAAAGTCAGCATATGGACATCCATTCGCTAAAAAATTTAACCCGAATGTAGACATCTAACTGAAGTCTGTACAGTAATAATAAATCTAATTACACTGTTTTGAACAAAAAACGAAGCACCCCTAAACAATCCGATCATCTCGAAATTTCGCATGCAAATTCCTTTAGACCAAGTATGCAAATGATTAAATTTTCAAAGCCAATGAGTGTTAACTTCGATCATAGCGCGCATTTCTACTTTGCAACGAGCATCGTATAAAAGAGGTAAAAATTGCGGACGGTTTATTTTTTTTCGTTATCAGCGTTGCAGTTCCCTGGAGACGCAACCAGTAATGCCGTTACGACGTTGACGAGGACCTTATAACCAATTGGACGACTTCAAACGTGGTCGCATAGTCGGGATGCTTGAAGCTGGCTGGTCCTACTGAGCAATAGGCCGCCACCTGCACCGTACGGACACTGCTGTACAAAGGTGTTGGCAGCAATGGTTGCTGCGAGGAACTCATCGGCTGAACAAAGGCTCTGGAAGGCCAAGGTGCACGAATTCGAGGCAAGGTCGGTTGGTTGTGAGGCAAGCCCATCCACCATCCAACGTGCTACGGTCTCTTCCATACCACTCGTGGCACCTTCCACCATCTCACGATGCTTTGCTAAAGGGGGAAGGGGGTTACGCTCACAACTGCCTTTAAGACGTCTGCCTTTAACCCCACACCATCAACAGAGTCGTCTGGAGTGGTGTCGTAGCCGATCATCGTGGCTGCCAGCAGATTAGTATCGCATAGTGTTCAACGATGAATCCCGCTTCAGTCTTGGAGCAGATGACCATCGGATCCGTGTGTGTGGAGATGGCAGGGATAGCAGTCCCAACTACCCTTTGTTTTACACAGGCACACAGGCCTTACCCATGGTGTGAGGTGCTATCTCATACGACAGCAGGACGTCCCTAGTCATCCTGCATACAAATTTAACAGCTCAAAGGTATGTTGATGACATCCTGCGGCCGTTTGCGTTACTCTTCATGACACGACAGTTTGGAGTCATTTTCCAACAAGATAATGCCAGGCCCCATATGGCTCGCATATCTGTGAGCTACCCCAGTGCTGTTGATACCCTTCCTTGACCAGCAAGATCACCAGACCTTTCACCAATCGAACATGTATGGGACATGGTAGGCCGCCAGATTCGGGAACATCAAAATGTCGCAAATCTGAAGCAACAAGTCAGAAATGTCTGTCAGAATGTGTCGCAGGATGACATTAGGAACCTTTATCACTCCTTACCTAGACGTATAGAAGCATGTATCGCCGAAAGGCGGGGTTTCACCAACTATTGATTTGAACATTTAATGTGCAATTCCTAAACATTGATGGGTCCCACGGCTTTAAATTTTCTATTGTTTCCTTACCTGCGTATGTGCTGGATATATATTTAATTTTAATAAAAACAGATAATTTCTTCATGACGCTTTTTTTTGGCAAAAGGGTGTATAATAAATGCTACGATATTTCTAACTATTCTTAACAAAATTGGGTACTTATACCAGAAATATTGTAAACTGTATACAGCCTATGGTGCTACCTTACTGCGAATACCAATTCTCGCCATAATGTTAAAATTTGAGTACCTGGGCGCGGTCAAAAACCTGGAGTGTAACCTACTAGAAACTATTGATAACTGCGTGCTGTTATTAAAAGCGGTTTCGGTGGCGTAAAAGCGTTCTGTTTTTTCTTTCTGTTTTCGTAATTCAAAGAATATAAATTTATATAATTCCTGATACATTATAGGGCGCTGGGTGGCTTTATTTCGCCAAAATTTTGATTTCTGTAGTGCCATAAACTGATTAAAATGGGAACTAATCGTTCAACTGTAGTTCCTCTAGGAGTGAGGTTAGCAAAACCATCTCACAGGAAATCGATATTAATGTTACGAAAACCTGGAGAGGTCCTTTATGGTCGACTATGTGTCATTTTATATAAAGACGGCTCGTTTAACGTCGTAGGAACGAGGGTGCTAGTGAACGTGAGAAGACGTATGAACCGAGTGTAATGATTTCCGAGCCTGTGACTCATCCTTTAAACTCATGTCTGTCGCATATTAATGGGTATCGTTATTCCAAAATGGTGGATAGGGCTAGATTAAAATTCTTGCTGGTCTTATGCTGGGAGGATAAAATGAGCCCCTAAAGAATGTAGCCCTCATGATATTAAACCAAAAAATCATATATTTCCTTTGAAATTCATTATCCTCAATATTCAAGTTTATCAATAATGAAACTTTCTCGGACATTTGCATATAAATAAGCTTAATAACTCCAAGGCCCTTATGGGTTAGCTCCTAAAACTGAGGATCCCCAAGGAGGGTCTACATGTAAATTCGGCATTGGTGTTGGATTTGTATGCAAAATTGTAGCTCGTGGTGACACAATTAATTAAACACTTAAAACGTAGGTTTGTTTATGTCGATATATACAAGGTCTCACCACTCCAAACGGGAAAACGAAACATCTCTCATCACAAAATACACGATACACATTTGATGGAAAATTTTACCCTAAAATCGTAACTCGAACTTCTGTACCAATAAATGTGTACTTCGAGGTTCCGTACTTGCTTTCCGTCTTCTCCCCTGCACCTTTCGATCAGTTCGAGCCTAGAAGTTCTATTCTAATCTAGTTTATAATTATTGTCAGGCGATCTTTTAATTGCGTCTTTTAATATTGTGTCGTACAAATTCGTAATGTTAATTCATGTAAAACATTGGCAATGGATACAAATCTTTTTGCGCTACGACACACCTCCCTGTTTACCAGGGGCGTATGCTCAATATGTGGTAGTTGTGTGGTTGTGCGCAGCACGCCTTCCACATAATTAGAATTATTTGAGTTCGCTATTTTCCCATGAAAGAAATATAAAATAAAAATATAAAATTTTTCGAAATAAAAATTTTATCAATTTTCTGAATTTCAACAAAATACATTTAATTTTATTATAATAAATAAAGTGAATGCTTAATTCTTCCTCCAAAGCGCGAAAACCGCCCTAAAATGGTAGCCTTTCTTGAATACGGCAACCACAAAGGTCGGAGGGAACTGTTAATCAAACGCTCGCATCATCGTTCAATCGTACATGACATCTGAAGTTTACAATATTCTCTATATAAATTTTATATGAATACCATTTCCGTATTTTTTTTAGTCCTACTTTCTTGACTCCTCCCTCCCTCCAAAAACGCCTAATTTTAAAAACAGAAATGAGTTACAGCTCATGTGTCATCTAATAAAAGATCAAACCTGAAAAACTTACTGCAAAGTTTTCGAAATTTGCAATGGCCTAGACAATTGGAACATGGTGCACCTTCAGAATATGGTCTATCGAAACGCTCAGGGTGATTTCCGCTATATACGGGAAAGATAATAAATATTAATAAAATTATTTATATTGAATTAAATAAATATACATATATGTAATGAAATTTGTCTAAAACGGTACTATACTATCTATAGCAACATCTTGTCCCGCTCCCACGAGTATCATTGTGGAAAGATTATACTATACATTACAATATCCATACTTCATTATCATATGATGCAATCCATACCGCAAAGTATACATTATGAAATGCGTCAAAATTAATTAGACAAAATATAAAAATTAATTGGACAAAATATAAAAACTAATTGGACAAAATATAAAAATTAATTTGTCAAAGTGCAATAAACTTATAATTCTATATTTATGTATGTAAGAACAATGAGTCCAAAGTGAAGCGCCTTGCCGACAAACAACCAATAGTGGCATAAAATGGCTAAACTTTATGCTCACACTAATCATTTCCTGACCAATGAGATCCCTCGGACTTGAGACGCATTCGTACGTTTTACCCAACCTTAAAAACTTCCGTTTACGACTTTGTCGCTGACATTTAACGTAATTTACGACTATTTAATTATAATCGTTTGAAACATAATTTTTTGTGCAAATTCGATATTATTCTGACTGTACGTCTTATATTTATTTCTGCTACCATGTTTCTATTGTGAGAATAAATGTTGATTAATTTTCACTTATATTTTAATTACTAAGCTTTGGAATACTGACTGCTTGACGATGCTTTTTGTGCAAAGAATTTATAAAGAAAAATCTAAAATACACAAAGTTTTTTACATTGTAATTGAAATAATGTAACTAAAATTATATTAAAACTATTTACTAAACTTTTAAGGAGAATATTTACTCACATCGGACAGTAGTTGCAGACATAGGAAAAATATGGTTGACGCGTCACATCAGGTCCACAGTAGTTAAAACCGCATCCCACTCTATGACTGCTATACCATACCATCTAAAAGAAGCAAAACTTTTATTTCATATGTCGCTCAATGATTATCAATCTCTCACATAGAAAATGATTTAGCTGTTAGGGTGAAAATTGAAAATTCTCTTTTTAAAATAACTAATTAAATCTAAACACCCAGGAGCAGATAAATAGATAATTAAATAAAAAAAACACATACTCTCTCTCTCTCTCTCTCTCTCACTGTATATAAATTATGCTTAGATGTTGTAAGTGTTTTTGTTGTTGTACCTCCAATCATTTGTACACTGCGTCTATAACACTATGCCACATTAATTAAAATTCAAGAGGAGACATTTTGAATAAATCAGTTGCATAAAAGTTTTGCTTAGTAATTCAGGGTTGTTTACAAAAATAAAATGCTTCGAGATAAGTTTTGAGAAAGGTATTAGTCTCATATGTTGTTTTGTTTCAAAATGAGAAGAATGGTATGAAGAAAGATGATATGTATTTGGTTTTGTCGAGAGAAGTAAAAGTTTCCTCTCAGACACTATATGTTGTTAAAAAAAGAAATATGGTTATGACATTTGCTAGTTGGATTGCTCTGGAAGAAATAAACCCCGACTCCAAGCTTTGACAAATTGTCAGTAACTAAACTCTGGGAAGAGTAAGGTATAAAATTGAAGCAAAATAAAGGAGACTTTGTAAAACAACGTTTGAGAATGAAAGTTCGGCCCTGAATTTTTCCAAAATTTTCCTGGTTTACAATGAACTTCCGCAGTGAACATCATACCACCAAAAGGAATTTTGGCATTTTTTCTTAGAATTATATTATTTTATGGTTTGTTTACATTTACATACCTACACAATAACTACTTAAAAATTTTACATAACTTTTTTTTTGTTTTTGCCAGCTATTTTTAAGCCTAATTTTGAAACTCGTAAAATTATGAAGTATTTATACAGGACGGTAGTAGGGACAAGTAAAAACTTTTATTACCTTTATATACATTTTCCCATATGCCCTCTTCAGTTTTTCATTTGTCTCTAATTAAACATTATTTTTAGTGAGCAGAAGGTAAATTTGTAATTTAAAAATGCATAGTTTGTTAGGTTCAGGGTAAAACTTTTCATTCTCAAACATTGTTTTACCCAAATCTCTTTTATTTTGCTTCAATTTTATACCTTACTCTTCTCAGAGTTTTGTTATTGACAATTTGTCCGAGCTTGGAGTCTGGATTTTATTTCTTCCAGAGCAATCCAACTAGCAAATGACATAACCATATTTCTGTTTTTTAAAAACATATAGTGTCTGAGAGGAAATTTTTACTTTTCTCGACAAAACCAAATACATACCATCTTTCTTCATACCATTCTTATTTTGAAACAAATTTTTCATATGTATACACAACATATGAGACTAATACCTTTCTCAAAACTTATCTCGAAGCATTTTATTTTTGTAAACAACCCTGAATTACTAAGCAAAACTTTTATGCATCTTATTTATTCAAAATGTCTCCTCTTGAATGTTAATTAATCTGGCATAGTGTTGTAGACGCAGTGTATAAATAATTGGAGGTACAACCCCATCTGAAAAAATTAAATAACAGGCGGCAGAATATCGAAAAAACAAAAACACTTAACAACATCTAAGCATATATTTATATATAGTGAGAGAGAGATATTTGTTTTTTTATTTAATTATCTGCTCATGGGTGTTTAGATTTAATTAGTTATTTTAAAAAGAGAGTGTTCATTTTTCACCCTGCCATAGCTAAAACAGCTGATTTTACCAAAGTTATTGAAAAAGTTGCCTCAACAAAATATACTTTTAAATAATGCTTGATATTGTAAGTTTGTATTATGAATAAATCTCCATAGTTTTATTTCATAAATACACATTACTTTTGTGTCCTCATTTACACTGACATTTTATCCTAAATCTTGTAGGGCATTACGCTGCTCTTAATTTTAAAGTTGGTAGGCAAGGGCGTGTCCATTTTTTTAGGGCGAGTGCAAAACTTGAAAACCCATTTAGGCCTGGTTTTGAGGGAGGGAGCAAAATTTGAAAACCAATATAAAATATAAGAGAAAATGCGCCGTTCTCGAAGGGGTGCTCACTCTCCCCGGATCCTCCCTTGTAGGTAGTTGAGGACTTCCTCTAAATATCCTTGCCTGGGAGCCCGCTTCAGGATATGGGAGCCATGGGAGTGGGCTTTCTATATCTGAAGATTAGTTTAAATGGTGGCATGCCATAATATACAAAGGAAGCATCCAAGTTTAAAAGATTTATTACAAGTAGTACGGTGAATTTCAATAATCCGTCGTTATGCTAATTCGGCACGTCCAATAATGTGGCGTTTCGAAAGAATCATTTCTAACCAATGATTGATTGAATTTTTGTGACGTAAGGATGGTAAGAGCCATTCTGCGCTAAACAAGGTGAGGCTTTTCCTACGGCTTTAAATAAAAGAAGAACTAGAACTTATATGAAGATAAACAGTGAAAAAATAAACGCGTCAAAAAAAAACGAATGCTACAATGAAATCAGACGAGAGAAATTAAACAAACCTATGTCAATCCATAGCTGAATGCTTAGAAAATTAATTTTCCTGACATTGCTGGGTCACTTTGACCCCTACCACACCGTGTACGTACGTGCGTACGTGACCTTCTTTGTTTCACTGTTATTTTGTAGTACGGGTGCTCTAAAAGTGTTCATTATACAACAGATTTTGAGGTGATATTTAAGTGACGATTATTCATAAATGTGCGTTAAATAGTTGGTGTAAATATGGATAGTAGAAATTATACAAAATTCTATGCTAAATTATAATGAGGCTAATCATATCGTCGTACTGTGACCTAGAATGAGTCATGCTGTAATAATAATAATTTATAGTATTTTATGCTGATTATTTACACAGTAAATCGGGTAGACGCGTATTTTCAAATAATTTCAATTTGATGATCAAATATATATTGGATTAATAGCTTTTGAAATTAACTAAATTAGGAATCTCTTTAAGTAAATCTAAGGATAGTATTTTGAATAAATAACCCTTGTAATTAAGCTCGATTCTCCACTTTTTTTTTATGGTTTTCATACGGAAACCTAATTTTTGGCTCATACTCGACAGAAAGAGCAAAGTTAGAAGATTAGAAAAGTAAAGAAATAGAGTGATTTTGTAAATTTTCACAATTATCGAAACTAGGGGCGCCAACTCAAAAGAGCTCAGTTTCTTTCGGTTCCCTCACCCCTAAAAAAAGTATTTGGGTAGCGAAGTTTCATTTTGTTTCCATAGTCAAATAGGAATATTATTAATAGGGCCAATTTGACCTTTACCAGACTAGCCACGCAATAGAAGACCATCAAACTATTGTCGTTTAAGGTTATCCAATGCCCTTCGTTGTGATAAAGATGAACACGTTCTTCCATTGTGCTATCCACAAAAACATTACCACTAAATGTGCTATTAATAAAATGTGCCTAAAAATAAAGCTTACAAATTTGCCAATCAATTTCATTATCGCCGTCAGGTGCTGTTTTATCTGTCCACCATTGCGGGGGGTTTGGTTCCAACAATAAAACATTCATGTATTAAAATAGGACTCAAAATATAAAAATTAATTATTATCATTATTTGTATTATTTAAATACGTTGTCCAAGATATTCATGCAATGACTTTACACATAAATGTTGTCAAATTAAACTTAGTCACAGTTATTTTATTAAACTACAAAAACATATTTATAAACGAAATACGCACAAACGCAGTTTAATGTGAGTTGGAGCGAGATTTTATAATTGTTACGGTGGAAAATAAACATCCACCTTTATCAGAAATTTGTCCAAACTAAAACAAGTGAAACCAAAGTGAAAATCAGTTTGGACAAATTGCTGATGAAAGTTTACGTTTGTTTTCCACCGAAACAATTGTAAAATGTCTCTCCTGCTCAAATTAAACTGCGTTTGTGTGTATTTCGTTTAAACATATTTTTGGCGCAGTGCATCGCTTATTTTTTAACATGCAAAAACATAATTACAGATAAAGGCAACAAATACAAAAATAAACGGTTGGATACCTACAACTTTACTTTTTAAACGACATATTTGGAATTTTACCGAAGTTAAGATTAGAAAAACGACATCTTACTTGTGTATAATGGCCAACAACGTTTGGGTCGTTGACAGCTTCGCCGTAAGTAAAATTCAACCGCTCTAAAAACCAAACTTTGACGGCAAAAAACCAAGGCACTTGAACATTCGTTACAAAAATGTTTTGACCGCATGATCCAAAATCTGCGAACAATAAAATACCTTAGGTTTGATAATACGCTCCATCATTCTAAATTAATAAAATCTTAAACAGTTTAAATAAATCGAACACTACGCAGATTAAATTAAACAATATCAATCAACGCTTATTGGCGTAGTGATACTAGAGCCGATGGTATGGCGTGATTAGATGGTGAAACGTTCGAAAGAAAATAAATATTTCTGCCTTCGGTGGGACCTGAACCCACGACCTTCCACTTGCCGGGCGGAGGCTCTACCCACTGAGCTACGAACGACAATATCTAATCTCTTTACGAACGTATATATACTGTAGCCAGTTATTTCGCAGAATGGTGTAGTACATGGACTACTATTTAAACCAAATCACAAAAAGATTGGTATTAAATTGATCGAAATGCCCGTTGCAGTACATGTATTTAAATAAATCAAACACTACGCGAATTAAATTAAACAATAATATAAATCAACGTTTATTAGCCTAGTGATACCAGAGCCGATGTTATGGCGTGATTAGATGGGGACTCAATTTAATACCGGTCTTTTCGTAATTTAGTTTAAAAAGTAGTCCATGTACACGATTCTGAGAAATAACTGGCTTCAGTAAAGTCTTTATATACGTTCGTAAAGAGATTAGATATTGTCGTTCGTAGCTCAGTAGGCAGAGCCTCCGCCCGGCAAAGTGGAAGGTCGTGGATTCAGGTCCCACCGAGCGCAGAAATATTTATTCTCGTTCGAAGGTTTAATCATCTAATCACGCCATAACATCGGCTCTGGTATCACTACGCCAATCAGCATTGATTTATATTGTTGTTTAATTTAATCTTAAACAAGCCATGAAAATGCTTCCTTACGGTTCTATTACGGAATTTCATATAAATAGTCATTTTCGAATATGTATGTCATATCGGCACGTTAATCTACGTGATGTTTAAACTTATCTATGACATTAATATGTAAACAGTCTATGTAAATATCATAAGTAACATATATTGATATTTATTTAAATAATGTTAATTAATTTTATTAATAATAAATTAATATTAATTATGTATTGTATATAATTATAATATACTATAATTAATGTTAAGCATGGGCTTTGTCAGACCTTACAGTCTTTACCCATTGCTGCCCAGGAGAAGCAATTTATAATATGTAAAAATGCAATATATCTGATACTGTAATTGATTCTCCTAAATAAAGTTTGTATTGTATTTATAAATTACCTATCTAAGTAATCGATGTAAACTACCTGTATATGTAAGTAGTCTATGTGCACTCGCCGACAATATAAGTTGCGCACCAAGAAGAGAAATTCTACAACCACGAAATTGTGAAAAAAACTAGAAGGCGAGCTGATAGGCAAATGATCTTAGTTTGATGTGATTACCATGACCATACACCCGTAAGTGGCACTGCAAGCATGAGCCAGCGGTCTTATAAACCGGCATATAGTCGACGTCCCATCAATGCGAGAAGCTTCGACCGACGCAAGCACGAGTACGCAGTGAAAAAAACATGGTGGGTAGATGCCAGAAACGTAGATGTACGAAACTGACGGACTTCGAAAGAGGCCTGATCATTGGACTAAAAACTGCAGGGTGGTCAACGCGCCGGATAGCCTGTCGCGTGGATCGTTCGGACTATATTGCTACACTTTTCAACTGTGTTGGGAGCGTTGGTCACGTGACGCTATTCAGACACGGAGGACTGACTGTGGAGAGATCAGGTATATCACGAGTAGAGAAGATCGAATGATTGTGCATAAGCAAGTGTAGCGCCTGCGGCGACTAGATCCACGATACAGATACAAGTAGGGACTGGTGTGTGTCCACAAACTATATCTAGATGCCTCAAAGAAGCGAACTTGCGATACAAGCTTTCTTTACGTGTTCTGCTGTTAACACCGGATCATCGGCGTCTCCATTTGCAGTGGGGCCAGGCCAGAGTAACGTGAAATGCCATAGATTAGCCATGTATGGTGTTTATCGAGGAGTGCCACTTCGTTTTGGAGACCGATGATCATAGTGTCCGAGTTTGGAGGACCCCTGGACAACGCTGCTATTCCCACCTCGGTATCGAGTGACACAGTAGCCACATTACAGGCATCATGGTCTGGAAAACCATAGCTGATATCAGCCGATCTTTTCTAGTAGTGGTATCTGGAACATTGAAAGGTCAGCGGTATGTTCATGAGATTCTACAGACCCATATGATCCCATTCGTGGCTGGAATCCTAGGTGCTCTACCGTACACAGCTCGGATCGCCTAGGTCATGTCCAGACACTTTTATGGCCTACCCGCTCCCCAGACCTTTAACTAATTGAGCATGTATGGGACCAGTTGAAACGCCAACTACCTCGTTGCCGTAATCTCTGGGATTTAGAACGTAACGTCCAACAGATGTGGACGAATCTAACACAAGACAACATCACAGTCTGTTAAACACCACACCGGACCGTTTTGCTATTTGTATCACAGCATAAGGCGATTTGACGAGCTATTGAAAATGACCGGACTGTGTACCACAGCTCCCACTATAATTCTTCTGCTGCTCTATGTTTTCGGTCACGTGTATCATTCGTTTGTATTCGTCCATCAATAAAATTCAGGTTGCGCCTATGATTTCCTTCTTTGTGGGCAACTTTCATTGTCGGTGAGTGTATGTTACCCACATCAGTAATCTATTAAGTTTCTATGCAAGTAACCTAAACTAAGGCTTCTTAAGAGTGTTATGAAAAGCAAAGAGTACAAAGGAGTGCTGTAAACATATTTGTATACTGAAAGAGAAAACCAATAATGAATTGAACAAAACTATTATCAATTTTGTCACCTCAATGTACCTGTATCTTTAAATCCTTTTGCTTTTCTCAATCCTCGGTATTAGACTAGCATAACCACACTTTAAAACATCAAGCAAGTAAATTTATCGGCATGGCAAATGCCCCCTAAACTTTCTGCTTCTATAAGCTATAGAAAGTAACATATTACAAATTTCTTTTCCTCTAAGGGTCCCAGTGCATCAGTTTTTAATCACAGTCAAACCTGATTACTTCGAACTAAATTGACGTATTTTCTTACTCGGGCAGAGTTATGGGTATGATTTTTTTCAGTTCAGAGCACTGAAAAGACTTTTAAAGTTTAAAAGGAAATCGCTTAACCAAAACGTCATCTTCACAGAATGAGCATATATAGTCAGTGCTTGTCAGCAACATAAAACTAAATAATTCTTGTCGGATCTACGACAAAACTTCTGCAAATGTACGACCGACCTGGTTTCAAACTTGAGGTTTAGCCATCTGATGTGAACTGTCAGCAATTTAAAGCAAAACTCAAGTAGAAACTAGAAAGACTTTTAATCGTATGTCTGTAGACATGGGCGCCCATATGTGTGCTTCTATGAGAGGGGAACTGAGAAAAATTATTACCTCCTTCTCATAGCTGTCAAAAATTTTAGTGAATGTACAAGATACTAAAATGCTACAAAAATAATTGATACTGCTTGACAATTAGTAATGAGCTAAAAAGTACCTTATTTTAAAATGTGACTGTAAAACTTTTGAAAGTAAATGCATAGCAGGTTCGGGCGAATCAAATTTTTAAACGGCTAGGGGGGGAGGGAGTGACTCGATCCCCATTCTACTCCCCACATAGGCGTCCATGCCTGTAAACACTCGTAAGTTTTAAAGTCGAGCATATGACTGTATTATATTTATGTAGGCATACAGATTAAATAAGAAAGCAAGGCCCAATCGCCGAAATCGTCTTACATAGAACGAAGGACCATCAATCACATGGTCCTTTATCCTATAAAAACATGGAGTTAGATGAATGGCAATCAACAGCTGTAGATATGTAAAAATATAAATACACGAAAATTTCGAGATACAAAATTAAAACTGAAACAACGCTTAAACTTAAAGAATATAAAGCCCTTGTCGGACTCCAAAATCACAGACCCTAAGCCCTAGGCCGGAGTTTACTTGGCGTATAAGTACGTCCGGCATTAATGAATTCCTTACCTTCTGTCCATCTTCCAGTCACGTTGTCATGAACCAAGAGTTTACATGACTCAGCCCACCTTTGCGCATCCTCAGCTGCGTCATCATACCAACTCTAAATGATAGAGGATAACTTTAGTAGACTGTTTACTTAATAAACATAATAAGATTCGTTTGTAAGTTTTACATTAAGAGACTCCTCATATAAAGCTGTTTTCTTGACGGGTTCGATTCCGATTGTACTGGGAACGCGTGCCGTTTTTCTGCCCACTGGAATTCGAGTTTGCGTTTCCTCAGGCCCGTAGCTAAACGCTTGTTAGGAAAGCGGGGCTCTGAAAGTTACAAAGGTCTCGGAAAACTACAGAGGGGCTTAAAATTCGTAAAAAGTATGTTGAGACAAAATTTATTATTCCAAAATTATCTTTTAAATGAAAACAAAAAGTCCATCGCCTGTCGACTCATCTCATTTATATTATTATCATCTATAATTTTTTTTTCTAGTGCAATGTGTTTTATTTTTCAATGATGCTGTCTAGTTTTATTTTTTCCCCCAAGGAAAATTCTGGAGAGATATTTTAATAAAATGGGAATATTCCAGTACATCCATGACCTGCAACCGTTGCGTATTGAATGAGAAACTACCCAATGTTCAACAACTTCAAATTTTGTATCTGTGAGAATTTAAAATTTCTTTTGGACATCAACATTTTCTTTTTATATATGTATATGAAGCATTAACAACTGTGAAGTTAGGAAGAAAATTGATGCTTATTTTGATAATTGTGATGATGATTACTGCAGCTAAACGATGTATTTTACGGCACATTTATTTCATGATATTATTATAAACATTATGATAATTACGTTACTTAAATAATCTGCATTTTTTGCAGTGCACCGTTTGTTATTGTTTTGAAATGTATTGTAACGTCAATACTTTTTTTAATTTAAATTAATTTATGTAATAATTTAAAATTTATTCAATTTAATATAATTTTATCAACTTTAATCATTTTTTACCTATACTAATATAATATATATAATACTTCTGTATATTAAACCACATGAAATTTCTTACCTGGTACCTTGTACCTGATTTCTAATGACTAAATCAAATTCCAGTGTAAATTCAATATAACCATATACCATACAACAGCCCATGTTATCAACATTGTAACACTTACATGTAAAATATTTTAGGGAAGGATTAATAATCTTATATTTAATGGAATGATAGTTCTAAATTTAATGAACTAATGTTATTACTATGACCCGGATCTTGATGACCTAAAATTTCCTAAAAAAATGCCCTTAAAAAGATGAAAAATGCCCTTAAAAATGTGGAAAAAATTACGTAAAAAGTCAAAAAAATGCCCTGAAATTTAAAAAAAAATCACTCAAAACAGTTTGTACTATATTTTTCCACGTTGTAAATTAAATAACTTCAACTTTAGACAATTTATAGACTAGAATTTTTACTCTATCACCACAACACATCAGAAGAAAAGAAAAAAGGAAGTATAAATACCTGTTACTGTGATAACCTGTATATATATTAATTTATAAATAAATAAATTTATAAATTATAAAAATAAGAAACGTTGTTACGTTCCACTCAGTTTGGCCACGAAAGGGTAAAATATTTCTCAAATATATATATAGCTGACAGATGGTTGAATGATTAATTTTTCAAGTACCTCGAAATTCGATAAAAATACTTAATATAAGGTAACAGGAAATGTGATCGCAGGGTTGAAATAAAAGTTGGGAATAGCGCTAAAGGAAAAGTTAAAAAGGCTATGATTGATATACGTGGTTGGTTGACAATGAAAGCTACTGAAGCATTTTTTTTATAAATCCTAGTTTTGGTTATTGAAACTTGTTTGTAGTTCTTACGAAAATGTGATTTTTTTATGAAAAAATTGGCAAAAAATGACCTAAAACAAGGAAAAATCGCATAAAACCAAAAAATGCCGATGTCAGTGACATCCTAGTTATTACATACCTATAACTCTGTAAATAAAATACATGGTCCCAGGAAGGAAATTCCATACATATGTTAAACATAACATCATCATTACTCCTGATGAAGGACTGCTGCTGATGCGTCCGAAAGCTTGAGTGATCTTTTTCATTGCTATTTTACCAGTGTTTAACCTTTTGTATGTAAATACCTATAACTCTATTTGCATAAATTTAACGAACATATTTTAGAATTGTTTGTTCGGATTTTACGGAGCAAGGCCCGCAAATGTCATGCTGCGCGGAGATCTACAGTTCTCCGTGGAATCCGAATCTTTTACTGCCTAAGGAACCAATCCTCGCACTACGGTGCAGGCAGTAAGCGTCCATTTTATTTTTTTTTTGGCAGAGTTGCCCAGATAGCACAACACGTCCCTAGGACGTCCTTTTTTGGTCCTGTACGTCCATACTTGGTCCTGCCACAATGCGGATACATTTTGGATGTTCATAGGATGTTCGTTTCGGACGTCCGAAAGATGTTCATATTCGGACGTCCGTTAGATATTTGTTTGGGACGTCCCCATGGGACTATATATGTAATCCAGTAGATGTTTCGAAAATTCACGAACATTATCACGAAACCGATCCAAAAAATGTTCTTCAACATGCGATTTTGGGATATTCTTACATTTTTATTTCTACGGATATAAGTATAACTAATTTTGATTTATTGACTTAGTTTCAAAATATTATTCATTATAAATTGGCTTGTTCAATATTTTTTTTTATAAATTATTCATCACGTAAAGCTAAAAGCTATTTTATCAATAATTATTGCTTGAAATGCACCAAACACAGAGACGTTCAAAGTACTCAAATATATTTGTGATTACAAAATGGGATTTTCTTCACTAGGGACCACGTTTGAACATTTCATTGGAGAATGTGTGATTCCTCACAAAAAGTAACAAATGCTTTTTGAAGTAAATCACGAAAGGAAAACCTGTGCATAGTAACGATTATGGTTATCTGATTTGGTATCATTACAGTTCAAGTAATGTACTCGGATTTTTAACATCCCTGATTAATCGTAAAAAGCTTTGTAATAATTAGAAACTGTACTAAAGGTTTGTAATAATTAGAAACTGTTCTAAATGCTTTGCTTAAATCAAATTCATTATTTAGTACCAATTTCATCAGCACATAAGTACATTAAGAGATTGCAACGTAATCAGAGAACTGACATTTTGGAAAGATGCATCATCCTGTTTGGATCAGTATACTTTGGTGCAGCATGAACTCAGTTTTCCTTGAGCTTTGAAATTTACGAAGGAAAGCAACTAAGCCTTATCCCTGGAAATCGAACCTGAGACCAAAGCGGCGTTCATGCACACTAGCCAAATTATGGCAATTTATTATATAATTATAGCACATGGAGTGTCGTGAGAAAACCGTTAAAAAACAAGGGTTACTAAGTAAATAATTTCAAAGTTCCATTGTGTTATAAATATCAACAATGAAATAGAGGTGAAATACATAGGAAAGAACTTTTACTTACTATTTATTCTGATTATACGAGTCTATGGAAATATGATTTCATACATAGTGGACAAAGCATGATCGGAAAAAAATTTATATGGATAAAAATAAAATTAATTCAATTTTTGTTCTATGCACAGCTGTAGAGGTTACAAATAAGTTGTCCCTAAAACACCTTAAAAGGAAATCTTACATGTGTCCTAAAAACCTCCACAACACGTCCTGAAAATATCCGAATAATATCCCTAAAACGTCCTAAAAGGAGATTCAAGTTTAGTCCTAAACACCACCGTAACACGTCCTAGAAATATCCGAATAATTTCTGTAAAACGTCCCAAAACGAAATCCTACTTTTTCCCAAAGAACCGCTGTAACACATCCTGAAAATATCCGAATAATATTCCTAATACGTCCTAAAAGAAGATTCTATTTTTTGTCCTATGAGCCGCCCTAACACATCCGAAATATATTCAAGCGGACATCCCCAGGACCTTCAAAACACTTACTTCAACCTTGCATATGGATCACCTTAGGACGTCTCACGGACGCCCGAAGATGTATTTTGAATATCCTGGGGACGTTGGGAACTTCCGCGCCAGACGTCCAGGAGACGTCCTCGGGGCGTTTTTGTGCTATCTGAGTGGGAGTCGAATCAGGTATAAACCCACGCTGGGCGAACGCGTTACCACTGAACCACCGTAGAACCCATATTTTAAAAATAACTTCATCTGGAGGCATGTGCACTCCAGCATAAAATATAACACGGGAAAAGGGCACCTGCTCCTTGGAAAAATAAAAGTCCATGTAAATAGAAATTATTTTTAAAATATTATAATAGAAAAGTGTGAGGACTATAGTATTTTCACCTCTCACCCACAGTGACTCAAGCTTTTAGGCGTCCTTAGATGTATAAACTATATTTATGAAAGTATCGCCTATGACAGTGGTCCCCAATATATTTTGTTTGTTTGTTTTTTGGTTTTACGGCTCAAAGACTACAGTGGTCATGCTGCGCCGGAATATATTTTGTATATGCGCCCTTTCCTATCTCAGGGATACCCACTGCTATGCTCAGTGGGGCTTTATGGGGGATGTAACCCCCATTAATATTGAAATTTTGTATATATACTCCTGTTTGTAAAAATTGCAACACCATGAAGGAGTCACGTGATTGAGCTGAAACTTTCAGGAAATGCAAATTAGGGTATGCTATTCAAATGATTAGAATTTCAGAGTCATCGCGCATGCGTGGGCTGAGCAGCGCCCTCTGAACCGCTGATAGATCAGTATAAATAGAGGGCTGTAGCGGGGCGTGTATGGTTATCTGCTAGTGGTAAACGTTACATGAGACGTCACTATGCCTCTACGAAGAAAGAGGGCGACATTTCAGCAAGTTTCGGAGTTTGTACGAGGAAGACTATCCGGTCTTCCTGAAGGAGGGTTTTCTTATCGTGAAACAGCAGCTCGTATGGGGCGTAACAGCAGCACAGTGATGCGAGTGTGAAAGCAGTGGGTTCAAGAGAACCAGACAACTCAGAAATCCGGGAGTGGACGCCGAAAGGTGACGTCAGCACGGGATGATAGACACCTGGTCCACATGGCGGTGACGGACCGTTTTGCTTCATCTGGACAGTTGACAGAACGTTGGTGCACTGCTTCAGGTGTATCATTGTGTGCTTCATCAATTAGTTGGCGTTTACTGCACCGTGGATTGCGTGCAAGAGTTACTTTATACAGGATCCTCCTGACGCAAAACCATCGGTGTGCGTGGCTACAGTGGGCTCATAGACATAGAGACTGGCTTGCTGATTGGCAACAAGTGGTGTTTTCTGATGAATCCCGCTTTAATTTGGGGTATAGTGATGGCCGTATCCGTGTTAGACGCTATACCGATGAACGCCACCTTCCGGAGTGCGTTATCCAACATCATAGTGGACGAACCCCCCAGCATTATGGTCTGGGGTGCAATTGCGTATCATGGACGATCTCAGCTGCTACGAATTGTGGGTAATCTTAACAGCAACCGGTACATCAATGAAGTTCTGGAGCCCGAAGTTGTTCCCTTCCTTCAAGGCATTCCCGGAGCTGTATTTCAACAGGACAATGCCCGCCCACATATTGCCAGGAATGTTCAAGACTTCTTTTCATCACAACAGATACAGCTTCTTCCTTGGCCTGCCTATTCGCCGGATATGTCGCCGATTGAACATGTGTGGGATTTCGTTGGTCGGCGTCTCGCTCGTGATCCTCGTCCCATAGCTACTACAGATGAACTTTGGGGTCGCATACAAGCAATCTGGAATGCTCTTCCTCAGGCACACATTCAACATCTGTTTGATTCCATGCCACGTCGTATAGCATCACTTATTGCAGCGCGTGGTGGCTTCACCAAATACTGATTTTCGACATGTAATATTGTTTTTTGCTTTGTAATTTTAATCGTTTATTTGTATCAACACAGGTCGTTTGTACATTAAATTTCATTCAATTCGGACGAGTCCTTCATGGTGTTGCAATTTTTAGAAACATGAGTATATATACATATAAATATATTGAATTGAAGCTTTGTAGCCCCCCAAATTGTAAGAATGTAACCCCCATTGTAAACTTCCTGCGTACATCTGTGCGGATGCCATTCTCCCCATCTAAAGTTTTTGGCTAGCAAAATCAGTAATGCTATAAGTTTATCAGTTTAAGTCCACAACCCCCACAGAACCGTGGACCCTCCCCCTCTCCGACTGATAAACCTTAATCCATGAAATGTTATGTTAATTTGACTCACCATTTCCAGCATATCACTTGCAGGAGGATCAACCCTGGTTCTGAAAAAGTTATGCATGAGCAAAATTTTCTTTTGGGTAGCATTGTTCTTAGGATCTAAATCCTGGGCTGGTATCGCATTGCCGTAAAGCTTTGGGCCTAAACAAAAAAAAATCGACGATGAAAATTTTTAATAATTTGAAATTCTCATTCTTTTTATCATTCAGTTTCACATTTTTACAAATTAATAAACTAATAAGGTCCGCGAAAAACTTTCTATACGTCTCTGTTAAAAAATCTGACAACCCACTATTACCAAATCCAAATCACCAACAGCTTTCCGCTATCCAGTGTTTTCCGACGGACACGTGAAAAGAAAAAAGCATCAAATGGAAGAAAACGGTGAATATATATTATTCTACAGGTAATTATGGCTTTAATGTTTTAGGTTACGAAGCACAGCATTTGAATTAGAGCAAACTAAATTTTGTAGAAGTCATATGTAAACACAAGAAGTTTGCAAAATCATGAACACCTCAAAACTTTGACTTTAGGTATATGTGCCGATAGAAAACCAATAAATAAAATATTATAAACTATCTTTTTTTTCAAATATATTCCCCAGATTCGGAAGTCAGCGGCCAATACAGGCCACTGTTTCAAATCTCTGCTTCAGCGAATATGATTCCTTTCACGATATAGAGATATTTATTAAAATCAACGATTCTCATTATAGCCAATGGTGTGGTAATATTAGATGGAAAATTACTCGCAAAGAAATGATTTCTCGGTGCTTATTGGGAACCGAACCCACAACCTCTTAATGATCAGTCAAGTGTTTTCACCAATTGAGCTACAGGCGACAATCAAACTCCCTTCTGCCAGAGAATATAAAACACTATATTTGCTCGTAGGGGAAAACTTGGTTGTCGTCTTTAGCTCTGTTGGTAAGAGCACCTGGCTGATTATCAAGAAGTTGTCGGTTCGACCCCCCACCAGTCACCGAGAAATCTTCGTTTTGTTTGCAAATAATTTATCATCTAATATGTGCTTACTTGTGCAAACTTTTATCTATAAACCGATATTGTTTTATTTCATATCAATAAACAACTTATAGCCCATAATAAATAAAAAAAAAACGTTACGTACGTGAAAGTTTCGGCGTTACAATGCTACTCATGTACAGTAGAAGTATAACTAAGAAAGAGCACAACATTTTCTCTCGATTTTCTTATACTGTGGTCATCCTGTTAAACGTCAAAGGTGGTTCTAAAATATATTCCAATACATTATTTCTGGTAACGAAAAATGCATGTTTACGTTTCTATAACAAAGGTTACATAGAATTAGATGAAATATTATTTAGAATATCATTTAAATCATCATTATAATCCTAACTACTTCAGATCAACACCATCATGTCACCTTCATATTTCGCGCATCTTGAGTTTCATTTCAAAACGTGAAGCGCAAAGGGTTGAACTCTAGCAGAAAATAGAAAAGGAAAACTTAAAACGTTGAACGGAAAGGGAAATGGTGACAGGATGACCAGATAATCTTCCCATGATAACCAGTGATCATGATTAAACGAAATAATACTCTCAGTGTTGTCTTCGTCGCTTTGATTTCCTGCAGTGGCTTATGCATGGCAACCAGTCTGACTTCCATGAGAATACCGTCGATTCCGCTTAATTAGGCCACCGCTTAATCGGGACAGTCGCTTCATTGGGAAAAATCTCAAAGAACGGTACCTAAACCAAAAAACTAATAGTAATTTACATCACTTAACTGAGAAAACATTTCGCTTAATTAGAACAAAAATTTAAGATAATTAATTTGTACATGAATATTATGTTACGCATAAATTAATTGAAAAGGACAACAAATTAACACAGTTTAATAAAGTTAAATCGTTTACAGACTGTTTCAATAGCCCTGGGCTATTTTCGTCAGAACGGCCAACGATAAACATACAACGTGCAATGACAAATCCATGTTACAAACATTATTTGATTGACATTACACATTGTGTGTTTATTATTAGCCGTTCTGACGAAAATAGCCCAGGGCTATTAAAACAGTATGTGAACTATTTAATTTTATTGAACTGTGTTAATTTGTTGTCCGTTTCAATTAATTTAATAACGCGCAGTGTCATCGTTAAATTATTTCATGTTACGCATAGTCACAAAAAAAAATATATACATGTATATGCAAACAATTTAATATGTGATTTTATATACAATACAACAGGACTTCAGATATGTATAATTTAATGTTCACTGTCACGATACTGACAGTGAACGTTACATATATTTTAATGTTCACTGTGAGTGTAGTGACGCAGCACTGGAACGCACGTGACGTACATCAGAGTAAAAGTGAAGTTCATTTTTTAAACTGAATTTTTTATTTTTCTTCAGAGTTCATATTATTTTCTTACATGTATTGTATATTACGTATGTACATAGTATTGAAAAACATTCATTGTTTAACTTTCTGTGAAATTCGCATGCTTGGAGCAACCACTTGATTGGATCAAATTGTCCAAGTCCCGATGTGTCCCGATTAAGTGGAATCGACTGTAATCCGGGTTTGATTCCAAAATACAGTGAAAATCGGTTATAACGACCTTCAAAGGACCGTGAAAATTCGGTCGTTATAAACGATATCTTTTTAAAATCATAGCAACTTATGGTAATGTACTCTAGTGTTTTGTGTATTACTTTGGCAGCAAAGAGTATTAAACGTTTTGGTTTCAAAATTAAATAAACATATACTTAATCATAATGAATTTAATTTCCATTTATATTAAATTATATTTATAGCCACACTAAATACATAACACTTTGTTAGTTTTTTCAAATTGAAAAACCTGTAAAAAATAAACAACAATATCAATCAACGTTTATGGATGCGTAGTGATACCAACGCCGATGTTATGGGGTGATTAGGTGGTGAAACGTGTTGTAGAAAATACTAGGGGAAAGATGCCGAATATCGGATACATTTTGTGAAAATGAAATAATAAAATTATTACTTGAACATTTTTCAAGTGAACTCTTTTAAAAGGTTCTGAGTAATGTTTACTTAGATATCGTTAACATTTAGATGCAATAAAATAAAAATTAAATTAAAATTAAAAAAATTAACGAAAAAGTACAATTTTTATATTTTTAAAAAAGGTTGCTCAATATCGGATAGTATAGGTTCCTAATACCGGATAGGAACTTGCATAGGGCTAATGAACTGTACTGTAATTACATATTAAAGAACGTTGCATGAATGTTGTAATAGAACATAACATAAAAAATGAACTGTATAGAGCAAGTTACGTTGGAAATTCATTAATTGCAAAAATCACACACAAAGGTTTTTCCTGCTTTTTTCTCACTTCCGGCACAGAACTCGTGAGCCCATCTAAGGCACTTTATACATCTTATCCATCGCTCACTTGCTTTGTCCAATTTATAGGGTTGAAAACAAAACAGACACTCCTCATCAACACTGTCTTCATCATCGGTTGATACCAAAAACATTGCTAATTCTTCTAAGGATGAATCTTCATCTCTAAATTTAGATGAAGGCTTGCCCTTAGTATCTGACTTGCGTTTTCTATTTGTAAGAAAAAGTTTTCTGCTACAAGATGGTCATGAGTGCACATCTGTTTTGAATTGATTCCTTAGACCTATTCCTTTTGTTGCTATTTTCAGTTTTTGAGCTTTCTTTGCCTTTTTTGTCATGCGACATCGTTTCTTTTTCCAGTGCATTTTTGTATAAGGAACAAGTGATAATTACGGCTTTCTTCGAAGGACGACCACTTTTAGGTTGTGATGATCGTGGACGTAAGACGGGTGGCAGTCGAATGTCCAAAGGAGAAACACTAGGCGACGACAGTAAGCCTACATCAACTAGTGAAATGGGTTCAGAAGTTGAGGGCTTGCAGCTCGTAGATAATGTAGGCCTATTATCATTTGACGATTAGCTGTGGATCTGTTTCCAGTTACACTCTCATGTGTTGAAGGAAATCTGCTTCAGAAAACCTATTTTTGTCAAAATGCATGATGCCGCATTTCTTAAAGCCACTCATAGCGATCTGCAAAGTGGCACTCTTTGCATAAGCCTTCCCCATCAACTCTCCAACTTGATATGATGATAGACTCCTAAACGGATGATTTGATAACCATGTCGCAATTTCTTGAGAGTTATAGTTTTTGAAAGGGTTCATGAAAGGCACGTCCATGGGTGGAGTTTGTGTGAGATGTGGGGGGGGGCAGGCACACAACAATAACTCCATATTCCCTTCCCGAAATAATCACATCAAGATTTCGTGTGTGGGAGCTGTGCCCATCTAAGATTACTTGATTACCATCTAAGACTAACTTGATCTTCTTGAGTAGGCTTTACATACTGTATGAAGTGATTAAGCCAATCACTGAAGATGTCAGGTTACATAAATCCAGAAGTGTGACAACGAGCAATAGTTCAACTGTTTAAGAGTTCGGCCTTCATGTTCTTTCTAGGAAATACAATTAATGGTGCTACGAAAATACCTGAGGCACTCATGCAGGTTACAATTGTCATCAACGCTCCCCTTTCTGGAAAAGAAAGAGTGCCGACCTGTTTTTTTCCTTTCGCGGATAAAATCTTAGAACGCCTGGATTGAACCACGGTCATGCCTGTCTCATCCACATTGAAAATTTTAGCTGGGTTCATATGAACTTTCTGGAGTTCAGGCTCTAACATATTACAAAGAGAATCTACTTTGTCTTTGCTAAAACCTTTGGCTCGAGCTAATGACACCGACTGAGGTGCGCATAGTGAAATTTCTGGGTTCCGCTTGCGAAAATTGCGAAACCACTTTTTACCAGCAATGCATTTTGAAAAAGCAAATGGGTGAGAAATAGTATTTTTCACAGCTAATTGTAATGCCAGCTGTTTAACATCACGCACTGTAACGTCATAAAATCTCTCAGCCACAGTTTTACAATATTGAACTATTTGCTATTCAAGATTTTCTCCTAACGCAGATTTTCTTCCAAATCTAGCACGTATAACTGTCTCGGTATCTTTACATTTATGATTCAGACAATTCTCTAAAGTAGAACGAGGAACTTTGTAGACTTTAAATGCCTTTAGAAACCCCCCTTTTTTTCCTTAACGGCAGCTACAGCTTCTGCCATGGCACCCGGGTCCCATTTTTTCCTTTTCTTCGTTTTTGCCATCTGTAATATTAAAAA
>QLNU02014802.1:3801603-3811768 GCA_006491805.2 Dysdera silvatica | reverse complement strand
ATAATTAATATAATATATATAATTAATATAATATAATTTTGTATTTAATGTGTTTTCTTTACTCTGTTAAAAATGCTTTTATTATGCAAATGTTGCGGTGGCAGACAGAGGGGGTCACGGATCTTTTGATTACTATAAAAGTGGGTCGCGGCTTGAAAAGGGTTGGGAACCACTGCTGTATAGCGTATATATGCTCGAAGGTTTGCACAGAACTGCAATGTTAAACGAGTTTCGGAGTCACATGACGTCCATTTGAGTACATATAAGATCTCTGTGATTAAAAGTACCAAAACAAGAATTGAACCACAGAGATCTCATAGGAATTGAACGAGTATCGAACATGTTATGTTTTAGTGAAACTATCGTTCACTGCGAATAGAAATGTTCAACAAACAAAATTTTTATTGTATTATGCAATACTAATAATGTTTTGTGATTTTATATATAAAAATAAAAAAGTAGCATATTTTTCAGATTTATAATTCGAAGATAATTAAAAGAAGTCAAAAAGTGGCATATACCACCTGAAATTTTCGAGAAGTGAGGCACTTAAAAGTCGTCCAACTGGGCTATTCGTAGCCCACTGCACCACTGAACCTGTTCGCCAATTCTAAGGATTTTTCAGTTGTTTAGTGCAGTATATTACTAGTTTGAATAATTAAGGTAAGATAAATACTGTGCTAGGCGCCGACTTAAAATTATTGGGGTTCCGAAAATTAAACTCGAATAACCACGCATTTTTCAAAGGATTTAAGAGTAATTTAAATTTCATTATCAGATTATCTGGTAAGACACCTGAAATATTTAAAATGAGGCAAATTATAGTTGATTATAGAAAAATATTTTTTCTCTAGATAATTATTTAATGTTCCCCTAAATATATACACCCTTTATAGTTTTACGATTGCTTCCAAAATAAATGTCCAGCCCAGAGCCACATAGGAAGAGTTCATCATGTATTGTATGTCGAGCTCACGCTGCTTCTGCTTGGTTAACTGGTGACAGCGTGATAAACATCGGCTGTTATGTTAATACAGCCTGGCGGCCATTCTTCCCAATGAAACCCTTGCACAATTCCCAAGCGGCCATTATGGCTCAATTACCGCGCGCTCTCAGTACTGTGTTAGCATACTCTTGGCTGGTACAGATAACGAGTGTTTTAATATTCAATATAATCGGAGGCTATTCATTGTGAAAAATGGTTATTTGTTGCACTGTAAATTGTAAGAATCGAAGTGGTCAAGGAGTAAAATTATTTCACATTCCAAATGGAAAAAATGATCAAGAACGGCGCAAAATTTGGTTAGCCAAAATAAAACGAAAAGATTTTAACTTCGTGAAAAGTACCTGTTTGTGTGAAGTAAATATTTTTTTTTTTAAATTGTTTTTGGGTAGTAAGAAATATGCCACGCTTTATAATTTGTTGTTCACATCTGAGAGTATTACGATATGAGATAATATCGGGAATAAGTTTGACCCGTAATTTAACCATGTAAAATAAAAGTGGCAATGCCTATCATTAATGTTTTAAATAACTTTTTAGTTTCATATTTATATTTTTAAAATAATGGCAGCTTTAAATTGCTTGGATTATCCGTATTTTATCAATAATAAAAAAAAATGTTTATCTACGCATTTACAATTTTAAGTACAAATTTAGAAGCTTTTATATCAGTTATTAATTTTTAAATATTAATGTTTTTTCATAAAATAACTGCAAACTTGAAATTGCATGCATCCTCAATTTATTTTATTTGTAATAAAAAAAAATATTTATCCATGCATTTAATAATTTTAATATTAGTATTTTTAATTTTTCACATACATTATTTCTGTTTTATTACATGGTGATTTTTATATCCTTGTTTTTAATAACTAATGAAAATTATATTTGACAACGAAATAAAAAGCGAACCACGTATTTTCAATCATAAAACTAGTGGTTTCCTAAACTTTTTACAACATTGGAAGGTATCTCATGGAATTTGTATTACTTTATATGAAAATAAATGATTCGGTATAGAGCATTGTACTTTACTTTTTGAAATTTTCAGGAATATATCTTGGTCGTATAGCAAGATATGGGTCTATAATATACTCTATATTGTTGTTCAAATTTTGTTATGCTTTTCTGTATGACGTTGAATAATAGTAAATAATATAATAATGAGTAATTAAATAAAATAAAGTAAATAATAAGTAATTAAATAAAATAAAGCAACAATGAGTAATTAACAAAATAAAGTAACTAATAGGCAATTAAATAAAATAAAGTAAATCCACAGGTAATTAAATAAAAATAAAGTAATAAGTAATTAAATGAAGTAGATAATAAGTTTTAAAACTAGGGTTCTGAAGAAGGAAGCCTAAACGCGCTTCCGAAATAGCTATAAACCATCGTATTTATTTTAACTGTGTTAATGTGTTTTATTTTATTTAATAAAAGATCGCACTGCTCACTGTAGTCCGGGGTTTGGTTCCCTAGGCCATAAGAGGTTCGGATTCCTCGGAAAACTAGGGTTTCCTCGGAAAACAGTAGGTCCCGGCGCAGCATGACCATTGTAGTCTTTGAGCCGTAAAACCACAAAACAAACAAAACATCCGAAATAGAGCCAGCCCCCTTTATTTCGGTTAAGCAAGTTATATTGTACAGGATGCCTTGCTTTACGACTTTTTATAGGAATGTTTGAGGTGGGGAGACGGATGTTACAGGGATTTTTTTAAAATTTCAAATTAAATTCCGGAAAATTTTTCCCATCACGGCCAATGTTATCGTAATATTAGATGATAAATTGCTCGCAAAGGAAAAAAATGAAGTTACAGCGCGAGGTGGGAACCACACCCACGACCTCTTGATATCAAGCCAAGGGCTCTTCCAACTGAGCTACAGACGATAGAAAAACCTTCCCTTTGTGAATGCAGATAAAGCTCCACTAAAGCTAGCTAAACGAAAAAGAGAGGCGATTTTCCGGAGGGGACAGTTCGATGGGATTCTGTGATAGATGAATTTAAAAAAAATATCTACATTCTCTTAAATCTTTGCGCCGTGAGTTCGTAACTATGCGATGTGTAATTTTTACGGGTTAATTGTATTGGTTGTTACCGCAGATTTTAATTAGAAACATTTAAAATCTTAATTGTCAAAAGCAAGCATGTATTAATTATTTCCTACCAAATATTTTTGTTACGTAGTGCCACACAAATAAATTTTATGTGAAATACAGTGGTACCTCGGCACTCGTCGGCTTCGGAACTCATCGAATTCAGTATTCGACGCAATTTAACGAGAAAAAATGCTTCAGCATTCAACGTTTGCTCGGCACTCGTCGCAAAACCAATAACGCCGCGCCCCACATCCGGTCTCTTCCAAGACAAAACATACACCAACTCTTTAGATTCAGAGTAGCTCGCGTTCAGTGCAGAATCTAGTGGCGTACTGATACCCCCCCCACTTGCTCAGGAAAAAAGGAACCTCTTTTAATTGTCGATTATTATATATATATATATATATCATCATCATCATCATATTCAACCATTATCTATCCACTGCTGGATGAAGGTCTCTCCAAATGCTTTCCACACAAGTCTATCCTGAGCAATTCGCTTCCACGTCACCCCAACCTGTTTTCTTATTTCATCCACCCATCTAGTTTGAGGACGTTTTCTAGGTCTTCGGTGGTCTCTTGGAATCCAGTTCAGAATTTCTGTTGTCCATCGTTGATCAGTTCTTCTTGCAATATGCCCAGCCCATCGCCATTTCAGCCCTTTTACTTTAACAATGATGTCCTCTACTCTAGTTTGCTCTCTCACCCAAGTGTTTCTTTTTCGATCTCTCCTAGTTATTCCAAGCATGCACCTCTCCATGCTCCTTTGCGTTGTCTGTAACTTTCGTATTGCTCCAACTGTTAGACTCCATGTCTCTGATCCATAAGAGAGGACTGGCAATACACACTGGTTGAAGACCTTTCTTTTTAGACACAAAGGCAATTTCCCCTTCAGGATAAAACTGTTTCTTCCAAATGCACTCCAGCCAAGTTTAATACGTCTGTTGAGTTCTTTCATAATGTTGCCATCCATTGAAATCAGCTGGCCAAGGTAAATATATGAATCAGCAATTTCTAGCTCAATGTTGTCAACTTGTATTTTTGTTTCCTCTACAAAATTATTGAACATGATCTTAGTTTTTTGTAGGTTCATCTTGAGTCCAACTTCTTCACTTCTAGTTGAGAGGGGAAACTGAAAACTAAATGGAAAGAGAGGGAAGGCAGGAAGAGCAGGCAAAGCATACTTGATTTATGTACCAATTAATGATTTTGGCTTTAAAGGTGTGAAAAGACAGAGCTTTAAATTTTCGAGGGATTGAATTCCAGATTTTAAAACCCCTAACGGAGACGCTATGGACTTTATGTATACAGAGCCGTAGCTAGGTAGGGGCTATAGGGGGCTGGCTTAGCCCCCTTGGAAATGTAGTCAACCCCCACCGACGAGAAAATATTTTTTTCAAAAATCAAATATTGTAGAATTTTATTTTAAATTTTTTATTTTGTACGAAATTGTACATGACAATGGAAATTGTTCTTTGATGTTAGAAATGTATTCAAAATAGCTCTCTACTGTAGATCTTGTGTATGTAATTTTTTTTATATACGTTTGAATCTTCATATACTTTATAATAAGGATTGGGGAAATTATAGAGAGGTATACTAAAATTTATAAGTTTTTAATGCAAAATTTACGTTAAGAAATTTATTTATTAATTTTAAATATATTAGTCTACTTATATATTTAGTATTATTAAATATATTAATAAAATACATCAAAACATTTACGAATTTTAAGACACCTCTGTAGCTTTCTGAGCCCCCCCATAACAAGCTTCTAGCTACGAGCCTGTGTATAAATGTACAAAATTTCATGGCAATGGGGGATTACAACCCCACCTGTGTACGCCAGTGCTCGACAGCAAGTTTTCTGAAAGTTAAGTCATTTTATTTATTAAACAAGATACGAGATTTCGTTGAGTTACATAAGTTTTTTATTAAATACTCCTACATTTGTCTTGAAGGTTAAATGACTATAACTGCTTCGTAAAATTTTATTCAGAATTATATATTTAAAGATTTGTTTTTTAACTAACTGGAAACTTATACACCTGCAGCATCTCCCATGTGGTCTAGTGGTTAGGATTCCTGGCTTTCACCCAGGCGGCCCGGGTTCGATTCCCGGCATGGGAAAATTTTTCGATTTTTTTTTTTTTTTAAATTACTAAACAATTCGTTTACTGAGAAAATAATTTATTGGTTTCGCACGTTATATTTTCGAAATCGTTGAAAAAAAAAAAGTCAAATTTTTTCTATAATTTCCGCTCTTTCTGCTCTTCAAAAACAGTTGGAACCATTACGAACAGGGATGTAATGGGGTTGGAACGCCGTTCCGGCGCTGCTTTTTTAACAGTCTCTCCCACTCCACTCTGTCCCTCAGACAGACCGCCCCCCCCGCCCCCACAACAAAATCACTAAGGGTAGAGCGTTCCGGAACTGCTTAATTTATGACTACACCCTTAAGTACGAAGACTGCTTAATGTTCGATGTAATCCCCCTTGCACCAGGGGCGGACTGGGTCCTTTAAAAAGGCGCATATCTTGGATTTTTGGACGGCGCGAGTCAGTGCCGGATTAAGATTTTTATGGGCCCTTTTCCGAAAGGGTAAAATGGGCCCCACTGGCGTACGCAAGGGGTGGTTCATGGGTGTTAAAAACCCCCAATTGCGATGAAATTTTGTGTATACATATGAATATACGGAGTTGTTAATTCTTAATACTATATACAGTGTGTTTGGTATTTTAGTGGACACTTGATAACAGTGCACTATCGTGAGAAATAATGCCAAATTTGAAAATGAAAATAAAGATACTACAATAAAACAGTATTCTGCAAAGTGGAAGATTAATAATCTTTATTAAATCATTCATAAATGTAACAAAATCAAGATGAGGCTTTCAATCTTGTTTGAAAATTTAATGGACACTTACTGAAATTGGAGTGTTTTATGTACATTAATACGCGAGATATCCTCCGTTTTTGCGTATAACTTTAAAGACACGTGAATCCATTGATTCTATCAATGTTTGTAAATACTTAGGATCGATTTGATACCAAGTTTCCACAATAGCGTCCTTTAAGGCATTAACCGACGTGAATTGCTTCCCATTTGCATATATTTGACGAACAATATAATCCCATACGTTTTCGATAGGATTTAAATCAGGACTACGTGTCGACCAAATCATACTTTTAAACTTTTTTGAATTTATCCATCTTTTGGTGGAGATAGATGCATGGCACGGTGCGTTGTCCTGTTGCAAAATCCAGTTTTCCCCACATATTTATGAGGCATATGGGAGGGCATATTCATTCAAAAGTTCTTGATAGCAGGTGGAATTCATACGACTGCCGATGAAAGCTCCAGGCGTAGTACCGTTGTAGCCAAAGACACTACAAATGGTCACCGACTCTCCTCCTTGAACTCTACAAGAAAAGTATTGCGGCGCTTTCCGTAAATCGTGCCAATAATGTTGAAAAGCATCCGGACCATCTAAGTTGAATTTCTTTTCCTCCGTGAAAAGTACCTGCAACCATTTATCGTTCCACTTCATGAGTCGTCGAGCCTAGTTTAAGTGTTCCTGTTTGTGAACTTGGGTGAGAAGTGGTTTGCCTTTTTTTTTCCGAAAAGATAAATTTTTGGAATTAGAGAGCACATTCCATACTATCCAACGTTTAACTAGGAGCTAACTAAGGTCGTTTCGGACTTTTGCAGCCAACTTTCCTGTGTTACTGGCCTCTCTATTAATGTTCCGCTTATCTCTTTTACTCAGTTTTGGCTTCGCTCCCCGCTTTTTGGGTGGATCCTTTTGGGGTTTCTTTTTGAAAAGGCCCCTATAGTACTCCTTGGACGCTGAATAAGCTGACAAATTTTGAAAATGGATTTTCCATTTCGTTTAAAAGCCACAATTTCCTCTTTCTCGAAATCCGTAAGTATTTTCCTTTCTGACATGACTACAAACGCTGTTTTCGCAGACTCAAACCTGTTCACACGGGTATTTATACGACCCTAAACCTACGCATCGAAAGAATACAATATGCAAATTTTTTAGCGCCTGCACTGCCATCTGTTAGTCAGGAATGATAGTGTCCCTTAAATTAACAAACAACATTTGTTATATAAATTTGCATTTTCCCCATTTATGTGACGATATATTTATATAAAAATTATTTTTCTACAAGACATTATGGTGTCTCGGCATTCTTCAAAATCTTATTCGCAGTTTTTGTATTTTTTTTAGCATTTACGTAAAAATATCAGGTGTCCACTAAAATACCAAACGCACTGTACAGTAAAACCTACTTAAAGTTATCATCTTTGAGACTGGACTGAAATGGTCACTGTAGACAGGTGGTCGCTATACACAAGACTTTGGTATAAACAAGACTAAGTCGCTACAAATTCTCTCTTCTAAAAAATGGTCAGTTTTTTCATGTGATCAATTTATCAAAGCGATCACTTTAGTACAGGTTCTACTGTACTCTTCGACAGAATTTAAAAAACGCGGAACAATACATGTGAAATAATGCTCGTATCTAGACGGGTAACCTTAGGGGCCGGTCCCCCCTGAAATTAAATTTGTAATAGGGTCGCAAAAATACTTATATGTATTTATTTGTCTAATTTGTAAAATGATGAGAAGAAAGCCTCCCAAACCTTGAATAATTATCACAATTCTGACCACAAGACCTCGTTTTGTAGACCACTAATTTAAGAATTCTTTGAAGAAAAAAGATACAGAAACCATTTTTTTTTTAAGAAGGGGGACCTTATAAAAAATTAAATTTTGATGGCAAAACTACAAGTAAAAAATTACAATTATGTCTGAAGGCAAAATTGGTATTTCCTCATTTATTTTTGTATAGTGTATTTGCAGAGACTGATTTAGGTAATGTGGTGCACCCCCTCCCCCGCTAAATATTATTTTCAAAATAACTCCTTTTGCGTGCGATGCAGTTTTTTTATTTCTAGAGATCTCCTTAATAGGCTACTGAATCTCATTACAAAAAATACTAAATATTATTACAAGAAGGAAAGCCACGATAATAATAAAAATTTCCTTGCAGTGAATAATAAATAACTAAACCACAAATGCTTTTTTCTAATGGGCCAAAAATTAAATTGTTTTAATATAAAAATTGAAGTCATGATCGAGTTTCAATAATCTGGAATGTCCTCTGTGCAGTCAGGTAAGTTCATCCATTTTGATGTGGTTTTTACTTTGCTAATTTCTTATTTGCAGTGTCATATAGTAGCATTCGGAGAATACGTACACACTATCCATTCTGTATTGGCCTAAATTTATTCTTATTGGTTTCAGGAAACGTGTGGAAGTAAACATAATTACATATTGCATTCAGAGAACGTATAAGCTATCAATTTCATTTATTGAAATTATTTAAGAATAAGCGCTTAGATGATCCAATTGGATTTGGCCTTGTCTGCACTTCGGGGTCGTTAGGTCATTTTGGCGTACCCCCTCACCCCCCACTTGGCTTGGGACCCGGTGCGATATGGCACTGGGCGCACTGCCCTTAATCCGTTACTATGTATTTATATTTCTTTTTTACGATAAAGATGACATCCTTTTTCAACGTTATTATGCAAAAATTTTTAACCTCCCCCCCCCTCTCACCAACCTTCGAAATTAAATCATGGCTACTTATGTGAAGTGCATAGTTAATGTTCAAAATGGTTTACGTATAGAGTTCATATATAGAACATACTTGAACGCACACTTTCCAATAAAGTTTCGGTGACTTGTGCATTTAGGGGACCACCCACATATTGACAAAGTGAAAAAATATATTTGATCACCCTGTATCATAAAAAGCTGGAAATTATTTGTAACTTTCAGAAAATATTTAACCAGCTATGCTTAATGCCTGTGTGCATTTTCGTAAACCAAACATGTATATTCATGAAGATAGAAACGTTTCTTTAAGAAAACCCAAATTTTGTCACATATTTTTTGCTTATAATATCCACAATTTTCAGTCAAATTTCACGAAACTTACAGAACATTTGTCAACGTACAAGAAAAATATTATACTTAAATTAGAAATTAATATATTGAATACACGATGAGATATGAGCATTTGAAGAAAATAATTTTTTACTGCGCATGCGCGAAAGATATGAATAACTTTCTTTCATAATTTTGTAGTCAATAGTATAGGGCAACTTAAAAAAAATACCAGTGGGATATCTTGAAAATTCAGAAAGTTATCGACGATATAGTGAGCCGTATTTCTCTAATTCTCTGAAAGTAGCTAGATGATAAGGGTTTTTTCCACAAATTGTCATATTCCAAATTACCAAACACCCCTGTATATGATACAGGGTGACCAAATATATTTATTCACTTTGTCAATATGTGGGTGGTCCCCTAAATGCACAAGTCACCTAAACTTTATTGGACAGTATGCATTCAAACATATTCTATATATCTCCAAAGTTAGAGGATAATTGGCCGAGTAGTTTTTTAGAAATTCGAAAAAAAATAAAAAATCCAAAGTGTCTGGATACTTTTGGGCATATAGTGTACATTGCGTAGACAGGAATGTAGGCATAGGCTTAGGCTGAGTATTTCTCTCGAAACAAATTGTATTAACGCCGTTTGAAATAAAGATTCGATTTATTTTATATAAATCGAACACTACGCAGATTAAATCAAACAACAATGTCAATCAATCAACGTTTATTGGCGTAGTGATACCAACGCCGATGGTATGGCGTGATTAGATGGTGAAACGTTCGAAAGAAAATAAATATTTCTGCCTTCGGTGGGACCTGAACCCACGACCTTCCACTTGCCGGGCGGAGGCTCTACCCACTGAGCTGATTGTTGATTTAGGCGAAGTGATTTTGATAAATATTCAAACGGAAACATCTTATTTAAGCAAAATTGAAAGTAAACATCATAGTGGAATATGCAGAGAGCTTTCTTTATATGTACCTGATTATCTTTATATGTACCGATTAGAGAAAAGCCCGTGCATATGCCCATTGTTTAGGGGAGTTCAAGTATTACGTAAGCAATATTTTGGCCATTTCAACCCCC
>QLNU02014802.1:3737786-3788900 GCA_006491805.2 Dysdera silvatica | reverse complement strand
TTTAATCCAAGAACTGGACAACAGGAACAAAGAGAGACATCGGTTGATAAATACGGATACGGGGAAAGATATGAACGTAGCGATCAACTCATGAAATTTGCAGAAACTGAGAACTTTAGTATCATGAATAATTCATTTTTTATGAAGAAACTACAAAGAAAATGGACATGGAAACACCCCCAACGGAGGAACCAGCAAAATTGACTATATCTTGACAAACAAGAAATCAATTATTGAAGATTGCAGAACACCGAACAGATTTAATACCGGAAGTGAGCATAGAATGGTAAGATGTAAAGTTCGCTTAATTACTAAATTAGAAAGACGGAAGTTCATTAGAAAAAAAGTATGTAAGAGGGTGAATTTAAAGAAACTGAAAGAAAATACCCAGGTAATCAAGTTGGAATTAAAAAATCTCTTTTTTGCACTGGAAGGACTTACTGAAGGAGTTGATATCACAGAAGCAAATGAAAACATCGTTGAGACAATAATTGAAACTTCTGGGGAAATTGCTGGCGCAACATGCAAAACGCACAATACCAAATTATCTGAAAAGAAGAAACGGCTCATGAAAATGCAAAGAGATATGAAGGCGGACAATCAAACTACAAGTTCCAGGATCGATTATGTAGAACTTTGAAAAACTTTACGCATAAACATGAAAGAAGATATAAGAAAATTCAGCTGTGAGTTAGTAAGGAAAGCCATTGAAAACAACAAGAACCTTAAGCTTATTAAAGGAAGTCTGTCTGTTGGAGGAAAAAACACATCATTACATTAAAAGGAGGGGATGGCACCGTAACAAGAAATAGGGAAGAAATACTTAGAAGAATTGAAGAATTCTACAGAAAACTATACGAAAGAAATAGTGGATTAAACGAAAACACTAAAATAGTCGAAGTAACAGCTCCTGAATTCTTAAAACAGGAAGTACATTTACAATAAAAAGTATGAATCAAGGAAGAGCCTCTGGCAATGATAGCATTACATTAGATATCTTAAAAGAAGCTGGAGAACACGTAGAAGACATACTTGCAAAATTTTACCAAATGTCTTAACAGCGATAACACACCAAACCAATGGGATTCTGTAATAGTAATTCTTTTGCATAAAAAAGGTGATAAAGAACATTTTAAATGTTAACGACCAATTAGCATGTGATCTGCTATTTTTATAAAATCTTCACAAAAGTGCATCACATCGCAAAAGGTCAACACATCGCCTGCAGAAAAATTAGATAAGGCTCAACCAAGAGAACAAGATGGATTTCGAAGTGGATTCAGTACAGTAGATCATATTCAAGTATTAATAGATGTAAACAGCCCGGGCATATTGAAACGCGGGAATAAATCTAAGAATTTTCGTGAATAAACGAGGAATTTTGGACATAGTGGAAACTTGAATGGGAAGAAACTACCGTGAAGATGTTTACGTTTATTTGCACAACACCAGTTAACAAGCACATAAAAAAGACCCGAAATATTGCAATAAACCTTTTCTTACCTCTATTTTTTCCCCTTTTCTCTTTCAACGAAAATTATTATTAGGCAACAAAATTATATTCCGTTAGTCAAGTTTAAATTAAATAATGTTATCACTTTAAGGCATTAAATACAAAAAAAATTTATCGATTAATCATCGAGATTAGTTCAATGTTTATTCTTTAAAATAAGTAATGAGTAACCAAAAGTCGTTTTATACATTTCAAATGACCATATTTCAAAATTTCCATGATATTCCAAAAACATTTGTTTTGCGAATTTCGAAAATTCCCTTCACAAAAAAAAAACGGTTTTTCCCGGGTTTAAATTGGGTTTTTTGCAGCCTTTACATCTCTAAGTTCTAAGAAAACTAATTGAACGAACACATAATTATGAACGTCCATTGTATGTGGCATTTATTGACTATGAGAAGGCCTTTGACTCTATTAAATCATCAGCAGTCATCAGTGGCGGATTTATAAAATTGCCGCCCCCGCCCACCTTTACAACGAAAGAAATATTTGTAAAAAAAACATATCATGCTTTTAACCAGATGTATGTAAAGGCTATTTTTCATATAATTATTCAAACTAATAAGATACAACTCAAAATTATTGCTACCATATTCGCCAACTTCGTGGATTCGAGACATTTTTTGAACCTACAATAATTTTAGTATGGCTTCATGGAATCTCTAGTTTGATTTTATTGGTAAAAGACAAAAAAAAGCGAACACAATCACAAATATAAAATTGTAATGAAAGAGCGGTGTTACCAAAATAAATAAAAGCCCGAAACCTCATAATAACTGTGATAGATATCAACTGCGGCTCATATCGCAAAAAGCCCATTGCCAACATCGACCATCGTTTTGTTTACCTTTAATGACGCCTGCAAAACGCTTCCTTTCTGGCTTTTGTCGAAGTCAGAAAGTTAACACCAACAACTAATGATGATTTACACGTCTTGATACCAGATACATCTTCTTCTGGTGGGAAGTATCGGATATTGTAATGTAAACAATATGATCATATGGTCATATCTCTTTGTCTTTCGATTCTGTAGTTTGCATTTGCCGGCAAGTTAAAGTAGGCTCCTATATAATCGCTGTTGGGGGAAACAGGGCAATAATTAAAAAAAAACATTATTTTCAACATTGTCCAGTTTGGAAAATTTTATTTTTAAGCTCTTTATTACCGCCCCCCTCCCCCCCACGAGAATTGCCGCGCTTAGGCCTGTACCTTGTGTGCCTACTTCAAAATCCGTCACTGGCAGTCATCAAATCTTTGAGATCAACAGACGTCGAGAATATGTACATTGACATGCTGAAACGTGTGTATGAAAATACAAGTGCAAAATTGCTCATTACATAAAGGCACCAAAACTATCGAATTTGGTAAAGGTGTGAGGCAGGGGAATACCATTCCTCCAAAGTTGTTTACTTCAGCTTTATAGATGAATTTTCAACTAATAAATTGAATAACAACGTAATACAAATAAATGATGAATATCTACATCTGATCTCATTTACTGATGATATTGTTATTTTTTTTACGGACCCGTCAGAACTCCAAGTACAGAAACTCTCAACTAGGGGTAGGGAAGTTAGACTCAAGATGGACCTACTAAAAAACTAAAAGCATGTTCAATAATTTTGTAGAAAAATAAAATACAATTTGGCAATA
Source organism: Dysdera silvatica (assembly GCA_006491805.2). Taxonomy (NCBI): domain Eukaryota; kingdom Metazoa; phylum Arthropoda; class Arachnida; order Araneae; family Dysderidae; genus Dysdera; species Dysdera silvatica. The sequence continues at coordinate 3,785,734 of QLNU02014802.1, read as the reverse complement.
TTGAGTTGGAAATTGCTGTTTTATATATTTACATTGGCCAACTGATTTCAGTGGAAAGCAACATTATGAAAGAACTCAACAGATGTATTAAACTTGGCCGGAATGCATTCTGAAGAAAAAGTTTTATCTTGAAGGGGAAAATTGCCTTTGTGTCTGAAAAAAGGTTTTCAATAAGTTTGTATTGCCAGTCCTCTCTTGTGGATCAGAGACATGGAGTCTAACAGTTGGAGCAATACGGAACTTACAGACAACCCAAAGGAGCATGGTGAGGTGCATGCTTGGAATAATCGAAAGAAAGACCATCGAAACCTAGAAAACATCCTCAAACTAGATGGGTGGATGAAATAAGAAAACAAGTTGGAGTGACGTGGTAGCAAATTGCTCAGGATAGACTTGTGTAGAAAGCATTTGGAGCGACTTTCATCCAGCAGTGAATAGATAATGGTCGAATATGATGATATATATATTGAACGATAGTACTCAAATGATGGCGTGTTATATTTCATATAAATTAATTATGCTACTTATTGTGTTGTACAGTTTATATAATAGGCATATAGACCGCAAAACCACTTTTTTTTAAATGTTATACGTAGGTGCAAAATAATAAAAAAAAACTAGACGATTTACAGTCCTTTCGATATACAGTGGAATTCTATTATAACGACCTCCAAGTTCCCATACAAATTAGCTTTTTATAAACGAGTGTTTTGTTTGTTTTTTTTAAATCATAGTATAGAAACACATTTGAACGTTTTATACCTCGTTTTGATTAAAAATAAAATGTATTAAACTTGTTGACTTTAAAACTACATGAAGATATACATACTTAACTATAAAGAATATTTAATTACTGCGTATATTAAATTATAATTATAGCGATACTAAATACATAGTAAAGTGTTTTTAAATTAAAACATTGCAGAAAATATCTGTATCCGTTTATGTGCTAAAAAAATTTAATTAAATTAAAACGTATTTTAGTCATAACGATAATTTAGTAATTTCACCTTTTTCTATGCGGCGTCCTATGCGTAAGATACTAATGGCAAATTTGGTTCTGTTTCCACTTTAAACTCCACAGGAACATGATAACCCTATGTGTACTCCAACATTTCGCCAATTTAACAGCAACCCCATCCCAAACCGCTCTATGGGCAATATTTTTCTGTATTGCCTATGACATAACCTACGCATGAACTGCTGATATAGTTCCAACTTAATTCTGTCGATTTATTAATCATTAAATATAAATTTTAGAATATTTTTGTATGCAGCCGATTAAGTAGGTTTTTATTTAATTTGTTTTTGGTTATAATTCCATTTTCAGTGGTAGCCCAGGACTTAAGTACAGTGTCTATATAGCCACTATAACTTGAGTATAATTGGCTCCCTAGTAAAATGGAACATTTTTCTCCATGTGCAATTAAATGACGACTTTCATGTGAACGTGCATCTATGAATGCCGTGTTGATCGGCAATCCATCTCCCTCTCAGCCGCCTCTGCGGCTGATTACGCTGTTCAAACGTCCTGTCTGGGATTACAGCGCCGCCTCCGGCGGCCACCCTTCCCAATGAAACCCTTGCACAATTCCCTCTCCTCCATATGCAATTTCCTCATTTGCATACACGGCCAACTAGATTACTACAGGCCCGCTCACGTGAGCCCAACGCCATAGAAAACCTGTCCCCAAATTTTCGCAGTGGCGATTCTCTCACCCAGTTTTTCTCCGACATATGTCGCTTGCTGCCAGGGTTTAATATTCTCAATTTAACAGACTATAAATGCCGATTAATAACCCGGTTTCTGATTACATGCAGAAATATATTGCTTTTTTTTCTCAAAAAATAATCTTATTTTATAATAACTTTCGACACAAGCCAGATGTTTAATACACTGCATAATAAAAATAAAGCATCAGGTAGTCATGAATAGCAATTCTTTCCAAAATAATTTTACTTGAAAATACAAACTACATAATAGAACAGCATGTCACCGAAAAACAAAATACAGAATAAACACTTACTGTGTCCTTAATACTGCAGATATAACTATGTTGGATGAACTTAAAACAATTAATGCACCTTAGCTTAGCTACTACAGAGTAAAATTATGAAGGGGAAACAAATTACCTTTACGTGAGATGTGTAATCCATTTGATTTGTAATCCATTGTATTCGAAGGGTTTCTTCACTTGGACATTCGCGAAAGGATATTACTTTTTCATGACTAGGATTACAAAATAGAACGCAGCAATATACTCCCATTATTAGCACAAATAAGTCTCATGTAAAAATTCTAGAAAATCCAGAAACCCTTTTTAATCTTCGGTTAACTGCTGCAAACACATGAAAGCATATGGCATGTTTGTACCTGTGATTTGGCGTCCCCTATGAACAACCCTATTAATTACTTCAACAGAAAGTGGGGACACCCTTAAAATTCACGTGAGCGGGCCTGTAGTAATCTAGTTGGCCGTGTTTGCATAGTACATAAGTAGTGGTCACCTTAGTTCAGGAGTTCAGACCTTAAAGAAGGCTGTAGGTGTTAAAAATGGTTCTTGTGTTGTAGTCGGCGTGTTTTGTTTATTTTTTTTTTTCCAACGAAGAACTTTGTATTGAAAAATATAAATTATTTCTTTGAAATTTTCTAACATGAAATCGCCTCTAGTCACCGTGGGTGAAGACTCTGAGCTGTTATTTTTCGACACTTTTTCTCACGAGTCCTGTGAAGTACGTAATAAATTCTTACTATCTTTTATGGTAAAACTCCACTTTGCGAGCACCTGACGCATTCCTTTTTTACGGACAAATTTCTCTATCGAGTTCTCGCTAATGAGAGATTTTACCATATATAAAATATTGAAGCTTGCTTTGAGGCCTTGAAACATCTTAAATGTGTAATTTCATTTTAACAGTTCTGCAGTGAAATCTGTCTATAAGCGTACTCTAAAGACGGAAGGAAAAGATATCGCCATAAGCAATTTATTGTCATAGACAAGGTTGAGCTCAGGACGCCTTACGTCTAGCTGGACCACAGAAAATATCGTTATATCCAGATTTCACTACATATATTGTTTCTGTCAGAAAGAAAACTAGCACCAATTTTCCAAATGTGCAATGAATCTATCAGTATTTTACATATTTAGCTCAATGCCCTTATTTTAACCTTGCTCATACAACTTCTATATATATGAGGGCCGATATAGAATGTATGTTAACATCACAGGCCACATAATGTTTTGTTTTGCCAGTCTTCAGAAATATTTCTGGAAATATACATCTGTAATTTCAAGATAATTTTACTTATTTCAAATTATTTCTGTAAAACATCTTAAAAATAGAGTGATGAAACCAGTTACAAGGTAATGAATGACATGTATCATTTTGAATTTTCTTACAAGAAAATTTAAAACGATACCTTTTCCCCCCTTGAAATTAATACAGGGGTCAAAATGAACTTTTTCAATCAGGTGCACACATAGGTATACGTGTCAGGTTCATAAGGGAAGTTAGAGAGCTACAACTCGCATATTCCTATGTTAAAAGGCCAAAATTTCATTGCAATGGGCATTACAACCCCCATCAATACCTCCTTGCATACAACAGTAGGTACACAAGTAACTAGCAGAATAAAAATTAAACCTCAACATTAAAAATGGGAAAAATGTAAGTATAGAAATTATTATTAAACATATAAGCTGAAAAAATACCACTTTTCAAAATAATTGAACGTTCATTTGTAATGAACAAAACAATACAAAGCAGATACATTGAGAAAATTATTCAATAGGTCACTTTCCTTGAAAAATAAGCATAAGTATCCATTCCACCAAATCTTTCAATTTTAGTTTATTATTTGTACAAAATTTCGCTACATAACGATTGCATTCCATCCTCCCCATCAGTTATATCCTTCCAATTTGACCACTGTTTCAATCACTACCACTTTGTAAAGAAAAAAAGTCATCTGAATCACTACTTATGTTCAGTTGTATCGTATACGGGTCTAGGTCTGGGCCCATATGGTCTTATACTATGCCTACGTATTCGTTGGCCAGCTTTTCACCACCAATGAATAGCTTAGCGTTTTCTGGATTAAAGGTTTCCAGGGTAGCTTTGCTAAGAGATAACTGCATTAAGTTTGAAAGCATTGCTTGCTTTAGTTTAGATCTTCAGTCTGATTTTATCCTTTCGATCAAGGAAAAAGCTTGTTCACACTCTGTTGTTTATAGGTATAACAAGCCTGATTTCTATTGAACTTGGGATATCCATGTAATTTCTTTCATCACTAATCATAAAGTTTTTCCACACATCAATAAATACACTCATCTAAAGCACTGTTTTCAAATGCCTCCATACACAAATTTGCCACCACACTCGAAGCAGGTGACCCCATCGCCGTACACCTCTTCTGTCGGTAAAATCTACCCTTGAAGCCGAAAACCGTGGAATTCAAGCAGAACTCGAACAGGCAATATATCTCTTCCGGACTAAGGCTAGTTCTTTCTTCCAGGCTTCCATCATGCCTCAGTCGCTCCAACGCTGTTGATACCGCCAAATTTGTTGGAATACAGGTGAAAAGTGAAACAACACTAAAAGGCACCATAGCATCATCGGGAGCGATTTTTACGTTTCTGATAGAAGAAATAAACTCCTCAGAGGTAGACACCGACCGTTCAGAGGATCCAACAAGAGGAGATAGGACGGCGTCTCTTTTTCTCCTAAACAAAAATATCTCTAGTTTGAGCTACTAATACGTGGGTGTCAAATTTATTTGTAATAAAAAATCCCCCACGAAAAACTCACAAAAATCTCGCCCCGGTGGCTTTGTGTGTTGACCAATATTTGGCAATTGTGTTATCCCTGTGGGAGGTAATAATATCTTACAAATTAATATACGGAGAAAACAGCATTTGTTCTTGTTCTCATTCTTCTATACTTTCGGCAAACTCAACCTGGCTACATTATGGAAGCTGACCGTGTTACCATGAACGGAAGTTAAATTTTCAGTATCATAAAGCGTCTAGACTGATCTACATGCAAGAGTTCGTTAGAATTGACGACTTATCGCTGTTACTTTCAAATATCCCTTTTCCATCTCTGCCGAAAATTCTCTTTCAAAAGCCTTGAGGGCGGACGGCGGGAGGTATTGTTATACATATTTTGAATATGCACCCGACATCTTTTTCACACCGACCGTTCTATAAAGTTTCAATTCAGTAACCTTTTGTCCTGACACCAAGTGTTAATAAGTGTTATTTATTATATGATTGATGTCTCCAACTAACAAACGGTTCAAAGCATAGTACCTACATTTATTTTTTAATTTGTTTATTTTTCCAGAGGGAGGGCGGTGGTAGAGGGCAGGTAAGCCGTACTCAAATCAATGCTTTTCGTTAAATATTAATAGCATTTTTACGTTGAAAAATCTGGCTGGGGGTGGGGGGAAACTTCAAAAGCCCTATTCCATTATTCAACTTATCTGGATGTCAATCCTGCAATTTGCAAAACACGTTGAAAACGATAACCTTAGCCAAACTGCTTGAAGGCTTTCCAGCAGCATGAGAGTGGAACGCAAGGGGAGAATGTTCACTTTCCGAAGCTGACGCCATAACTCGGGAGGAGTAGGAGACTGACCGACGGCAACTGGAAAAGCTCGAAGCAGAAACAGCAAACTGACACACTATTGGAGGAGAGTAAGGACAAACTTTTTTTTGTTAAATAATGATAGAAATGCAGGTTTTTTTATGAAGATTATTATTATTTTTAATCCGACCTGCAGTTTTAATGTATAATTATAGATTTTATACGCAAACTTTTTCATTCATAACAGGTTTCGTTGGGGACTATTTTCTTTCACGTAGGAATACATCGTGTAACGTAACCCATGTAGCCAGGTTGAGTTTGCCAAAAGTATAGTTAGTCAAGACACTGCAGGCTCAATGTGGGGACCCTGGTTCGAATCCAGGATGAGGACGGCGCTTCTTTTTCTCCAACTATAAATAAAAAGCTCTAGCTTGAGCTAAATATACGTGGGTGGCACAAAATTATTGTATAATAAATTCCCCCACGAAAAAACTCACAAAAATCTCTCCCCGGAGATTTTCTGTGTTGACCATTATTTGACGAAAGTATTATTTCACTGCTTAATGTGAAAAAAGGCATGAAAGCAAATGAATTTCCTTCTCACGGGCATCCTGTTTTTGAATCCTGTCCTTTCAATCGCAATTTATAGCAATGTTTGGATGACAGTTTACTTTTTCCTCTTCTATTTCAAATCGTCTTCACATTGCAAACATCTGAAGTAAAAATTTCTTTAGTAAGCATCCATAACTTTAAAAAAAAAAAGGTTATCTGTTAAACGTTTTTCAAAATATTTTTTCCAATGTCTCAATTTGAAGCAAAAATAACAAGTCTTGCCCCCTTTATAATGTTGCAGGTTTCAACGCTGTGATTGGACAATCGTTCAGGCTCAGTTGCGAAACCTAACACCTCGTTCTCAATGCAACTAATAGGATCGTTATCTACAACGGAATAGGTATCGCCATCATTTAAAAGTGACATTACTTTATCATCGTAAACCGACCTATCCATCACAACAGTAGTACGACCCTTATCTGCCGGTAAAACCGGAAAAGGATTCATATGTGTGATTTTCATTGATATCCATTTAACGTGTTCATTCCATAATATATTATTTTGGATAAGTACATCAAGAAATTTATGTTTTCATCATTTCTATTTTCTTATGATAGTAATTTCAAAATTGCCATCTGCTATCTTGTTAGTACCAAACAACATACCCTTAATTTTATTCACATTTAAACACAAATTATTACTACAAAGTCATTCATAGTACTTCATGATTTTGAGATTGACCATCTGTCTGAGAGTATTTCTATCTGATGCTTTAAAAATCAATGTTGTGTCATCTGCAAATTGTACTATATCAACCCCGTTATCTACATTATGTCGTTAATATATAACCAAAGAAAAGTGAAGGTCCCAATACAGATCCCTGTGGGACACCATAATACAACATTTTAACAGTAGATTTAAAATCATAAATTTGCATTACATATTGCAGTCTGTCGTTATGGTAACTTTTAAGTAGTTCATAAGTTTTACCTCTAAAACCATAATATTGAAGTTTATACAACAAAACATCTGTATTTAAAGTATCAGATTTATAGTATGTAAAAGAGCCTGTTCTGTACTTTTGCCTTTTATATTTTATTTTATATTTTAACTTTGTTACTAATCTTGCTGTTAGCTACATGAAATGACTCTGTTGAGCATTTTCCTTGTAGGTCAACCTCTAACTTAGCTCAAAACCTCCTTTCGTGACTAACAAATTAAAAAAGAAAGGAGAGGACCATTAAACTGCTAATTTGAAATACTGAGTTACTTCTTTATCCAACAAAAAAAAATTAATCAGAAAAGAAAATAATTTGCATCTTATTGCAAAAAAATCTGCTCCATTCTTTATTTACACCAGAGCATTGATTAATAGAACTATTCAGGATAAAATCCCACTCCAATAATCCAAGACTTTGATGCACGCTAGATGGTGTAAGAAAAAAAAATCCATTGTAAAATCATTGCATTTAGTACCAAAATTAAATAGTTGACTTTTTTTAAATATTAATTTATCTTTGTAATAATTACTTTTAAACTGTCAAGCATAGTCCCAATCAAATGTTCTGATGGATTAATAATTGAAATTTCAATTTCTTGTATGATGCCCAATGTCGTATTTAGTGATTTTCGTTTCTGCTCCATAGGAATTAAATCTTGACTTAGTTCAATTCCCAAAACCAGTGTTTATCTATGAAATACGAGTCATTCCTCTTGGAGCAAGAGTTCAAGCAGATTTTCCTGGTGGTCATCGATTAGGGTAAGGTACCATAGTAAATTCAATGATAAGGATGCATGAAAAATGTTTGTGATTCTGTGCACATGTGGCTTTTGATACGTGATCTCACAAGAGAGAGAGCTTATGGCCACTAACTACAAGATAAAAAATTGTAAATGTCAATAATCTTCTATGTCATTTCAATGACATGCTATTGAATTAAATAAAATATACATAATTGTCATATGCATTTTTGATATTAAAAAAACTTTTTGTTAGCAGTATGTCTTCTCTTTCAGTGCTACAAACCCATCAGCATTCAAATTAGAATTTTTTGTAAACCATCTTAGCAGGCGAAGTTCAGGTGCATTTGAGAGATTGGGAAGGTAAGTAAGGTTATATGTACTACCAAACATTTATTCTAGTTCTTTTAAAGGGAATTTTTTTATTATCGTTTCCACTTCTTCATCTTCCTCAGCATCGTACATTTAAATCGGGAATTTAAATATTGCTACAGCCTCGTTGAAGCGGTTTCTGACTATATATCCGAAATATACTAGTACTAACATCAGGCATTAGCTCCCATGTTTGTTGACGTAAACTCGATTTACCAAATAGATGCTAATTACTATACTAATTATATAACAATTTATATATACAGTGAAAACCGTGTAAGGCGAAAACTTGCTCAACACAGAATTTTTTTGCTTTACCCTCAAAACTCAATGGTAATTAACCTTAGCTAAAATGGAAACTGTCTAACATGAAAACGGAAAACACTATTTAGTCCCCGCAAAGAGAAAAACCTGCATAAAACTGAAAATCGCTGGCAGGAAGAAAATTTTCTCAGCAGGAAGAGCAAAGAGGGTTGTAATACAATGCAAATAGCAAAGTGGGGGATGACGAACAAAAGGCATTTTACAGATATAGAATGCCCTTGTCCGCATAGGCGTAGCCAGGGGACGATTTTGGGGGTTGTAAACCCCCCCTGCAATGAAATTTTGTATATTTAACATAGGAATGTGTGAATTGTAGCTCTGTAACCCCTCCCATTAAGACAAAAAAAACCTTATGAACTTTTCTGCTTATGCCTATGCTTGTCCAACCACCATTTTGTACCACACTACCCATCACAGGCATACCCAGAAAAATAAGGGGAGGGTTACAGGCTTACAATGGGGGGTTACAGAGCTACAACTCCATTGTATTTACATGTATAGTATATATTGTGCACAATTTCATTGCAATTTGGGGTACAATCATAATCGATACCCCTTGCGTATGCCAGTGCCACCCACTTCTTAAATAAAAACGTTCATTATTAACCAGAACGAAAAGTCATTCATGTAGACTTTATCAATTCATGGATAAACCCACCACAAGGGAGAGTATCTTTATACAAGGGAATCATTATCTTTACAAGGGAGGTAATTTATCGTTACAATTTAAGTTTACGTAAGACTTTTTGTATGGAATAGGCATGTATAGTTAGAATGGAATTTTGCACCATGGGGGCTGTTCAAATATTATGTAAGCAAATTTTTGCCCATTTTATACTCCCCCTCCCCCTTGTAAGAAAAAATAAGCAAATGCCTACCCCTCTCCCTTATGCTTACGTAAGATTTCGGTTCTCTAATTGGTTGGTACAAGTTTTTGAAATAAGAATGCAACGTGTGATGCAAATTATAATACTTATTTACATTTTTATTGTAATATTGAGCACTTATTAGTAAGTTTGTTATAATATAAACGCTTATTTATAAATAGAGAGTAATCACAACAAATTATCGCATTTAAAAAAAAAGTTTTAACACGCTATTAATTGCTATTTTGATGGCATAAGGAAGTATTTTGTTACATTTTTATTGTTAATATTTCTTACGTTGTAAGCAACTAGTGTAATATATAAGAAATGGATTTAATAAAATACATTTATTAAAAATAATACATTTATAATAATTTAAAATATTAGGCTCACGGGGAGCATAGGGGGGGGGCTCTCAAACTTAAAAAGGTTGAGAGCCACTAGTTTAAATTATTAAATATTTAACTGTGATTACGTGTATTTGATATCTTCTACTAGCAGCGTGTCATGCATTCAAGTATTGCAGTTCTGTTAGGGCGGTTGTCACTTTATGATTATGTGTTAGTACTATTATTTTTTGTGTCTTCAGGAGCATGGTTCAGGCTTCCCCCCCTCCCAATTATCAGAAAAAATAAGCAAATCTCAAACACCCTTTCCCCCACCCCCACCCCCCAAAGATCCTTACGTGATACTTGAGCGGCCCCATATTGATCGTAATTACTAAAACCACAAAATAGTGCAAAAATTAAAATTAATAAAAATAAAATGCAGTGATAAAATAAATATTTTTATCAAAAGGAAAATATAATCTTAAAGTTCGCAAGATAAGACAAAGAAAAAAAATAGCATATGCAGTCATCTCTTACCACTGAATTTAACTATGTATGTATTTGTTTTGCATGTAACCTCCATAAGGCGGAAACCTGCATACTGCGGAATTTTTTTCCGGTCCCGTGAGTTTCCACCTTAGACAAATTTCACTGTATTATTTAATATAATGATAAATTTTTAATCTAAAAATTAAAAAAATATAAAATATATCCCAAAACAAAAATTTCATTTCTCGTTGTTTGGGACCTTCAAATATCTCAATAAATCAAAATTAAATGAAACTCCATAGTAATCGAAACCACAATAACGAGGGTTTTTCTGTATTTAATGATAATTTTTTTAGAAAAAGGGAAAAGGCTAAAGAAAAATTGCGTCTTTCCACCAGGCATTTGCCCCCTCCCCCCCAGCCTTGGTTATAATGGTCGATGTACCAACAAATGAATTTGCTTTTTAGTTCTCATTACTATGATAATTTTGCTGTGATAGCTGCGGCTGATACGCATTTAAATGCTATGTTTAATTTAACTTGTAATTATTGACCAAAAAGGAAAGTAAAATGCTTTAAAATTAAAGGTTTTTAATATTTAAATTTTTATTTTCCAAAACATAGTGAATATTTCATTTTTCTGATTTTATTGGATATATTATATAAAGAAAATGACACAGTAGTCCAAGCTGGGTTAAAAGTACAAACGTTCTTGTATAAAGAACGAAATTGTAAGTAACCCTCCGTAGCATTGGTGGAAGGAAAATGCGATTTTATTGGATTTCCCATTTTATAATTTGTTGGATCTGAATTCCATAGAGTTTTGTAATATCAAATACTCGTAACCTTCTAGAGATGATATGAAGAGAGGTGATCGTCAATTATCTATATTGTTATATCAATATGGCAACTGAATATACTAGAAATTATTTGTTCTTATTACCTACATCGATCTTGTTCAACTATGGGACAATAATATTGCAGCATTTTGTGATATATTTTGGTATGATGTTTCTTATATTGTAATCAGGTAAGTGTATTATAATTAAAAAGTACATTTGATATGTATAAAGAGCATTTATTAAACATTGTTTATTATAATTAAAAAGTATGTCATGGGCCCACAAAGGTGAGTGCATCTTGTCAGCAGTACCCCACAAGCAAAAAAAAAATAAAAAAATACAATCCGCTGATGCAGATCATCTTGTATATTCCAGGCTTTATGCTCCTAAGATGATTATTTATATTGTGGAATGAAGTTTGTTTTAAAATAAGTGTCAATTCATAAAACCTTATCAATGCTCAAATAGCAAAAATCTTGTTTTCAAATTTTTGTGTTGCTTTTAATTATTCATTGGGATATACATAATATTTTAACTCCTTTTCAGCCTGGATTACAAGCAGAATGTTGAAATCCAGTTTCCTGTATTAACAAAGGTATGTTTAATAGTGCAGTTCATTTAAAAATGTTGCTAATAGTTATTTTGATAGCACTCACATGGCTATCATTGCCAGAGCATGGAAGCTTCTGTTTATATTGGTTGTTGTTGCCATCATGTTGATTGGCAACTTGGTTGAATTGATAAGGAATTTAATGCAACTAATGCCACTTAATTCCTTGTCAGTGCAATTAAGTTTCCAACCGACATGATGACAATAATTACCAACATGGACATAAACCACCATTCTCTGGCGATGATAGCCATGTGCACGCTATCAAAATAACTGTAAACACTTTTATTACATTTTTACATTAACTGCACCATTAAAATTTGTGTAACTTTGCTTCTGTTTTATCTATAAAGGTGTGTTTAATTTGCAACACATTTTATCTACTTTCATCTTAACTTTAATTACTTTAGTAATTGTTTTATAATTAATTTTCTACTATATCTAGTTACGTAATTCGTTATAAAGCAATTATTAAAGTTAAAATGGAAGTAGAGAAAAAGTATCGTGATCCCATCTCATACAATGGGTGAAATTCCCAATCTCTGCACATGTAACCAAAAAGCAGATGTTTTTGTTTCTTTTTACACTTGCAAATATATATATGAAAATCCGATAAAATTGCATGGTTGAAACATGTCTCCTAATATATCATTTGTCCGACTTTTTACCTCGCTCTGTGCAGTACATCCTCCGTCTTATTCTCTGCTGCTCTAAGTATTCATGTTCCAACTCCTTTCTAATCTTTCCTTCACATTTCTCTCTGTTTATCCTTACTGTGTCTTATTATGCATGTTCATACTGTATTACGTCTAGGCTTTTGTTGTCTATTTAAAGAATATTGATCCTACCTCTACATTCCTCTCATTGTTGTTTCTCATTTTTATCCCACCTGCAGCATCCTTATGATTTCTTGGCACCATTTGCCAAATTTGGTCGCTAACTACCACAGACAATACACATTTTGACCAACTGTATACTGTTATAAATTATGTATATAACAGAAATAGGTATAAAAAAGGATTCAAAAGTAAAATTTTTAAACGAAGAACCAAAAAAAAGAGACTAATAGACAAATGAAAATTAAATAAACAGCACAATCAGATGTTGAACGTTTCAAGCCAATAAACTGTTGAAAAGCAAAACTAACTCCAAACAGTGCAATCAGAGGCTTCCAAATTGTGGGCCTGTATTGTACCTATCTATAACTGTGGTCTTTGCTCAAACATGTGATATTTCTATACCTTGTGTTTGTTTCATGTAGCATGGATAGCTAAAATCCTATTGTATTAGAAACGGCAGTTTGCTTAGCAATCTGAACTTCTATCACTTAGAGCAGTAAACTACAAGTTACGGAGCATTGGAAAAACGGCAAATGTTCACCATCATTTAGATTCAGACTCTAATTTTCCCTGCACAGTAAGCATGTTTATGCCAACATAGGGTGATATTTTGATATCAGAGTTGGTGATTTATAATTATTGTAGATTATGTTCACTACCTTTACCTTTAATATATACCAATCCATTAATATCAAGAGTAATAGAATAAAGTAATCAATATTTAAAGAAGTATGTGCAAAAGCAAGGCCTGATTAAGATTTTGTTAAAACAATTTTTATCAATAAGATTGATGTTTTAACATCATTTGAATGCTTCAAGTTTGCAGGGATGGTTATGTTTGGGAATTTCAACTTGCCTCTTCCGGGATTTCTTTTTAAAAATTACAAAATTTTCGTTTTGCTTCCTACAATTTTTTATATTCCTATGGAAATCAAATCGGTGTCTTTACCAAAAATGTTATGTAATGTTTCAGGGAATCTGATTTGGGCTTACAATCACTCCTGAGTTTGAAATAATAGCTCTCTATGTCCACTTGATTTGAGCTCATTATTTCGCAGTGAGACGATGTAAAACCTGTTAATTCTACCTGTGAATTTGCTTACTGCCCTAATCATTATAATTTTTCAAAAATTGGATGTTTTGGTCAGAAAAGGTAATTAAGTGTTAAGTAAAGACTGGAAAAGTGACGAACACTACGCAAATATAACAATAATGGAAAAATAACAACGTTTTTTGGCGTAGTTGTAACTTACAACTACGCTAAAAAACGCTATTTTCCATTTTTGTTAAGTATATAAATTTTAATAACTTTTCATTCCTTATGCTTTATAGATTCCTACTGATGGGCTGGTTCTCAGAGGTTTGTACAGTGCCGTTACACTAGCAGTTTACGGCGTTAGTAAGACAAGTGCAAAAGAAGCTTCATCACCTCAACCACCATCTGGTCCTCAACCTGTTACCCGGTCGCAGCCTCAAGGTTTCATTATCATATATAATACTTACATTTAGAGGAGTGTAATGATTTTAGTCACATTTCCGTATCTTAACCTTTTAACTACATAAATTGTATTGATGCCATGCACATATGGCCAGATTCACTCAATCCCTTTTCTCTCAAAACTTGTCATAGAAAACTAACAGCACAATAAAAATAGAATTCAAATAAAAAAAACGAAATGTACCCATATTATTTGGGGTTCGGAAAAGTGGCTGTCAGTATTTTGGCCCTGTAAATTAATGATTAGTCTACAAAAACTTAAATAATACACCTAATTTTTAACAGTGGTGTCCTTTAGGTCACACAATTTCGATGCCAGGCAAGCACATTATACACTGCTTGTTACTTGTTAAAGAGGAAACATTGTTCATCATAACTAATGTTAGACATAAGAAATTCAACGTACCAAATATTCAGTAGAAGTATTGTACTGTGGTATCTTTATTAAATAAAATGGTGCAGATTTCATACCAGGGAAAGAACAAGATAATAAAGGAAATGGCTGTTCCTTGATTTATCAGGCATCCGTAATGCGACTGCGGACATTGTCCACAGTCGTCGGTTAGGTGTGATAGACCTGTCTTTTGAGATGCCTCAAAGGAAGAAGTCCAATGGTGTAAGGTCCGGTGACTGGTCAGGCCTGCTCACACTACCACCATAGCCAATGACCTGTTGGCGGAAGGTTTGGGATAATAATAATTGTACTTCTGTTGGATGGTGAGGAGGAGGAGCGCCCTCATGTTGGAACCACATGGTTCTCCGCTCACTCAATGGAACATCATGCAAAATATCCGATAGTACGCTCTGTAGCAGATGCAAATATCGACGTCCCGTTAATGTGCCCTCGGAAAATACAGGTCTAATGAGTCTGTTGTTCAAAATACTGCACCTGATGTCGGACTGGTCGTCTCCATAAAGGATTTTCGAGAGCCCAATAATGTCCGTTGTGTCTATTTAACACCCCGGCACATGTGAATATTTACTCGCCCATCCAAAGGACGTTCGCTAAAAATTATCTCTAAGGTGTTCATAACAAAGTTTCACCAATCAAAACGTCGCTCAGCATCCCCTGGAACTAGTGACTGCAGCAGTATTCCATAGTAGGGGTGAGCTCCCACTTGCTGCAAGATTTGCCGCACACGGCCGCCTGTTAGGCCACACATCATACCAACTTCTCTTGAACTGCACCGTGGGTGGGTTAAAACGTAAGCTAAAACGTCCTCTGGTTGCACACCCTGACTTACACCTATGGGGCGACCTGAATGGGGACAAGGTGTTATTCTATCCGTCTTTCAGCCATCGAACCACATTAGTGATGGTCATTGCAGTCGGATGGGGTCCCAAAATAAAACGTACGGCATATTGTCATGCACTTTCTCTTGCATTACGACCACATTCCCCATATAACAGCACCATCTCGCAATACTCGTTGTTGGAATAATTCGCCATATAATATATAAGTACAGACGTTTAATGCACGGTTTCACTTCTCACACTGTCTTACACTCCTTGCCTGGCCACTATTTTATGCTTACCGATAACGTATGACGTAGCGTACACATTTGCATATCATGCGCTTTGTGACGAGATTGTGTGTGCAATGAAAGTATCGCCCCTACTTGAAGCTTCTCCTCCACGCATAGCTGTACGAAGGGAAAGCTGTCATGCAGGGGCGTCCTGTATCCCTTAAACTTCCTAAATCACGATTTTTGCCCTTTTAAGGCGGTGAAAAAAAAACAAAAACAATCGTTTCGTACTAACTAGCTGGTGCTTAACAACTTTGCAATTGACTTTTTCCCGTATCTTGAATAGTTTTCGAGATAGCAACTCTGAGTTCTGAATTTTTCCGCTAGGGACGCTGTACGCAGTCTCATCTTGTAGTGCATAGTCACTTTACTATACCTACACATCACGTTCATACATATAGCTCTCTCTGTTCGACAGTTATCTGCGTGTATAAGGACTTTACTAACCACCCTGTATGTATGTATATGTATATATCCTGTGTTAGAAAGCTAAAATTGTCTGTTAGGCTTTTCTTTTACTGTTGTAAAATATATTTGTCAACTGAAATCCGTAGAACTTCAAATATTTTTAGTGTTTTTTTATTGCTTTAAGTATATGCACTGTGTTCAATATTCTTTGTAAGTGCAATTACATTTTGTGTTTCTCTTTGGTATAGATCACCGTCAAATTCGTGATTCGCCTGCATCTGTGGATTGGGATCGTCATTCACGACCTGTTGATGCAGCAGTAGAACCTTCCCAACCAATACATCCACGATCTCAAACTATTGTTGAAGGCCCACGATTTGCAGAAGTTCCCCCTATAATCCATCCACAGCCTGAACCACATGTTCAGTATGCTGCAGAAATGCCTGCTGCCTATCCCGATCCACCTCCTCCTATTTATCAAGAATGTGTGCCTGCATCTGTTCCTTCTGTACCACCGCCCCCACAGTATCCACCTTATGACAATTCACGGTATTCTAAGCCGTGGCCTGCACCTGAAGACCATTACCAACCACATGAAGAAGGTTACTCACAACAGGTCTATTGCCCAACAGATAATGCAGCTTATCCTCCACCAGCATCTGTCCCTCATGCTATATGGGACCCTAAGGAATGTCATCCTCCTCCTGAAATTGCCAGGCAAGATCGTGATCGTTATGAGCACAAAATGCATTCCCGTGATAAAGATCGTGAGCGGAGAGACAAACCTTGGGAAAGAGATAGTCATCCCTCTGATGACAGTTCGAGAGACCATGATTACAAGAGACGAGAGAGGGATCATCGTTCTTGGGAAAGAGGATCACCAGAAAGATACAGAGACAGGGAACGTGATCGTATCAAGGATGGCTCTAATCGTGACAGAGAAAGAGATCGGGACAGGAACAGAGATAAATCTCGAGGTCATGATGGCTATGGGGAACGGAGTTCTCGCATTGCACCCAAAAGACCTGCCACACCCCCTACACCACCACCCCCTCCTTCTATAAGATCTCGAACACCACAATCTCCACCTGAACTTGATAAGCCCATAGGTGGTCCCAGAACTCCAAAAGAAGAAGAACCATGTGAACCGTTTGAAGAACAAGAAACTGCACGTACATACATTGAACCTTATTTTTCTACAATATCTCCCGAGCAAAGGACAAATGAACTACCGTATAATTTATCAGAAGGCGAAATTCAAGAGGGAGATAATACAGAAGATGATGATGGCTATGAAGAAATTGTAAGTGAAGAAGAAATAATGTCTGATGGAGAGGATCATGGTTTAAATATGGTTAGTTCAATTTTTATAGATTATCCTATTTTGTTATCAAAGTGCTATCAAACATTTGTCAATGAAGAAAACAAAATTTACCGCTGTTTCCTTAGTTTAGTGTTTGGCACTTAACCACCACTGAACACATCCTTACTCTGAATTCATACAAATGTTACATGACAATATGGCATGAGAAAACGAAACTACATCTCAATCACTGATGTTCATTCAACAAATACTCTACTTTTTGGTTGAAACAAATAAACTGAAACACAAAATTTCAGTTTGTTAACACATTTGTCTGCTATATGTAAATTCATTGTCAAATTTCAAACTTTAGTTGCCAACTTGTAAGCATGCTTATTGTCATACTTGATCTATTAATATACTGTTGATTTGAATAAATTCATCCCCCTTATTTGCACCCTCTTCTTTGAGTTGCGTCATGGTTTGGAAGTCACTTCAAGCTATCCATCCCTGTTCCATGTGACATATTATCTTAACCAGGGTGTTAGTGATTTTAATCATGTGATTTAAATTATGATTTTAATCATACAATTTTTTTCTAAAAAATCATTAAAATCAAAAATTAACTTCTATAAAATCCATGTTTTAAGTTGTATTTTTTAAATAATCAGTGGCTTAAATCTGATTTGATGAAAAATGGTGATTTAAATTCATTTTCAATGATTAGGAAAAAATAATTTAAAATAAAAATGACTTTCTTTTTATCATTTTCTAAAATATAGTATAGGCAAAAACAACTTTTCTGATGATTTTACTACAGTTGTTTACACACAGTTTGTAGTCAAATATCCCTAAAAATCAAAGTAGTTTGCATTAGGTATTTTCTTAATCTAACGTAACAGAAAATATTATTCAAATCACCAAATATTTTCAGAACCATCATTTTGCATGTGCCAGATACAATGAATTAAGTGGCACAGGATTGAATCTACCTAGAATAAGTGTACTGGGATTCTCTATGTAGTTGTTTGGAAAGTAGTATTAAAAACTGGCCAATTTTCATGTGGATAGATAAAAAAAATAAATATGCAAAAATAAACTTGAAAGTTATAAACATGAGTATAAAGAGGAACGTTGAAAATCTTTTCCTTAAGTTGAAACTAATTTCTTTTGCTTTAGATTAAGTTCAAAAACATAGTTGCAGTATTTTTAAAGTAGAAGTATTTGGAAGAATCTTGAAGAAGGCTTAAAAGACCTTGCTTGTGATACACCTTCATATGTTCAGATGCTTAAAATATGATATGAGCAAGCTGTATCTCCAGCTCACTATTTAGTATATTGATTATCACCGAATTTTAACCCTTTAAAGTCCGCTCCTAAATCCCAATACATTTTTGGATTTGTCCTTTATTTTCTGTGTTCTAATTTTTCAACTTGGATATTCAATGCAAGAAAAAAAAAATTTTAATGATTATCATCGTTTTTCATCATGCTCTAGAAGTAAAACGTTGGCCAGTGCTGATTATACAAAGTGATCAAAATTTGAGAATACATTTAAAACTGAATTTGTAAAAAAAAAAAAAAACCAACATATAATACAAACAAAAATATATATACGCATGTATATATATATATAAACATACACGTATATGTATATAAAGGTCATTGGCATATGCAGGGGAATGTTGATGGACGAACGCCCATTGCAATGAAACCCCCTGCTCTATAACCCCCCAGCAGACCTATAACATATGAACATTCTGTGTACGCCTATGATAAAGGTCATGCATGGGGTGGTACCCCCTTCAACCCCTCCCCAATTAAAAAATAATAATTTCCGTATTATAGGAGCCAAATGAAGGTGTTTTTACATCCCTCCCTCCTAATTTTATACCTCCTATTTGTAAATCTTGTATGCAAACCTGATATATACATGTACATACCAGGCTAGTGTACAGGATTCCCCAGTGGAGGAAGGGAAGTATTAAAATCAGTGATATTTTCAGTTCAACATCTTTACTTATCTCTCATAAGGCTAATGTCAAGATAATGTCAATGGGGTGATGAACATCCAACCCCCTTTATTTGCAGTTCTGACAAATATACATATAATCATAAGCGGATCCAGAAAAAAAAAAAGAGGGCACAGATCCTTCTGTGCTACGATAGAGTACAGACCACTTCATCATATTCCATAATTTTGCATAATAAATCAGTTGCTTCTAGTTTTTCTTCAGCCTACCTGGGAGGAGGGGCTCAAACCCATCTCTGGATTCACCAATGCATATAATAAAAAACATTTTTCTGTCGCACTATTGTTGTCGAAAGCAGTTTTGTCATTCCATTTTGCAATCTTTTCGTTTTGAGACAAATTTTAATGCTTTTTTTTTAACGAGATTGTGCCCCTGATGAAAATATTATTGACATAGATTGTTCATTATAAGCAGTAAGAGTAGACATACGGACTTCGTCAGGTCCTATGGGGCAAGATTTTAAAAGTAGACTCGCCTGCCCACTAACATCGGAATTATGAGTAACTCCAAGTTCATTTTTGTCAATATCTACTTCATCTGGAAGTGAATTGTTCTCGACATAACGACAGTTGACAAATATCGTAATGATCCTCCAAATTAATTGATAATTCTGAATCACTGAACGAATTCAAATAATCCACTGCTTAGTCAACAGTACGAAATATATATTTTTTTATTTTGTTGACAACTCCGAAGAAAATTCTGAGCAGAAACGAAATTCAATTCCTACAGGAAGAAAACTTAAGCGTTTAAAAGAAACTGAAAATTCCAAAACGTTGCTTAATAAACTGATTGAATGTTTATGTCTGGTAGATCAAAATATTTACTTCTGGCAAATCATAGAAGTACAACCATCTAGGAATTGGCGAAATGTGGCCATACTGCATTTGGAGAGCACACTGTAACCAGAAATGGCCAATATTCCACTTATGGAACATCGAAATTTAAATGTCCTTTGCATGCTATTTAATCAAATTATTTCATTTTTTTACTAATTTACTATCCCCCCATCTTTTGTAAATCTTAAAAAAAAAAAAAATTGACAGTTAATATTTTCTAGAGGAAGTGAGAAAAAGTAAGTATTTAATATCAGAAGTTTAAATTGCCTCAAATTGGACAATTTCGACAATTTATAAAAATAACAACGATCAGATATTCTTGAAATAATTCAGGAATATGTTTCAATCTTTTATTTAATTGAATAAATTATCATTTCATTTAAAAAAGTTAATTTGAATTGGTGAATAAAAAATTATGTTCCATTTATGGAACTTACCTTAGGCATTGTTTTTACATTTATTGTCCATGCACTTCTCAATGAAGAAGTGATGTCAAAGGAAGTGACAGTGAAATCAATTTCTACTCTTCAGTGGTGGAAATTACTGGCCCTCATAGAAAAATGTGTTGGCTAAAAGGAATTCGATGATGGTGAGGAACTATGCACAGCTTAGGGAACCTCTACTGGAGTTGAAAGGATGTTTTCCATATTTGGACTTGCGCATAGGAAGTTGTGAAATCAATTAGGAGGCAAAAAGGCAGCAAAGTTTTCATTTTTATCTAAATCCTTGAATGTTCTTTTTTAATAATGTGATAATTGAAATCTTTAATACATATTTAACTTTATACCAGATTTTTCAAGAACTAATCTTGGGCTGGCGCGAATTGGCTGCTTTAGCCCTAGAGTATGGAACTCCCTTCCTTCAACCGTGCAATCATTGAACTCGCTCCAATTGTTTAAAAAATACCTTTCTCAATTCTTACTAAATTGAAAAAAAATACTTACTAAATTAAAAAATGCCTTTCTCAATTCTTACTAAATTGAAATAACCTCTTTTCATTTCAAAAATAATAAAACTTTCTAACTCGGGCAGCATGGGCTTTGTCAGACCCTACAGTCTTTACCCATTGCTGCCCAGGCGAATCAATTTAATACTTTTATAACATGTAAAAATGTAATGTATCTGATACTGTAATTGATTCTCCAAAATGAAGTTTGTATTGCAGTGTTTCGATAAGAAATCAATACATTAAATGTTTGTTTTTTAATTATTAAATACATTATTTTTATGTATTCACTTAAAGCTTAAAAGTAAATTGAATGTTAAAGTTTTACATAAATGAAGTTGAATGAAAAATTTGGTTTATTTCTGAGGAATTCAATCTTAACCAAAAAATGAAATTTAAATTTAAAAAAGTGATTTTAATTAATAAATCTGATTTATTTTTTTTAAATCATGATTTCTTTACACCCTGATCTTAACAAGTAGCAATCAGGTATTGTCCATATATGTTGATTTTCTTTTTTGTGTATGTTACTGTACTATAAATATGTATATTTTTAGGGTGATATGGAATATGGTCTAGCAGATGAATCATGGAATTATATGTCAAGTTTCAGTCCATATCAGTGTGAATTAATTTCCTGTCAAGTATGTTTTAAACTTTATATTGTCATCAAAATTTATTTTCTAGCAATTTTTCTTAATAGTTTCAGCTTTTTTTCTTTTTTTTTTAATAATAGTATTTCAAAGATCCTACATTAAGTTTGTATGAGTTAGCAGAAATTAATAAACAGAAAAAATCTTCCTTTGCTGAAGAAAAAAAGGAAAATGAGGTACTGGAAATGGTAAAACTTTTTGATGGAAAAGAACACACAGAGAAGTAAGTCAGAAATGCAGTTTAACTTACAGTCTATATGGTTTATTAATGTCAATTCATAAAGATTTTAAAATTGCTAATTTTTAAATTATTCAATTTTTGTTATGATATAATTTGTTTTCCTAGGTGGGTAGAAACTTTGGAGTCTCTAAACTCTGAAATTATCACAGATAGCCTTTTATCGATTGAGTCACAACAAGTGTATGAAGGTTAGTTTTTACTTCAGTTGTGCATAAGTTATCTGTAACATATTGAAAACTCGATAATCACTCACCCAGGACTTTTGGCACCATTTTCGAGCAGACTTTCCTCATTTGAAGATCCTCCGTTAAAATGCGATGAACGATTGTTTTGGGTATTCCACACTCCTCTGCAATCACCCGAACACTTAATCGTCGGTCATTGTCCAAAACTTGACGCACTTTTTGCACCGAGTCGTCCGTTTGTGATGTCGACGGGCGTCCAGAGCGGTCGTCGTCGTTGACGGACTCCCGACCTTCCCGGAACCGCTTGTGCCACATGAAAGTTTGGCTTTTTTTCATCGCCCCGTCACCGTAGGCTTTCCGAAGCATTTCGAGTGTCTCCGCCCCGTTTTTACCCAGTTTCACACAAAATTTGATTGCATAACGCTGCTCCAAAAACTGGTCCATTTTTTGATCGACGAGGGTGCAGTAGATACCTCTGCGCGGAGCGTGACCCTGCCTCAACAACTGCCCGCAGGCGACTGATACCGGTCTCGTTTCCAAGCTCAGATCCCCCACCAACTTCTCCGCCCCGTCAGCCAGCGTTGCCAACTACAAAAAATCATTCCGGGAACTTCTGGGACAAACCCAGAACAGGTCAGAAAGGCAGTGGAGAGGTCATTAATATGTATTTGTAGTATTGCCTCATTAAAGTTTTGCTGCATTTTTAAATCTTGGGTGTATTTCTTCAGGTCATGTTAAAAGGAATCTGGGGATTTACATCGCGGCCTATGCATGGTTTTAAAATGGTAAAATGATCAACAAAAGAAATGTCTGATGGGATTTTTAATGTTTTCTTTTGTGTTTGTCTCTATAGGTATTGGTGCTATTACTTTTTGTAAAAAATGAGACCTAATTAAATTGTCCATAACTTTAATTTTTTTCCCCTTTTTGTAGAATATTTAACACATCCGAAAAATAGCTAAAGCTCTAAAAATGTTATTGAGCTGTTTGCCACTGCCTTATAAAGGGTTAAGTCTAAATCATAGGCGTGTCCAGGAGGGTTCAAACCCCTCCCCTCCCCCCCTTAAATCCTAGAAATTAAATCCTGGCTACACTACTGGTGTTAAGTGCCCTTCTCTTTTTACAAACCAGATGCCTCTTTGGAGCATCAGGTGCCCTTTCCATCAACTCTTCCCCCAACGGCCCTTTTTTCCTTGAGTCACCACTACTTCAGAATGTTCAATTCTGATGTGTTTGTGTTCTGGCTATTCATTTATTTGGTACTAAATTTTAATCATATGCATGTTAGGTCAAATGGTGTTTGCATTCGAAATTTCATTACAATTTGTTTTTTTCTGGGTGCATCAATTTTTGTCTTATAATGTATATGTAATAATGAGAACTATATATGTGAGGATAGAAAGTCTTATATGTGTAAGGATGAGAAACCTTATATATATATATATATATATATAAGAAAAGAGGTTGGGGTGACATGGAAACGAATGGCCCAGGATAAACTTGTGTGGAAAGCATTTGGAGAGACCTTCATCCAGCAGTGGATAGATAATGGTTGAATATGATGATATATATATGCATTTGTGTGGTTGCTTGTTAAAAGCTTTATGATTACACTTTGAAGAGGTCAGGGTACTTGTTTATTGTGCCTTGTACAAGCTGCTAAATCAGACTTACACCTCATAATTTTTAATTCCCCTCAAAAACCATTTAAATTTATCATTATCAGTTATTTAAAAGTGGACATGATTGAAAAAATTGTATGCTAAAAAATATTGATCATTTTTTGTGTTGTACATATGAAAAATAGATGGATGCCATGTTAACCTGCAGCTATGACCATAACCTTTGACCATGTTCAGATTCAATTTTGATTAAGCCTAGTGATATTCAAGTCTGTCATAGTTATCTTAAGCTGTTCCATCCTATGGACTTACGATATCAAAATGCTAAAGAAATGGAAAAAGTGAAAAGAGTATTACTGTTGACCAACTGTTCCAGTACTATACTCATCACATTCATTGATTTAGTGTGACAGTGATTCAATAGTTATGATTGCCACCTATAATATCCACGGGGGGTGGATTCTCCTGCTTTTGGGTTTAGTTGTGTGTCAATTTATTGTGGTAGTATGTTTCTCATTTATACATTTTTTCTCATTGATGTGTCCTTTGATTATTGTCCTGAATCACTCGTGTGCTTTTCCGTTATACAGTGTTTTAAATTGATTTCATGAAAAGCTTATAAAGAGTTCTTCGCTACAATCAACAAAGAAATATAAGTAACCAACTAACCTGCAAATTTTTTGTGCAAACTTTCATTTAGTTATTCATTGATTTATGGTTTTTCAAGTTATTTTTCGTTCTGTGTCATATTTCTATTTGATTCTAGTACTAATATATTTATCCTCTCTTGTGGTCCTGACACAGATGCCATAAACACATTGGTCAGTTGGGTCGTCGAAGGGCTGAACTATGATTTTGCACTAAAACAGCCACAGACCGCATACAAAATTCGTCATTTGAAAGCTGGAATCCGCTTGTGTTCCCTCCTTCTTCACACTAACTCAAACATTATTAAAAAGTTGTTGGTAAGTTATTCATTTACGAAATTTGAAGTTACAACTTGTATATGAAACTGTATTTAGGCCAGCTATGCAAAAATCTGGTCGCCCGCTTGTCCAAGGTGACCAAATTGAAAGTACGAGCGAGTAAAAATTGAAAAAGGAAACTAAATAAATGTGAAATAAAACAGCAAAATTTGAATCTTTTGTCAAAAATAATAATTTGGAAAAATTTCCAGTTTTGTTACAAAATTTAGAAATCTTGTGATTTTTGTTTCTAAAATGTGGGTTTTCAACAAGAGTCTGGAGGTTTCGTAGCAACTACCAGAACTAACTTTTACCACTCGATGGTCGGAGACGTGTCACGCAACCCGAAAAAGTGAGCGTGGCAGTTTCCAAGGAATAAAACCGGAGACAATTGGTTTTTCATTTCTCTAAGTTAGCAATATCAGAGCTTCGTGTTCGCAAACTGGTGCACATGGAACTTCGAGTTCGCATTGAAATAATACAAATATTATTCGCACATTAGTTTTACATTGAGTTACTTTCAAAATTTGAATCAGTATTTGTGCAGCATGTTCAGACGAATATTGCATCATTTTTTTCGAGTTACCAGAAAACACAAAATACACCTATTTAAGTTCTAAACAACGGCATTAGGCCTAAAGAAAAAACAAGGTTTAACGGTATGAAGAAACAACATTAAACATGAATGCGGAAGAAAGAACGTTCAATGTAAATGTGCATCCCACCAATGACGGAAGTATAAACAGAACAAAATCATCAAACAAGTTTTAAAATACAAAAAAAAATTTCGACCATGTCTATTTCGGAAAGGTTGGTTGGAAATAGTTAATAATTGTGCTCTTTATTGTACCTCATAAGAAAGGCTCGAATTTACAAGATGACTTCTAAGTTAGTGTCAGGTTATGCTGCCCCTTTAAGATTGAAACCTTAACGGCACATAAGAGAAGTAATAGCTGCAAGTCATGTATTGCAGCAGCATCCGTAAAAGAATCTCCATCTACAGCTCCCTTAAATTATTGCTTTCTGAAAGCATCAGAAGTCCAACGCCAGCAAATGTGCATATTGTTGAACATGGCATATTTCATTGCCTATAACTCAAAGCCACTTGGTGGTAAGTACAAGAATAGAACACAATGAACAGATTTCATTGATTCCATTGCATCAGTAATTGAAAAGAATCCCGTACGAGATATCTGTAAGTCTCCTTGCATTGCACTTTTAATTGATGGTTCAACTGACTTTTCCAATCAGTCTGGTCCAGTTCTTCACATTCGCTATATTAAGAATTCTTTGATTACTGAAACGTTTCTCTCTCTCTCTCTCTTTCAAGCCACTTCAAAATGGAACATCATAAGGATACTTTGATACTGTAATTGAAGCTTTCACTAGAATGGACATTCCAATAAAAAACCAGGGTGGCTAGTGGGATTGGGAACTGATGGTGCTACAAATATGTGTGGGAAACGAAATGGAGTAGGTGAAAAATTAAAAGAAATAAATCCCAATCTTGTACACGTTCACTATGTTGCACATTGGTTTCAATTAGCTGTTTTAGATGCGTGTTCAACAGTGAAGTTCATTGCTGAATGTGAGAAGCATGTACGAGCTCTTTTTAAGCATTATCACGTCCTTAAGAAATTGCATGAATTAGCTGGAACTGCAAAATTTTTAGAAACGAAGTTGGTAAGGTTGAGAAATATCAACAGTATACGTTGGGTTATGAGCAAATACAAGACCCTTAAAGCACTGCTATAAAACTGGTTTCCTCTTGTTACTCATCTTGAAAATGAAGCCTCTGGACAAGAAGGGCAGAAAGCAAAGCTGCAGATTTGTTAAGTTTTGCCACTTTTTTCTTGATTTCTTAGGAATATGCACACCTATTAGCGAATTTTTTCAACGAGAAAACATGCTGGTCACTCAAGTGGATAATTGTATTAAATTAGTCTTGTTTAAATTAAACAAATTATATGAAAATCCAGGTACCAAAGAACTAGAATTCATGGAGAACTTTAGAGAGGGGAAATATTTTGGCATTAAGCTTAATACTTAACTTGAAGATCAGTTTATATCAGATCGAAAAAAAATTATACAAGAAGATGAAACTTACCTTCAAGCTAGGTTTATAGATATTAATACATCAATCATTCAACGTATGAAAATATTTGATACAGCAGGATGACCTGGAGAAAGAAAATTGGCAGAATTTAGAAACTGAGAAATTGTAAGTTTAGCAGAACATTTTCAGCAATCCCTTCCCCAATTCTCAGAAGATTCAGTATTAAATGAGTGGTTTAATTTCAAACAAATCGTTGAAGATTTCCCATCCAGTCTTTATTTCATAACGCTATCAGCCAACCAAGTAGATTCAAAACTTTGTCGCCTCTTATTTCAATTGTGTTGTGTATACCAGTGTCAACAGCAAGTTGTGAAAGGGGTTTCAGCACAATGAACAGAATTAAGTCCAGTCACCCACCTCGGTTAACATTTAAAACAACAAATAGTTTAATGGCTGCTGTTAATAATGGTGTGAGTGTGACCAATTTTGACCCTGACCCTGCAGTTAATAAGTGGTTTACGACAGCTTCAAGGCATCTTCGAAACTAAATTCCACCTTTTGATTATTTAAGGTAAGAGACTTTTGCGATGATGGGCCAGCAAGTGATTTTTTTTGCGGGCCTGTAAGATTTGAAAAAATATTTGCATGACTGATTTAGTCGAGCTGTAATTCAATCTCTTCCCCTTTTTTTCTTTTTTTTCCAAAGGAATGGATAGGCAGCTGAACGTTGTTTTAGAGTATTTCTTTGTATTTACTCTAGTTGCTGTTATTTCAGCTATCATTTAATATTTACTCATTTGCTGTTTAATCTTTTGTATCTAAATTTCTTCCCTAGTAGTACTCTGTATCTTATTTGCTCAAGTTGGTGTTCGTTAAGTTGAAAGCGATAAACTCCAAAAACCTTATTATTATTAACCAAAATTATTATTTGTTGTAAATTGTTTAGCATGCACTAATTCTATATGCATCATTAATAATACTGATTACAGGTGTACACTGAACTTGTAATGCTCAATTCTAATGAGATAATGATCGGTGCTACTAATTAAAAATAAAGTAATTGATTAAATCATACATGTATTTTAACCTTTTTAAATTGTTTTATTTAATTAACTATAATGATAAAGAAATACGGTTAAGTTTTTATGTTTTCCTAGCATGAACTGTATACTACATTCTTACTATTTCTTTGGCAAACTAAACCAAATATTCTGAATTCATATTACGATTGATCGATTTCATACAATTAAACCAATTTATCATTTAGAATCATCAAATACCAAAGTTACTTCTTCAACTGTTTGATCAAGCCTACATGACTCTGCCAGTAAAATTGTTGATTTTACGGGCCCTGGATGCAGTGACTTATACCAAAGCTGGTTTTGATTTTTTGCTGAACGAAATATTGGAATTTCCTCCTGCCACTGATTTTCATTTAACAGGTCAACCTACAAATGCAGCAAGTGAGTTTTTTTTTCCCCTCCATGCTCCCTTTTCATTTAATGGAAGAAAATACAAATACAATGTTTAAGGTAATACAGTAGTGTTGCATTCGCCTGGCACTCTGTTAACTCGGCCAAAATAGAATTCTCACTCGACGCAGAATGACTCTTATTGTCCTTATGTCATAAAAAGTCAACCATCCAACCAGAATGCTTGAAAAAAAAACTGTTCAGTATAGTCTAGAGATTCCCTTGGCTTTAGGAGGCTCATATTCTCAGAAAATTCTAGTCCTTGCTCTTCATGACCTTTGCTGCCTTTGTACTATAAAACAAAATGAGCATGCAGTATCAAACTTAGCTTAAATTCATTTCTGATCTGATGTTTTGAGTTTGAAATTCTTTACAACTACTCCCAATTCGGTGTCCATCCCCCAAAAATTTTTTTTATGTGTGTCTCTACTTTGGAGTGTAATTTGTTGAGAGAAACTGCCATATAATTGAGTGTTGTATGTATAATTATCATGGTGTTGTATAAAAATATTAGTTCGCTTATAAAGCTATGGATGGGGAAGGTAAGTTTGGAAGATAAAATGCAGGAAATGTATATTTTGTGAATTTTATTTTCCTAGATGCTGGGTGTGTCACATCTAAAACTGGATATCAGAAGTTGCTAGGTCTTCTACTTTCAAAACAGGTAATTTTCATAACATAATTAAAAGAACTACGCTTATCTCATCCACGTCCAATTATAAATTTAACATATTAAACTGATGCTTTAAATCATTTTAGCTTACTCGAGCGGTAGTATCGATTACTGCACTATTGGGAAAGATGCATCTGTACGAATCCTTGTTAAAGTTGAAAGAATCAGTTGAAAAGTATGTTTCCTTCACTGTCTTACTATGCTTTTAAACAGTGGTGTAGTAATTTAAATATTATGAGGGGGTAGGGCTCAAGTGGTTTTGAAAGTAGCTAAAAAATTTGTTGTGATATCCAGTGGAAGGGACCTTGAGTAGGGCATATCAAAAAAAAATGAAAACGTATCTGCGGAAATGGGCTAGGTGACAAAAGTTGTGGTTGTGCCCCCATATGATATATGTGAAATATTATTCTGTGACAATATCTATAGCAGGGGTCCCACTCGTCTTTTTTTTATGTTAACTGTAGGTTATCTTTATTCCAAGTTTTGATCCTCAATATGGAGTATACAGTTTCCATTTTCAGCTTGCTGTGCTCGCAAATGTTTAAGTGGCCATTTTATTGGCTACTTGAAGATGTAATTGTAAAACTTTTTTCAACTTCCTAGGGTACTAAATAAATTAATACATACACTCCTCCTGTCATTGTTGCGAGGAACGTAACATTGCTCGTTAGTGCAATGGCTGATTTCTCTTCTATCAATGACCAATTTTCTTTCAGATTGGACTGTTGACTTTTAAGATTATCAACTGTGGTACTTTTTT
The DNA here is from genome assembly GCA_006491805.2 of Dysdera silvatica. Lineage (NCBI taxonomy): Eukaryota > Metazoa > Arthropoda > Arachnida > Araneae > Dysderidae > Dysdera > Dysdera silvatica. The sequence goes on along the minus strand of QLNU02014802.1, from coordinate 3,756,003 downwards.
AACGTTTTCAGATTAAGGTGTGAATTTGATGTATGAAGTAAAATTGATGTATAAGTATAAACATGCCTCGTAATACACGATTTCAAGAAAACTGGCTGAACGAATAAACATTTAATTAACTGGGAATAAACATTTAATTTAATTGTGGTGTGAAAAGCATACTGACTTTATGGCATGTTGTTTCATATGTAAAAATACTTTCATGGGTAGAAATTCAGGAATATAACAAGTACTACAACATGCAAATACGTCAAAACACAAGATTTTGGTGACAACTGCTTTGTCCAAAGATCAAACAAAATTCACAGTGTCGGTTTCATCATCTGGACAGAAGTCTTCAAATTTTGTATCTAGTGCTGAAACTTTGAAACACTGGAATGTGAATGATGCTGATAGAGTATCTAATGCAGAATGTTTATGGACAATGAAAATTGTTGAAGCTGGTTACCCATTCAGTTCTTGTAAAAATTAGAAAAATGTGTTTTGTAAAATGTTTCTAGACAGCAAAATTTCTAAGCCATTTACGCTAGGACAAACTGAGGTTTCATATGAAATTGCACACGGACTTGGACCATATTTTCATAATCAGTTGATTATCTCTTTTAAGAAAAGTTAGTCTTATTTTACCATATCATTTTATGAGGCAACAACTGAAGCTTAAAGAAACAGACATTCACATTCGATACTGGGGCAGTGATCAGGAAAAGGTTGTATGTCACTTCTTGTTGTGTCACTTTGAGCTTGGTCATGCAACTGCTGATATACTTAAGGAAAAGATACTGTTATCCCTATCAAAAGATCACTTGCCTCTTAATAGATGATTACTTGCGATTGGTTCAGATGGGCCTCCAGTGAATGTGAAACGTCTGAAGGATATTCATTCTATTTTCAAAAGCGAGGGTTTGCCAGGTTTAATTAATATTGGTATATGCAATTTGCAAATCTTGCATAATTCTTTTAGGAATGGCATAACTCAGTGCTTAAGTCATTGGGAGATCGAAGACTTTTTGGATGCCGTACATAAGTATCCAGCCAGAAGTGAGGATTTTCACAATATTCAGAATAACCTTGAAATGGAGCAGAAACACATGTTGAGTTTTGTTAACAATAGCTGGTTTTCTATGGTCCCTGTTATTTCAGTAATAACAAAGCAATGGTTTGCCTTAGGGGAGTATTTCCTTGAGTACATCCTCAAAAACAGCAAGAATTAGGGCAAGTCTAAACTTTATCTAAGTATTAGATCTCACCTGAAGGATCCAACAACTTTAGCCCACGTGCTTTTCCGGAAGTCAGTGGATGAGACTTTTGATAAATTTCTTCTTTTAATGCAACGAGAAGAACCCTTGATAGATATTCTGTATGATGAAATCTGCTATGTTTTTCGAGGCCTTGATTCAAGAATTGTTAAACCAGAAGTGTTGGGAAATATGTTTGGAAGGAACTTAAAGAACTTTGATTTCAATAACCTGGAAAATATTCTTCCAACAACTGAAATTGATGTTGGAATTCTTGCCAGGAATGAAGCTTTAAGACTGAAGGAAAAAGAATTAAAACTATTTTTCCATGAGACGAAACATTTTATTATGACAATCATTGAATATTTGCTTGATAAAGTTCCTCTGAGCAACAAGTTACTGGAAAATATACAGTGCCTTCATCCATTATTTAAGATGAAACTAATGTCTTTGAAGTACATAGCAAGAGTGGCTAAAGAAATGCCACTTGTTTTCCAGGAGAATGATATAGATAAGCTTTCTGACGAGTAGAAATTATACATGATTGAACAAGTGAATGAATATGCCCTGACAACTGAAACAAGGGAAAATAGAATTGATGATGTAGATCAACGGTACTTAAACTTTCCTAGACCTCGGACCCCCCCTTCAGAGTTCACTCACCCTCGCAGACCCCCAAGAATTAACTCAAAGTTTAAAGCCCGGAATTTGCATCATGCATATTTATTTCTAGTGTTTCATCACTAATTTTCACAATTTAAGGAAGGATTTTTTTGTCCCTCCTCATAATTTATTCTTAGGATTAAAGAACAAATGCTCTTTTCTTAATGTTTTTTCGAACCTTTGTGGAACACTAGGAGGATCTCGTGGACCACAGTTTAAGAACTGCTGATGTAGATGGTCTGTTTGAAGAATCAGCAATTCAAGATGATGAGGAATCTGCGAACAAAAGTTCCACCCCTGTAACAAGAATAGATGTTTATTTGTCTGATGTCCTGAAGAAGAATCATCATCTTGGGGAGAAATACCTTCTACTTTCTCGTTTAGTCAAAGCGGCACTGGCACTTTCCCATGGGAAGGAGAGAAGGGTTTCGCTTAACAGACTCTTTCTTAACTCAAATCGTCCACTGTTAAATGAATTATAAGTGAATGGTCTTCGAACTGTGCAGGCTGCAGTAAGAGTAAAGAATGACATTTGTGACATACCTATTGCCCTGCTGTGCCTGAAGTATTTCCGAGAAGCACATAGTAAATACTGAAACTATTTGGAAGAGCATAAGAAGAAACTTTCAGTTAAAATAATGAAATCATCCTTCGGATGTTAAAATACTTGAGAAAAAAATTAAAAGGCTACAGGAATTAATCAAAACAAGTCATTCACTGATTCGGGAAGCTAATGAAAGACTTTCAAAAGGTACTAAAAGAACGGATATGAAAAAAATGTCAGCTGCACAGGCCTTGCTAGAGTCGGGGCGTAAACAACTCATAACAAATACAGACGAATTGAAGCATGCAGAAACTACATTGTTCCCACAGATAAAGAGGGCTAAGAAGTAGCCAGTATAGAACAATAAATCCTTTTAGGGAACTTTATCTAACATTATGGTTTTGAAATGATCACATGAATGACTGTTTCTAAAACATCTAAAGTTTGGTTAACGTTATGGTACCGACTTCTAGTTGGATGGACGAATTATGATTGCAAAAATTGTACCACATGTGATATAAATTGTTAACATAACTATCTAAAGGTTTCATTCAGTCCTTTTGCTACTTGGGTGACCATGTCTTATTTTTCATCTACACCTTATTTAGTAGTATAATTCTCATTTTTCTTTTTACTTTTTTTGCATTTACTGTATATTATTAACAGTTAGATATGTTTGTTGCCTTTTAATTCACTGGCACAGGTTCACATTTGAACTTACGCCTATCATTTGGTATAATAACGTGTGTATTGTGTAGTGAGAATTGAATATCTGCCATATCACACATGTCAAACTGACGTAGAAGGCGAATAGGGGTTAGTTGGTTTTAAACCCGTCTCGCAAAAGTTTTTTCACAAAGAGGAAGATTTCGAAATTTACCCCTCCTGTTTTTGTTTTTGGTTCTACTGATATGTCCTATATTTTTTTAAGTTGTGACTATGACCCTGCTTTAGGTTGCAAAATCAGTTCAAAATTCTGTTTTTTAGTCCATTTTCCGATGAAAATTAAGTATTTCTAATATTAAAGCATGGATCAATTTTTCGATTTTTTTTTAGTGTTAGGATCTAATTTGGACTATGCATAAGGAAAAATGGTACTCTAGAGAGATTGCAGAGTAAACAGAAAACCTTTGAAAAATATTAACTTTTAAGTATTTATTTAGCTAAGGCAATATCCCATAAATGATGTCACAGTCCAGGGGATTTGTGTATGACACACCATGGTCAGGGAATGGGAAATCTCATTACAAGGGGGTAGGATGGGGATACCGAAAATAGCCTCAGAAAGCTTGACATCGTTTATTTATGGCTCCCTAATAAAAAGTATTGAAAGCAATGCACTTTACATTTTATCGAATTCCGATTGTTAGACGTTGGAAAATTAGCAAAAGTAAGCACTTGCACTAACAAGGGAACTATCCCGAATGGGAGTCCTGAGAATTAAGACATTTTGCAATTTGTAGATTTTAGACCCATAATTATGAATCCGAATTCCTTATTCTGTGAAATCCATATATTAATTTTGAATAAAGTTTTCAAAATTGGCACAGATTTCAGCTGTTTGGCGAAGTCCTTGTAAGAATTGGTGCAGTTATGATGGTAATCAAGGTCTCGGCGAGGATTTGAGTGTTGTCAGTTGACAACTTGGTTTAATCAGAAGTTTATTTAATGCCAGACTGAAATTATTAGTTGCTTGTTTTTGGGCAAAGTATCAAAATATAAAAACTGTCCTTATTTCACTTTCAATTTTCTGTTTTAAAAAAAGGAATTTTGTGAACATCATTCAATCTTAAATTTATCAATAAAAAAGATACGACATACAACCTTCAATAATTATAGCTACAGATTAATTAAACAATAATTTTAATCAACGTTTATTGGCGTAGTGATACCAACGCCGATGGTATGGCGTGATTAGATGGTGAAACGTTCGAAAGAAAATAAATATTTCTGCGTTCGGTGGGACCTGAACCCACGACCTTCCACTTGCCGGGCGGAGGCTCTACCCACTGAGCTACGAACGACAATATATAATCTCTTTACGAACGTATATAAATTTACTGAAGCCAGTTATTTCGCAGAATGGTGTAGTACATAGACTACTATTTAAACCAAATTGCAAAGAGACTGGTATTAAATTGATCGAAATGCACGTTGCAGCATATGTATAAGGGTTGCCCAAATGAAAAGTGTAAATTTAAATTAATTTAAATTTAATTGGAAATTTAAAAGAAATCGCCATTAACGTTGTAACACTGGTCCCATCGTTTCACCTGCATGCCATTGCTGTAGAATGATCGAGGTTGTTTTTTTGAGGAAGTCCTGCACTGCGTCCTTCACTTCGTCGTCCTAATGAAAATGTTTCCATTGTAAAGATTTTTTAAGCGGTCCAAATATGTGATAGTCACAGGGGGACAAATCTGGACTTTACGCTGAGTGTTCCAACACTTCCCAACGGAATTTGTGTATGGTCGTCTGGGTTTCACGGGAGATGTGTGGGTGGGCGTTATCATGAAGAAGGATCGCTTGCTGTGAGAGAAGGCCTGACCATTTGCTTTTGATTGCTTTGCATAGTTGCGAGAGAGTGCTGCAGTATTCTGATGAATTGATAGTGCACTGTTGTGGCAGGAAATCACAAGTGGTCCATGGTAATCAAAGAAAAAAGTTATCACTTTTCATGCAGCCAGCATCGCTTTTTGATTTTCTCATTAGAGGAGATGATGGGTGTTTCCGCTGCATACTCCTTCTCTTCAATTTGGATGTATAGTGGTGACACCATGACTCGTCACCCGCAACAATGCATTTCAGAAATGTGGGATCTTCATTATAATGGATCAAATACTGCAGACTGAGGCCCATTCGTTGCTTCTTGTGATCAGGGGTAAGGTGTTTTGGTATCCACTGTGCACTCACTTTACTGTACTGCAGATATTGGTGTATGATTGATTGCACCGTTCCTTTACTCAGAGTGCTGCAGAGATGTCACGAGTCGTAACTCTTCGATTACCTCTAATCATTTCATCAACCACAGCAACAGATTCATTGGAGATCACGGTGTTTGCTTGCCCTGCTCTTGGCAGATCCGATATTGATGTCCGCCCTTCACGAAAACTTTTACACCATTTGTTCACAGCCATTCGTCCTAGATAGTGCTCGCCATAAACAGCCACCATTCGACGATAAATGCCCGCACTACGCTCACCTTCTGCCACTAAAACCGTACGACTGCACATTGTTCTGTTCTGGACGCATCCACCTTTAGCATGACTTTACATTCACTTTAAATGCTCTCATGCGAACTGGTTAATCAGTTATACACAGTCTGCAATGCACTCCTCCTACCTTTATAACCTTGAATGGTGGCGCTACTATCGCTTCTGTACTTCTGATGCTATCACACCTATCCACTTTTCAGTTGGGCAACCCTTATATAAATCAAGCAGTACTCAGATTAAAAATGATTTAAAATAGATTCTAAACTATGGATCCTAACACTATGAAATGTGAAGTATCAACAGAAAAAATAAAAAAATTGGTCCAATCTTCAATATTTTAAATACTTTTCATCATAAAATGACCTAAAACACAAAACTTTAGACTAATTGCACAACCTAAAGATATTGTCACAGAATAATATTTCACACACATCATATGGGGACACAACCACAACTTTTGCCACCTAGCCTGTTTCCGTATCTACATTTTTTTTCCATATTCCCTAGCCTTGATATTTCCGTATGCCCCCCCTTTTCATGCATCACTGCTGTTAAATAAGAATATTTAATTAATATTGACTGAATGATGCATATTTCCTTGATTGGTGCAGAATGACTCTTGCTGTCCTTGCACCATAAAATTACAACCAACCAACAATGCATATTTGTGAAAAAGCCCTATGGCAGAGGTAGTAGTAACACGTTGGGCAACCCTGCATATAATCACATAATCCAGGTTTGATTCCAGTGGATAACCAATGCTTACTGAAGGTGGGTGTTATGGGTCCTCCATCTAAAATTTTATTGAGACAGACGATTACAGGGGTTGTATTCCTTAGAAAACTGTAAGGCTTGCTGCAGCATGATCTTAGCTATCCTTTCGCCATAAAATAAAAATTACTCTCATGGAACGTAGCCATATGTAAATGTGCCAAGATTTGAAGGTGATGTTAAGCCATAGCTTCTGTCTCAGACATCCCTTCCATACTGTCTTGGGACATGGAAACTTAAACCAAGCAAACATCTTAACATGAGTTTGTATTTTCTAGAATTAAACATACGTTAACAAATCCTGGCACTGAAGGGAAATCAACAAGTGGAGATCCATGCCCCACTACTAAATCCGAAAATATGGGACCAGATAACGAAATTGAAATTGGTGATGCTGTAATCAACCCGGTTACCTGTGAATCCCACATTCAAATCATCAGTATGTGCCTGAATGAAATTTCATCAAAGATTCGGACTGCGTGGAAAAATTTAGTATGTCATTTTTTATTTTTTTAAGTTTTGGAATGCTTAAACGTGACTGAAATTTAAATTTGTGTCATAAGGTTCAATGGTATGAGTTTTGATGCTATGTCATTAGCTATTAATGTGGATGTTCTACTTGCATCTAATTGCTATACAGTGAGTGACACAAACCTTTCATTGATGCAGAATGGTCCTTGCACCATAAAAATACAACCTTTTACTTACGTCTAGGCGGCGCCTCATCGCGGCTAAAAGAATCATGGTGAACTAGCACTTGCTGGGCTGAGACCAGTGCCACCATCTCAAAAATGAAACCCTAATAAAAATTCCTACTTGCCAGCTGCAAATCCACAGTTGCCAGTGACCACGGTGACTACATTTGTCTAGCCAGTAATCATTTCTTACACTTAACTTCTGTAGAGTAGAGATATAATATCTAATAAAATCCTTATCTCCTGCTCTCTTTTCCAGTGCAGCCCCTCTGAGCTAATGGCATAGCCTGCGTCCCTCATCCCATACTGTTTTACACCATAATGTTGTGCCATTGGTATTGTAGAATGTGTGATGTTTTTCTACCCTCCTCAGATTGGTTCCTCGGGTGACAATGATTTGGATTCCTCAAAACTAGATCTTGATACTGCGCGATCTGATCTATCCTTGCACTGCTAAAAGCGCAAACAATGACAATAAACAAAACATTTTTAAAACTAGTTGATAGCGGATAACTGTAATTTTCAGCCAAATATAAACCTAAGTATATACATTAAAGGAAAGCATTAAAGACTGTAAAAATGTTCTTCAAAAAAATAGGCAAATAAAATTAGATGAGAAGATATGTGTAGAGGAAAAGGACATTTGCTTGCAGTGGGTAGGAAATGATTGAATACATGATGCAACGGAAGTCCAAAAATCTGAACCTCTCAGGAATTTGGTCAGTTCTAATTTTCCAGATTTTCAGCCAGTACTTTTAAATTTAAACAAGCATAAAAAAGTACTTTAGTAGCGCAATAGTAATACCTTCACCTAACGCACCATTATTCTAGGTTAGGCTCAAACTATGCCCACCCCCCAAATAAAAGAGAAGAAGAATGCTTATCAACTAACTGTTCACTGTAATCTGGGATTAGTTCTTAAGCCATCAGAAGTTCGAATTCCTTGGAGAGCTATCGGTCCCAGCACACCATGACCCTTTTTATCCTTGTGCTGTAAAACGCACAGCAAAAAATACTATAAAATGCACAGAAGTAAAGGAAGAAACAATAAATTTTTTGTTTAGATTTAACAAATATATATGTCATAATGAATATAAAACATTTCAAAAAGGCATATTATCGCTGTGTATCCAGGGTGTGCTCACACCCTCACATTCAGAGGAATTCTAATCTTTGAGAAAGTTCCAGTTTTCGAGACATCCAAATTCTCAGGTATTCCTTTCAGGTGTTTTACAAATTTGCTGTACAAACGCATAACCACCTTGTTATTAGTGTACCATTTTATGATTATAAGAGGGGAAATGGTATTTTGTGATATTTTTTTATTTATGATTTCATAGCACATATTCACGTTCAGTAATTTCCCACTTATACATCGATACAAGGGACTGACCAAAAACAACACATAAAAAAAACATAAGTGAAAGAGTGATTCATGATGAAATTAAGTTTACCAGGTAATGTAACGTGAGAATAACAATAAAAAAATATATATATTAATGATCGGATTTACTCAGATTTAATATCTAAAAGTTTTAAGGTTTAAAAGCAATCAATTAAAAATAAATTAAACTAGAACAAAAATGGTAATTTTTAAAATAAAAAATGACAGATCGCAAGTACTTGGAAAGATCCTTATTAATAAAAACGTAATTGAAATTCTTAGGGAAATGGACTTTCTAGGTATGACTGACGATTTGTCTTGGAATAGACAGATAAATAAAATTAGCAGGACCTTGATTGGTGCAGAATGACCCTTGCTGTCCTTGCACCATAAAAATACAACCACCCAAAATTGGTAGGAAGATTAATTCAGGGTTAGCTATTATAAGAAAATTATCAAACGATGTTCCTAAAGGTTTATTGCTGAGTTATGCTTTCCCTTTGTTTACAGCCACTTAATATGCTGTAATGCTATCTGGGGTAATTTAAATAGCGGCAATATGAATATTATTAAATTATTGCAGTCTAAATTTTTAAGAATTATTGAGCAAAGAAATGTGTTAAATTGGAATGAAGTATTCGTTAAATATGGCTTGCTTCCAATTGACTCAATAAATTTTGTGTACTGAAAATAATGTATGAAAGGATTAAGGAAAACAAACATTTGGATATAATAAAAATTGAATATTGTAATAGTAATGTACATTTGAGAAGAAAAAAATCAAATAAAATTATCAAGGATTAGGATCAAATTAGTCACGATGGGAACTGAATACATAACAATAATTTAATGTTGGAATGAAATCCCTGAAAATATTAAATACATAAATAGTAAAGAATTATTTAAAAAAAAGGTTATTTAAATTTCTGTTTGATACTATTTTAGTGTCGACTTAATTTATTGGGTCGCCAGCCGGTTAAAATTTATTTTTTACTCGGGATCTGTCATTTATTTGCACAAGCATTTACGATTATGTACTTGTGATTGATTTCGTATATGGCATATTTTTTTGTAATTCAGGGCTGTTGGCTATTCGTAACAATGACAAATAAACGATATTGATCATTATTAAAAAAATCTGGAATATCTCAAAAATGAAAAGAGAAATTTCAAAAATTTATTTATATACTATATAACTTCTTAATATAGTGTAAAATCGAAGTTCATTTCTGTTTATGCCTGTCTTTGAAAATAATTTTTACAAGTTCATTAAAATGATAATGAGCCCTACGATAATGCATTTGCCTAGTGTGTGGTTATCCCGGATTCGACTCCTAACTGTGCGGAGAGTAGGGGGAGGAGTAGAGCTCACCACCTAACTGCTGACTATAGTCTTGAGGTTGGTTCCCTAGCTTTTACAAGGTTCAGATTCCTTGGGGAAAATGTAGGCCCTGGTGCATCATGACCTTTTCTGTCCTTATGCTGTAAAACTCAAATAATAATGAAACAGTGTGTGGTGTGCAGTTCATCAATTAGTTGTATGTAGTTGTGTTGAGTTTCCACTGCTTGTACAAAAGACTGGGCATCATTTCTCAAATCATATTCATTTTCTATCTCTTCATTATTTTCATCCTGAATTTCACTATTTCTTGGCTATTCCTCAAATTTGATCAATTAATTACTGCATTTTCATCAATGTTCACAAACTTTGTTTTAAAAATCCATTTTAGGATTGTTCCAGAAATTTAGTAAAGTTCTGCTAATGAATTCTTTGATGCATTGGGCATGTCCTTTTAATCACTTCCATTTTAAATGAAATAAATAACTTCATTTCCGAAGCTGAAAAAACACTGAGGATTTATACATGACAATGAAATTTTATGATAGAACAAACTTTCCTAACTGGTTCTCGTTCATCCTTTCTTCGATTTTAAGAAAACGAGATACCCCTTCATGGTTGAAATCGTTTAAAGGTGCAGAATATAATTCACAGGTGAATGGTAAATCCCTACTTGAGAGAATAGATCATAGTCTTAAATGGGAATGTGTGGAGAAGGCTAGTGGGGAAATAAAAAAAATAAAAAAGACCACAATTGGTACCGGATTTCTTTGAGAAGGCATATTCAGTGGAAAGGAATGTCAGAGAAAACATGAAGAGAAAATTTTGATGATGCATAACTTAACGGTATCTTTCAAACAGACACATAAACAAAAATCAGTTTACATTATTCACCATACCTTTGGCCGAGGTCATGGAAAATCGACATATAAGTGAGAGGTTACTGTATTTTATATTTTATTTATAAAAAATATTAAATTTTGTCGATCCTTTGCTGCTGTAATTCCATTTTTTACTTGCTATAAGAATTAATGATGTTATATTTGAGACTGAGTTTATTTGTTTAGGCTCACCAAAAGAGATTCCTACCGGCTACTTGTCAGTTTGAAATCAAAAAGTCACCCTTTGATCCTTATCCGAGTATTTTAAGAATTTGTAAAGAAAGGTAATTATATTAAGTTGATATTAACTTGCTATTTGTGTAATAGCATTATATCAGTGACCTCTGAAGATCTGATTAAAAAACAATTTTTATCAACTTTTTTAGGCGTAGTAATAGTAACACCGATGTTATGGCATGGTTAGATGGTGAAACGTTCGCAAAGAAAAAAAATGTTTTTTGCGTCTGGTGGGAACAGGATCCCATGACCTTCAACAATCCTGCCTGGATTGTAGAAGGACGTAGAATCGTGCCCCACCGGATGCAAAAAAAAAAAAAATTTGCCAATGTTTCACCACCTAACCATACCATAACATCAACATTACTATTACTGTGTCTGCAAAATGTAGATAAAAATTGTTTCTTAATTTAATCTGCGTAGTGTTCGACTTGTATAAATGACTCTAAAGATCAGTTAAGCTTTATAATATTAAAGCCATTCTTATTAAAATTTTATTGATTTAGGTGTAGATTCTCTTGAGGAGATAATTTGTTCTTTTTATCTAATAATTCAGTTCATTTATAATTACTTCTTTGAATAATCAGATCTTATTTATCATTAGTTTCAAATTTTGAATAAAGAATTCAGTTTTAACAATAAATTTGCTATTATGTCCCCAAAATCCTGAAGTCTTCTTACAGATTATTTGTATATAATTGTTTGAGTTATAGTGTCAAAATTTTGGCAATTCTTTGAATGTCTGTATGATCTAATTTGAATGTATTTAAAGAAATAATGTATCTGTAAATGGATGTTCTTTAGAATGACCATATTTGTCAACATAATTTAGTAAAAAAAATATGTCATTGATGATTGGTCATTTGTTGTGTTACAGTGATCTACTGGACAACATTTCAACATTGCTGTCAAATCCACTACTCGCCAGCCTCCCCACTATCATCGTGCCTATTCGAGATTTATTCACCGAATTTCTGCATTCTCAAAGTGGAATGCTATATTTACTATCATCTCCTGACACCATCAATAGTATTCAGAAATTGCTGTTACAGAATGTTGTAAGTTGCTTCTCTTCAAAATAATCATTCATCTCTATGTATTGCATAATTGTGAACTGATTGTAATGATTCATTTTAGTCAGTTATAAGATCTGCCTTAAAAAAGCTTCTTAAAATGTAAGTGATGAAATCTGCTGATATGCTGTTTTTAACATTCTGTTATTGTTTTTAGGATGAGAATAGGGATGAAACCCATGATGATAACATTGCCCAAAACCTTGGCATGCAAATCGTCTACCGTCTTCAAGCTCTCCTGTATACTGATTGTGTGTTAGCCTATCATACCCGAGGAAAGTATTGGTCTTTTTTCCAATATAAAATAAAATCTCAAATATAATCTCACAGACCACTTTAAATATTACTTATTGCATACAACCAGGGGGGTCTGTGGAAAACTTAAAGAAATATTGTTCGAAATCAAAGATACCTACTGTTGTTAATATAATATTGGGCTCTACCTACTACCAGTTGCAAGCTGAATAATTTTGTTCTGTTCATCATGATTAAAACATTTAAAAAAGCATTTGGTGTCAGGCTATCACATCTCAATAAAGATTTTTTAAATTACTTAAATATCCATGATGATGTCCCTTTTTAAAAATTCTATTATTAGCATCAAATTTTTATTCATCATGGACACATACTATTTAAACAATGATATTAAACGTATATATATTTTTAATATTGTAATTGATTCGCTTGTAGGTTGATTGCTCACTTCAGCATATAACAAAAACGGAAAAAATAAAATTAACTCATTCGTATTTTCAAACGTATTTTAACGACTGATTTGTGGAAACCAGTCCTGACTTATCAATACTCTTTGCTAAAAAAAGTTTGGTGGTCATTATTGTAGCTTTAGAATAGTTTTTATCTTACTTGGCTCAGAATAGTCGTTATTGTCCTTGTACCTTAAGAAATAAATATTATCCCTGAGAATGGAAATAATATCTTACAACATAAGAGATAAAATAATCATTAAAACTCAAGGTCTTGGTAGTTGGAATACTACTCTCTTTTTAATTGTAAACTTTATACTATATAGATGTATTTGATGTAATTTATATGTAAAGGTTTTTTGTTTTTGTTTTTGCATCAGGGGGTCCAAAGAAAGAACTTGAAGATGCTGAGGCTGTATCTGCTCTTCACCACATGTATACAATGATTTTCTCTCCGTTTGGACGTGTTGCTGTTGTACACGTTTTAACGACAGATCATAACTTGAATGCATTATTGCCTTTCGTACAAATGACAGGTAATTCAAATTGTATACATCCATCTGGCTAAATATTTTGCAAAATATAAACATTTGGGCATTTAATTTTTTTGCTTTCCTTTGATATATAGGTGAAGAAGAACTTGACATAAAATTAAGTAAATCTGTATGCGCAGCATATGTTACTGAACTTCTCATGATTTGCATTCACTTTTCGGAGACAGTGTCTATATACGAAAAGTTTTCTGAAGCCCTTTTTGATCTCAGCCAGCAAGGTATGTTTTGAAGCTCAATTTGACATTTTCTTGAACTTTTATTTAATAGTAACCTTTTAAAATTTTGACCGTTCGAACAAGAAACCGAACAAAAAAATAATGAATACTCAAACGTTTGATTAAGAATTTTTATATGAGTCCTGCAGTATGCACAATTGCGATAACATGTCCAGATTGACATAATCCAGGTGTAAGATATTATTACCCTTCACAGGGATAACACAATTGCCAAATAATGGTCAACACACAAAGCCACCGGGGCGAGTTTTTTGTGGGGGATTTTTTATTACTAATAAATTTGACACCCACATATTATTAAACCCTGGTTCGAATCCGAGATGAGGATGGCATCTCTTTTTCTCCTAAACAAAAATAGCTCTAGATTGAGCTAATAATATTTGGGTGTCAAATTAATAGTAATACTTAATCTAAGTTTAACTCTTAACAGTGCCAAAAAGAAAATGCATTCTAATTGCTCGCTGTAGTCCAGAGATTCGTGTCTTTAGCCGTAGGATGTTCGTATTCTTCGGAAAAATGTATATCACAATCCTATGGGAATGGTAATGTACTTGTATATAGCTCATACTATTAACCTGAATTTACACTGTGGATGTCATTGTAGAATGCTTGCCATTTTTCTGCCCACAATTATCTAGGGTTTTGATTTTCTTAGCAACAGAAATTCAGATCTCATAAAGCTACATGTCCTGGCCCAGCATGACTTTCTGTTGTTCTTTTGCCATAAAAACAAGAATAAATCATCTCACATAACTAGTAAAATTTTGTCCCTGGTTGGAATATAGAAAACACAGAAGAAGGTAAAAGACATTTACCATCTGCAAAAATATCTTCAGCCTTCAAGAACTACTGTTCCCTTCATCAAGCGAAAGTGTCAAGGAAGTGTAGGCGTTCGGTATTTATACCCCAACTTTAGGTTTCCCAAAAGCTGTTGCGCAGTCAGGTCTCTTCCCCCCCCCCACGTCTTAATCTGGTTTTCCCCATCTCCTAGCAAAAATGCGGAGAAGTTCAGGTCACAATTTGGAGCTGTTCATTGCTTTAGTATACATTCAAAAAGTTTCCCAGGACTTCATAAAAGCTCTACAATGGTGAGAATTACATTTTTATGAAGAACTTTTGTACTTTTCCAATCAGGAGCATAATTGCTCTCCCAGGCTCTGCTCTATCGTCTTACCTTCTCAGCCTCTACCTTGGGAAAAACCTGGTGTAAAAATCATGTATACAACTTTTGTGTTAGCTTACTCATACACACAAAGTGGGAGAAAATAAATTGTTTTTCAATCACTCAATCTTTTATGGGACCTTGATGGGGAAAATCCTCAATGGACTCTGAGCCTTAAATGAGATTAATGGCGCAGTATAGCCCAGATGCTCTTGCGCCATAAAAAAGCCAAACAAACAAATAAGTGAGATTAGTTCAGGTGATTTAAGGTTAGGTCATTTCTGCCATCATGCCTAGCATTAATGCTGTTACTCTTTAATTTCAGGAAATATATCTTCCAATCAGGGTTTAAGCTGGATTTTTATTTGGCACTTTAGCTAAAATGTAAAAACAAATTTTAGCATTTTTGAATTTCTTTTAGCTTTTTTTTCTACTTTAAATACTTGAAATAGTCTTGAAATTTTTGTGCTTTAGTAGAATGCAAAACAAAATAACATAATTAAAATTTAGAACTACAAATAACATTTTTTATTTTGTACAAAAATTAAACAATCGGCAGTATATATTTGTACAATTCTCCTTAGCTACACGTTATGGTTCTTTGACATTTGCAAAATCAAACTGATTTCAGTTCATCTGTTCATGACATCTTAGGAGGTCTTTAAGTTCTTTGTGTGGCGGCCACCAACATAAAATCGTGGAAATTTTACATTTTCAGGGCTTTCGTTTTTTTAGCGAAAGTGATGTTAAATTTTTTCGCAAAATATGATAACCTTTCGCAACATGCAGGAAAAAAAAAACTGACGCAACTTAAACTCTGCTTCTAAGTAGCCAGTATAATGATGTCTAAAATATCGTTACATTCTGACAAGGGAACTTTTTTTGTGGGGCCCTCGAGACCTATTACATTTTGTAGAGGCTGCTGCCTTAGTTACAAATGTGGTGTTATTTTTCTGCAAGACTCATATTTTGATTTTTTATTTGACTTTGAAGTTAGGGAAAGTGCGATTTTAGAGCAATATTCATATTTTTTGCTGACACTGTATTTCAATTAATTTTATTTTCATTTAAGTAGTAGTAAAGAAAGTTACGAAACGAAACGTGTAAAATTTAAAAAAAAATAAAAAACATGAATCTGATTCGCAAAAAATTTCAATTCAGAAGAACGTTTATGAAAACACAATTTGGTGATTTTAAGTATAAACGTTTGGCGTGCGTGATATATTTAGCACACGATAAAAACAAAACTTCTATTGCGCACTATTTCATTTTAGTTGGCTTAACTGTCAGTTGAAGAATACAGTAATTCCTGGAACTAATCATACTTGATGCTTGAAATGACATTTATAACTTAAAATTAAATTTTAACTTGTGCTTTGGGGAATAAAATACTTTAAATGTAAAGTGCTGAATGTTGAAATATATTAAAAATTATCGATTTCTGATATAAAATTAACTTTGCAAAATCTGGGAAAAAATGAAATGTGTTGTAAATATCATAATGTCTCTTTTAAATTTAGCACTTAAAAAAAAATGGAACCTTCTGTAATTATTGAAAGTAAGTATGACGAAAGCAATGGTGTATTTAAAAGGATTAATTTAATAGTTATTAAAAGGATAATTTGGATGAATAATGTGGAAGAGATAACATTAGATGTTGAGGATCATAATTTTAATGACGATTATATTAACAATGATTATTGTAGTGATTGCAGTAATCCTTGTGATTTATATGAACCTGCTTCTAAACAAAATAACGGTATAGTCAGTCTTAAACAAATGAAAGAAATCATTAAGTTTTATGGTTCTTGCAAAACAGGTAAATTTAAACAGATTCAAAAACGTTATGCACGGCTTAAGAGTAAATCACGTGTTGCAAAATTTAGAACACATTTGAACAAACAGGGTAGTGTCAGTGAAAAATGCAGCATTGTTAAAAATTATGTACATAACAATTTTTGAAATGCCAGAGAAAATCATTTGCCTGTCCATGAAAACGATTTGTTAAGGTGGGCACTGATAAAAGCCAAAGAAATGGGCTTCGCAGAATTTAAATGTACAGATTTCTATATAAATACTTTTAAAAAAAAAAGTTCAAAATAGTTTCCATAAAAATTACGAAGTTCGTTATGACTACTGAAATGAGAGATGAAAACAAAATAATAAAATAAAATTTGTTTCAAAAACACAGGATGGGATAAAAAATTGTGTTCCAAGTCAAGTGCTTAATGCAGACCAACGCGGATTTAATTATTTTATTGGAAATGGTAGATTATTATCACATTAGTGGGGAAAGACAAACCTTTGCAGTTTAAAAGGCATTGCATAATACAACACACTAATATACGATAATGTCCATTATTTCTATGGGTGAGGAATTAAGAGGAAAACTTCTTGTATGTCTGAGAAGTTTCAAGAAGTTTTGGGCCAAAGGTAAAAGAAATTATTTCGCCCTTCAAATTTATACGTCACTTGCTCTAAATCTGGGAAATGGATAAAAAGGTCATGAAAGATTTGATAAGTAACTGTTTAAGTCCTATTCTTGAATCTCCATTCTACATTCTTTTAGATGCATGGACAGGCTGTACTGACCCATATATATTTATCATCATCATCATATTCAACCATTATCTATCCACGCTGGATCTCTACAAATGCTTTCCAGCATAATAAAGTCTATCCTGGGCCATTCGGGTTCCATCGCCACCCTCAACCTCTTCTTATTTCATCCACCCATCTAGTTTGAGGATCGCCAGGTCTTCGTGGTCTCTTGGAATCCAGTTCAGAATTTCTGTTGTCCATCGTTGATCAGTTCTTTCTTAAATATGCCCAGCCCATCACCACATTTCTGTCCTTTTTTACTTTAACAATGATGTCCTCTACTCTAGTTTGCTCTCACCCAAGTGTTTCTTTTTCATCTCTAGTTATTCCAAGCATGCATCTGTCCATGCTCCTTCGCGTTGTCTGTAACTTTCGTATTGCTCCAACTGTTAGACTCCATGTCTCTGATCCATAAGAGAGGACTGGCAATACACACTGGTTGAAGACCTTTCTTTTTAGACACAAAGGCAATTTCCCCTTCAGGATAAAACTGTTTCTTCCAAATGCACTCCAGCCAAGTTTAATACGTCTGTTGAGTTCTTTCATAATGTTGCCATCCATTGAAATCAGCTGGCCAAGGTAAATATATGAATCAGCAATTTCTAGCTCAATGTTGTCAACTTGTATTTTTGTTTCCTCTACGAAATTATTGAACATGATCTTAGTTTTTTGTAGGTTCATCTTGAGTCCAACTTCTTTACTTCTAGTTGAGAGCTCTTGTACCATGTCTTGGAGTTCTAATGGGTCCGTTGAAAAAATAACAATGTCATCAGCAAACCGCAGATGATTTAAATATTCACCATTTATTTTTATTCCCTTGTTATTCCAATTTATCAGCTGAAAAATCATCTGTAAAGCAGAAGTAAAAAGTTTTGGAGAAATGGTATCTCCCTGCCTCACACCTTTACCAATTTTGATAGTTT
>QLNU02014802.1:3722294-3737686 GCA_006491805.2 Dysdera silvatica | reverse complement strand
GATCTTTCAAATATTTTAGCAATCAATTTTCGGCACATCATCGTGAACCAAATTAATCCTACACTGCCTTCGTACAAATAACATACCTTAAACTTTTCAAACTTATTTCAGTTTCTTTGAATTTATATTTCCGTGAACAAAAATAAACAACGGGATATAATTATAACATAAATACACTGACAGTTTACAATCATCGGAATGTCTTTCTCACACCCTTCTTCTGAAATGCCTTTTCCGCTTACGTTCAATGCACACACACCGAATATTTTCATACGTTAATTCTATAAATGGTATCGCCAATAGGATTCTCACACTTTACACTGGACTTCCGATGCTGAAATATTTTGTACTATTACAGACCCCGCCATCACCTTCAATGCCTCTGAGTATTATATTGAACCCCACAAAGCATTCGCTTGAAGGCGTTCCTGAAATCTGGACTGAATATGGTGTAAATGATAGGATTGAGCAAACTGTTAATGTAACCCAGCCAAAGTAACACGCTAAAGAGGTATTCATTGGGTTCGCATTGTTCACATATGGCCATCAGGAGTGCCATGACGAAGAAAGGTAGCCAGCAACCAACGAAAGCTCCTGTGATAATCATCAATGTTTTAGCTGCTTTCCTTTCCCGTTTGGCTTCGGTAGACTCCTTGACGTGCTTTTTTTCTCTCTTGGCGAGCACTAGAAGCCTTCCGACACCGCCATGCATAGCGGTTACTCCATTTTCTGATACGGGTTGCTGCTGATGGGGTTGTGGGTGTGAAGGGTCATCACCTGCAGAATTCCCACTGGAATTATGTATTGTTGAATTGGGAGCATCTGTGCTCTTTTCGACGATGAGAACAGCTTTAGCTCCAGGCCTACGTCTTATCCTTTTCCTAGCCTGTTTAAATATGTTCCAATATAGCAGAAGAATGACAATAAGAGGGATATAAAAGCTCATACATGTGGCAAAGACCTGATATAGTATATTCTGACTAACGAGACAACGTTTTTCTTCCTCTATCCGCTTGTAGAAATCGGGGTCCTTCCAACCAAATACTGGAGCAAAAGAAATTACAAAGGAACCCATCCACACGCCCGTAATAAGTGCTGAGATGCGTTTGTTATCCCTCCGCCTTGCGTAATCTACATTAGTCACTGCCCAATAGCGGTCCACAGCAATGGCGAGCAAGTGCAAAATGGAGGCAGTACATGAGAGTACATCACATGAAGTCCACATTTCACAAAGTTCAGGGCCTAAGATCCACTGTTTTGTGACCTCAGAAATGGCACTGAGGGGCATGACCAACAAAGCCACCATAAGGTCAGCAACGGCTAGTGAAAGAATGAGTGCATTGCCAATATTCTTGAGATTTTTCTCTGTTAGGATGGCAACGATAACAAATACATTTCCTATTACCGTCATTAAAATGAGTATGCCTAATATAATAGCAGTTATCACCATGTGTATTGGGTCTCCCAAAACCGGCAATAGCATATCACTAACATTCTCAGGAATAGTCTCTGAAGAAGAGTAGTCTTTTAAACTTGTGTTCATGTTGACGTTTCTGCTGATTTCGTTAGATACGTTTAATGGTAAGTTTCGATATTCACTTGCTGTATATTGGAGGTCGAGCTGAGGTATGGCTGCCCATGACGACATTTCCGTCGCTTCATTATTCACAATTGCCTTTTGTTAATATTTTAAATTTTTGAGTATGGTGAGGCCACCCAAGTCCTGAATTTCCGGCTTTGAAGAAGCTGCACCTTCGAACCTGTAACTAAATAAGAAAATGCTCATTTAATATTGAATTCAGTGTTTTAAATATACATTCTGAAAAATAACTCGTAATATTTATAATGCATATAGGACGATGCGAGTACTATCCAATCTGATTAACCCATTTGCGTAATTCGAAAAAGTGAAAAATTGGCCCATGTCACCAAAATGGTTTTTATTGCATAAAGGTTAGGAATATTTCAAAACGATAAAAAAAAAAAAAATGGCGTACACCAAGAACTTATAATTTTATTTAGTTCAATGAAGTTATACATCGAAAATAATTTGAGAAATTAAATTTAATAGTTTGACACAGTATGATAGTACTTGAAATGATCAATACATGTAGACAAACGACAATTATCACACTGATAAAATGAATACTTTCTGTTTTTCGAGGTGGGGGGTGGTAAACAAACTACACAACGTTTACGAGCTTTCCGTGATGAAGTTGTTTCAATGGGTATTGGAAAATGTTGACAAGTAAATCGTTATGGTAATAATGGGCATCGTGTAATTTCTCGTGTTGCTGATGTTAGCGTTTTGTTTTTATACCCAAAATCCCAGCGCGCATATATGCGCTTATGATGCAAATGGGTTAGATACATTGCCTTTAATGTGTTAAGTTCTACTGTTTATTAGGTATATATATATATCATCATCATCATCATATTCAACCATTATCTATCCACTGCTGGATGAAGGTCTCTCCAAATGCTTTCCACACAAGTCTATCCTGGGCCATTCGTTTCCACGTCACCCCAACCTCTTTTCTTATTTCATCCACCCATCTAGTTTGAGGACGTTTTCTAGGTCTTCGGTGGTCTCTTGGAATCCAGTTCAGAATTTCTGTTGTCCATCGTTGATCAGTTCTTCTTGCAATATGCCCAGCCCATCGCCATTTCAGTCCTTTTACTTTAACAATGATGTCCTCTACTCTAGTTTGCTCTCTCACCCAAGTGTTTCTTTTTCGATCTCTCCTAGTTATTCCAAGCATGCACCTCTCCATGCTCCTTTGCGTTGTCTGTAACTTTCGTATTGCTCCAACTGTTAGACTCCATGTCTCTGATCCATAAGAGAGGACTGGCAATACACACTGGTTGAAGACTTTTCTTTTTAGACATAAAGGCAATTTCCCCTTCAGGATAAAACTGTTTCTTCCAAATGCACTCCAGCCAAGTTTAATACGTCTGTTGAGTTCTTTCATAATGTTGCCATCCATTGAAATCAGCTGGCCAAGGTAAATATATGAATCAGCAATTTCTAGCTCAGTGTTGTCAACTTGTATTTTTGTTTCCTCTACAAAATTATTGAACATGATCTTAGTTTTTTGTAGGTTCATCTTGAGTCCAACTTCTTCACTTCTAGTTGAGAGCTCTTGTACCATGTCTTGGAGTTCTAATGGGTCCGTTGAAAAAATAACAATGTCATCAGCAAACCGCAGATGATTTAAATATTCACCATTTATTTTTATTCCCTTGTTATTCCAATTTATCTGCTGAAAAATCATCTGTAAAGCTGAAGTAAAAAGTTTTGGAGAAATGGTATCTCCCTGCCTCACACCTTTACCAATTTTGATAGTTTTGGTATCTTTATGTAACCGAAATTTTGCACTTGCATTTTTATACACACGTTTCACCATGTCAATGTACACATCCTCAATGTCTGTTGATCTTAAAGAGTTGATGACTGCTGATGTTTTAATAGAGTCAAAGGCCTTCTCATAGTCAATAAATGCAACACACAATGGAAGTTCATATTCATGTGTTCTTTCAATTAATTCTCTTAATACTTGAATATGGTCCACTGTACTGAATCCACTTCGAAATCCAGCTTGTTCTCTTGGTTGAGCTGCATCTAATTTTTTCTGCAGGCGATGTGTTAGAACTTTTGTGAAGATTTTATAAATAGCAGGTAACAAGCTAATTGGTCGGTAATTTTTCAAATCCTCTTTATCACCTTTTTTATGCAAAAGAATTACTGTTGCAGAATCCCATTGGTTTGGTATGTTACCGCTGTTAAGACATTTGGTAAAGAATTTTGCAAGTATGTCTTCTACATATTCTCCAGCTTCTTTTAGGATATCTAATGTAATACCATCATCACCAGGGGCTCTTCCTTTCTTCATGCTTTTTATTGCAAATGAAACTTCTTCTTTTAAGATTTTAGGAGCTGTTCCTTCGACTATTTCAATGTCTTCGTTTAATTCACTGTTACTTTCGTATAGATTTTTGTAGAATTCTTCAACTCTTCTAAGTATTTCTTCCCTATTTCTTGTTACGGTGCCATCCTCTCCTTTTAATGCAATGATGTGTTTCTTCCCAACAGATAAACTTCCTTTAACAACCCTAAGGCTCTTGTTATTTTCAATGGCTTTCCTTACTAGCTCACAGTTGAATTTTCTTATGTCTTCTTTCATGCTTTTGCGCAGAGTTTTACAAAGTTCTATGTACTCAATCCTGGAACTGGTATTTCGATTGTCCACCTTCATATCTCTTCGCCTTTTCATGAGCTGTTTCGTCTTCTCAGATAATTTGCTATTGTGCTTTTTACAGGTTACACCACCAATTTCCCCAGCAGTTTCAACTATTGTCTTAACAATGTTTTCATTTGCTTCTGAGATATCACTTTCATCAATAAGTCCTTCCAGTGCAGAAAAGCGATTTTTTAATTCCAACTTGAATGCCTCGGTATTTACTTTCAGTTTCATTAGATCCACCCTCTTACTTACTTGTTTCCTAATGAGCTTCTGTCTTTCTAATTTAGTATTTAAGTGCATTTTACATCTCACCATTCGATGATCACTTCCAGTATTAAATCTGTTCAGTACGCTGCAATCTTCAATAATTGATTTCTTGTTTGCCAGTATATAGTCAATTTCGCTGGTTCCTCCATTGGGGTGTTTCCATGTCCATTTTCTTTGTAGTTGATATATATATAGCAAAATTGTAGTATGATTGTGACATGTAGTACCTTCTAATGTAATATACATGAATACACATATCTAAATGTATATTAACTTCGACAAAGTGTCGTAGTCTTAGACATATATATATATATACACACACATGACAACCTTAAGAAAAAACTCACTTACAAATACCTGTGAAAAGTACATCTCCCATTAAGCCTTTAGACGTTTATTTCTTTTGCCAGTATAAAAAGTTTTCCAAAACAATCATAAACAGAAATATGCTGGATGAAATTAACATTGACATTACCAATAGAAATGCAATTTTACAAATGCATTCACTTATCTATAATCAGTTACAGTCAGAAAAATTTCGTGAAATGTTACAATTCCCATGGTTTAAATGCTGTTACAGTGACAAAAATCCAGGGAATTTTTCGAATGTAGAAGAAATGTGCTTTGAAGTATATGATATTCGCACCATTGACAACTGCAAGTCGTTTTCATTCATAAAATGTTCCTATTGCAACAAAATGCTTTGCTTTCATCATTTTTACATAACGTGCCATTATCACGATGCGCCGAGTACATAAAAAAAAACATGTCTTATTACATTTTGTTTTATTTATTTTCTTAACATTTCCAAGGGAGGCCACCACGGGGGAAAAACGTTTATTTCAAGACTTTATTAAACATTTTTATACAAATTTTGTAAATAAAATCTTCAAGCCTGTCTCCTGTGTATATATAAGTAGGAAGTGTTTTAATCCATACTTCTTATTCCTTATGTTTTTTGCAAAAAGAACGTTGTAAGATAACAATATACTTTCTAAAATAAATATGCATGTTCCTTTTTCCTCTTTCCTTTCAAAATAACAAACCATTATATGTATAAACTACATAATTTAACATTTACCACCTCACTTTCTAGACAGAAAGTACATTTTTCGAGATTATGAACCATTCAATAGCTAAAGCTGAAATTCATTAACATAAATGTATTATTTATAAAGATAATGTATTTGCCAGATTTCTCTTTGAATTAGGCATATTTTTAAATTTTCATTTTAAATATAAAATTAGTAAATACAAGTATTTTTGCACTTTGTGCTGATTAAGAAAATACCACGCAATCACTTTTTCTCCTTTTGATTCACAATAAAGTCGCCAAATGTTAAAAAAGAAACCAACATCTGGAGCCAAAATCGCCAAATTCTGTTTTCATAAATGTTCTTCTTAATTGAAGTTTTTTGCGAGTCAGATTCATGTCTTTATTTATTTTATTTTATTTTTTTTAGTTTTACACGTTTCGTTCCTTAACTTTCATTACTACTAATGAAATGAAAATAAAATTAATTGAAATACAGTGTCAGCAAAAAATATGAGTCTTGCAGAAAAATATATTTATAACTAGGGCAGCAGTCTCTACAAAACGTAAATAGGTCTCAGTTCTAGATCAAGGGCCCCACAGAAAAAGTTCACTTGTGAGACGTTAGTAATGCATAAAAGGGCAACTTTGTAGACCTACAAGCATATTAGTAGTATAAGAATAGTAACTATTCCTAGCACAAGACATTTGTAACATTGAAAGGATTAAATGAACAACTTAATTGATTAGTGACTGCAATATAAACTTTTGAAATTACTGAGCTGTTTTTGTTTTTTTTAATCTCTGAAAGTCGTATATTTACACATCGTAGTGTTTGCATGTGCCATGTATGCTAATCAACTTTTTGTTGTTTTTGTTTTTTACCATTCAAATTTTAACCTTCTCTAATTGTGCAGAGTATATGAATATTTTAAATCCATTCATGCCGTTTCAAGTTAGTTTTCTGTGCAAAGTTAAGCTTCCTATGAGAATTGGTATATGTACATACCACATTTTTTGTATATGTATTCTCATAATGATTTGGAAATTGCATTAAGTTGTGTATTTATCATACCGCCTTGGAACGTAAAACTGTCATTAAATAATTTTGTTTGATTAAAAAGTCAAGAACATTTTCTTATAAAGTACTTTTTATTCTTCCAGAATTAACTCCTAAACTTCATGATCTTGGTTTGTGGATGTCTCCAGCTCGACAAATTCCAAATTACACCCACGAAGCTGTCCCGTACTTAAACGGCATTTTAAAATCCCATTTGGACAATGCATCATCTTTGCCTCCAGAACTAATAACTGCAGTGAAAATTTTAAAACACATTTGTTTGCCACCAAAAGGTGATATTTTTTGACTGAATAATTGATGTTAATACTTGTAAGATTTTATATATAGTTTCTGTTCTTATATATCTGATTTATTTTGACATGTTGGATTGACAATATTTTGTAATCATACAAAAACATTCCATTTTTTGAGTGTATGCTTTCTCCTTAACAGTTTAATAGAACAACTGTTCATAAGCATTACGAATAATACAGGCAAAATTGCATGCTCCTTTATTTAGTGCATTGTAAAGGGAAAAGTTAAATACCAAGTGGAGTTTTTTTATTATTATTATTATTAAATATAAATAGGAGACAGTCTGTGTTAATATTTGATGAAATTCTTTTAAATTTTGGGCTTAATTTCTTTAAAATTTTAAAGTCTGTTTTCATTCAGATGGAGAAAATCAAGAACTGAAGTATATGTATACTACCATTCAAGTTTTCGCTAATGATGGATTCTCGTATTGTCTTAACATACTTCAGGTATAGTATGCATAATTGGTGCATAAACAAATTTAATGTTCTCTTCATATTTCATTAAAACAGTTCAATATATATATATATATATATAATGAAAACTGGCCAATTGGGATGTAAATATATGGTAACATAAAAACTTCAAAAATGCACAGATGAGTTACCTGAATTTGTCATTCATGGAAATTATATTGAATTCTTATGTTTTAGAATGTGTGCGACACTTTTCTGAAGCCTTCCCACCAATCTGTCGCATTGGTTGGCTTGCAAGGCATTCTGCTAGTTGCCTTGGTCAAACCCATCATTAGCCTTATGCAAAATATGTTGGCATATTTGATTCTTTGTTTAAACACTGAGGTACGTTTATTTTGCACTTCTATCATTCCTTCAATTTATTAGTCTTGAAAAAAATTGTAATTGTGATGTATATTTGAAACTTACACATTAGGAATTTTTGATTTGAATGTGTTTTATTAGGGACAGTTCAAGTATTACGTAAGCACCTTGTGGGGAGGGGTTGCCGTTGGTCTTATTTTCCTATGTTAGCCAATGTTAATTTTTGCTTTCTGAGGTGGGGGTGAAATGGCCAAAATATTGCTTACGTAATACTTGAACTCACCCTTGGCAGTGTGCCAAATCGTTTTATGAACGAGTCTGCTTGTTTACAATAAATAAGCAAAATCATGCGTCAGTTCCTTCAGCAAATAATATAGCATGCTTGTAATGTGTATCTAATATTTTATATTAAACTTTAGTTAAAAAATCTTTGGTTGCTTCACAAAGTGTGTACAATAGTAACTGAAACATTACATTAAAATATCTATGGTATCATCCACATTATTGCAATAAAAATCTTTTTTTGAAGTAACTTTTGCTTTGTATGCACTGATTCACGTGTTTTTTTCCAGTTTAAAGATCTTACCGCAGTTCCTGTGTTTTTGCAGACATACTCTTTGATGCTTATGATCCCTCCTTCATCATTTTCATTCCAACAAGCTCAAATGGTGTGTAATTTCAGATAATTGATAATTTTTGTTTGTAGATTTTGGCCAATTAGTCTAATTAGGTCGCCATGTACTTACTCACTTTTACTAGTTCTTGGTACTAATAAATAGTTTACAGACTATGTAAAGCAAAATATCAAACGGAAGTTAAAAGTAATGTACACAAATTTTACAAATATTGCAGATTATACAAGGTGTGACCAATAAGTATGGTGAATAATGAAATAAGTTTTACATTGAGTAGACCTGACATGGCCGTGCATTATCGTGCAAGAGAAACCAAGAGCCAGGTTGCTTCAGATGTGGCCGTACACGATGAATGTGAGCCAAGTGTCATTTGAGCGCCTCACAGTAAAACTCACCATTGACAGTTTGACCTGCAGGAAGAAATTCATTGTGAATTATGCCTTGACAGTCAAAAACGGTTATCAGCAGTGTCTTTTTTACCCTTGACTTTTCAAAATGACATTTTTTCTGTTTTCGGGAGTTGGGTCCGCACCACTCCATACTTTGGCGTTTTGTCTCCGGATCATACTGGAAACACCAGGTTTACTCGCCGGTTACGAAGGTTTTCACGAACTGGGCATTTTCGTCCTCCATGTCGATGAAGTCCCCACAACATTTCATTCGTTGCTGTTTTTGTTCCTCCGTCAAGTGATGAGAAACAATTCGCGAACAAACTTTGCATTTTCTCAAATCCTGTGTCACGATTTTCCGAACAGTTTCCTCGAGGGTTATCCAATTCGTTTGACAGCATCTTGATGGTTAATCGCCAATCTCGCTGCAACGGTTCACGTACTCTCTCGATGGTTGTCCCTGTTCTGCTGGTGGTGGGCCGCCGACACCAATGCTCATCTTCGTCGCTTTCACGCCCATCGTTAAACTTTTTAAACCACATATACACAGTCTTCAAGGTCACGGTTTCATCTCCATACACCTGCTTCAGCATTGCATGGCTTTTGCCTGCTGATGTACCCAATTTGTACAGGAATTTCAAATCGATTCTCTGCTCCATGGCACGCCACGCAATCACTGCACAGACAAAACTCGATAACTAATTTATCAAGATTCACAGCCGCACGAAACCACACGCTACTGTTAACTGAATATTACGGAACATGACGAAGGTGTCTCTGATAATCGGGTTGTTCCCATTTTCGATTTGAGGGGTGATTCACCCTACTTATTGGTCACACTTTGTAGACAGTGTATCTACCTATCTGGAAAACGTTGAAAAATCAGTAAAGTTTTGTCTGACGTAGAAAGTTGGGGAAATTTGAAGTGCAAAGGCATAAGTCAGGGAACCATGTTTGGCGCAGTATAGCCCAGATGCTCTTGCGCCATAAAAATCCAAACAAATATAAATCAGAGAAATTTGAAATTCATTGTTATAATAAATAACTTATTAAAATAATTTTCCTGAACTGTACTTTTCATACTACATTGCCTACTGAAAAATTTGATAAAACTTGGACTTTTAACTAAACTTCTTACAAAACTTACCCTTTTGCATCAAAACTAATATAATTTATATAAAATTAAGCCCGTATATTTCTTCGGAGAAAATGTTTGCCAAATGTATGCCTAAAATTTGTTTAAAATAGTGTTTTCAGCTAAATTATCTAATCTGTAGGGGATTTAAATCACACCAATCTCCATTCCCTTATATATAGTTATACACACTTTAAGTAGAATAGAAGATGAAGCATCAATTTTATCATTATATAGTTAAACTCTTTTATAATGAAGTCAAAAGGGCAGTGGAAATATTTAATTAGTGCAGGTTTTTAGTGTAAAGAAATACAGTTTTGTATTTATAAAATCATCACTATAATTGGGTTATGAATGACTTTCAGGTTTGCATGTTTCTGCCAAGATGTTTCAAACCACTTGTCATAACCACTCAAAATCGCATAGAAGAAACTAGTTTCTGCTTTAAACAGTGTCAAAAACCATCAGAAATCTAAAAATAATAATTTTATATATATTCAAAACTTATTAAAATACCACAAGTTGCGAAAGGGGATGCATTTTAAAATAAAATAGATTTAGATACAATATTTATAGTATTTAATATGTATATGTTTAAAGATTGCAGCATTGCAAATTCACTAGCACTCAAGTTCCAACTCATCTTTTCCATGAAGCAATCTGTAATAAAAGTTCACTTTTGCTGGTGTCAACTAACTGAAACATTTCCTTAATTTAGTATGAATAAACGAAAAGCTTGAAAGACATATTCTTCCAAGCCCAACAGAACCTGCAGGCGATATCATCATTACATACAAACAGGAGTTGTGCAACCTTTATCTATAGTTGTTTTCTTTAAACTAGACAGCCAAGTAGTAGATGGGACATTTTCTAAAATTTCATTAGAGTAATATGTTTCAGGAAAAGTAGCTGATTTCACTTGAAAAACTGTAATGTAAGGCACAAAATTTGTGTTAATGACATAAGAAATTTTCTTCCTGCTCATTTGACAGTTTAGCTCTTACATACTTTGGATGAAGCATATAAGCTCGATCTGACGTGCTTTCGACTTCAAGAAGGTAGTCTTTAATTCTTTTGTTGATTAAGAAGCCAACACCACTTGTTCTTCCAGTTTCCGTTCCTCTATAATAAAACAAATGTCCACTTTTAAGTTCCACCAACTCTTCACCTTTTCTTCTAACTTCACTGAGTCCTACAATGTCCCATTTGATCTTGTCAAGTTCTTCTTCCAATTCCTGAAGTTTTGCTTCAGAAGCAAGGGATCGTCCATTAAACGTAGCCAAGGTCAATAACAAACGGCAGCCTGGGCCATTCCAGTGATTCTTAGCACCCCCTGCTTTCATGCCACACTGACCGCTGCCTTGATCAGGAGCACTCCAGCACCTGGAGACTAGGGGCCATGGTTTCTGGTGTGTCAACATAATGGAGGAATTAGCCATAATTTCACCACGCTGGCTAGACGGGTTGGTGAATTAGCCCTCCCCTTCCGCCTTTCCATCCGTGCAGCAAATATTAATTTGCCACATAAATAGAAAGCTTGTCCAAAAAAGATGTTCACCGTGTGGGTCTCCTTCCAGTTAGATATTAGCCACCCTTTTGCAGGATATATATATATATATATATGGCCTGCAAAAGGGTTGCTGGTATCTAACTGGAAGGAGACCCACACGCTGAACGTATGTGACGATGTGTGGAACCGGCCAGGCCAGTAACCTAGTGTCCTACCCCGCCTTCAAGTGGTGCAGGCTGAGCTTTCTATTTATGTGGCAAATTAATATTTGCTACACGGATAGAAAGGCGGAAGGGGAGGGCTAAAGACAGAAGCTCATTAGGAAACAAGTAAGTAAGAGGGTGGATTTAATGAAACTGAAAGCAAATACCGAGGCATTCAAGTTGGAATTAAAAAATCGCTTTTCTGCACTGGAAGGACTTATTGAAGAAATTGATATCTCAGAAGCAAATGAAAACATTGTTAAGACAATAGTTGAAACTGCTGGGGAAATTGGTGGTGTAACCTGTAAAAAGCACAATAGCAAATTATCTGAGAAGACGAAACAGCTCATGAAAAGGCGAAGAGATATGAAGGTGGACAATCGAAATACCAGTTCCAGGATTGAGTACATAGAACTTTGTAAAACTCTGCGCAAAAGCATGAAAGAAGACATAAGAAAATTCAACTGTGAGCTAGTAAGGAAAGCCATTGAAAATAACAAGAGCCTTAGGGTTGTTAAAGGAAGTTTATCTGTTGGGAAGAAACACATCATTGCATTAAAAGGAGAGGATGGCACCGTAACAAGAAATAGGGAAGAAATACTTAGAAGAGTTGAAGAATTCTACAAAAAACTATATGAAAGTAACAGTGGATTAAACGAAGACGCCGAAATAGTCGAAGGAACAGCTCCTAAAATCTTAAAAGAAGAAGTTTCATTTGCAATAAAAAATATGAAGAAAGGAAGAGCCCCTGGTGATGATGGTATTACATTAGATATCCTAAAAGAAGCTGGAGAATATGTAGAAGACATACTTGCAAAATTCTTTACCAAATGTCTTAACAGCGGTAACATACCAAACCAATGGGATTCTGCAACAGTAATTCTTTTGCATAAAAAAGGTGATAAAGAGGATTTAAAAAATTACCGACCAATTAGCTTGTTACCTGCTATTTATAAAATCTTCACAAAAGTGCTAACACATCGCCTGCAGAAAAAATTAGATGCAGCTCAACCAAGAGAACAAGCTGGATTTCGAAGTGGATTCAGTACAGTGGACCATATTCAAGTATTAAGAACAACAGAAATTCTGAACTGGATTCCAAAGATACCATCAAAGACCTAGAAAACTTCCTCAAACTAAATGGGTAAATGAAATAAGAAAACAGGTCGGGGTGGCGTGGAAGCCGGTACTGATATTGATATATATATATATATATATCATCATCATCATATTCAACCATTATCTATCCACTGCTGGATGAAGGTCTCTCCAAATGCTTTCCACACAAGTCTATCCTGAGCAATTCGCTTCCAAGTCACCCCAACCTGTTTTCTTATTTCATCCACCCATCTAGTTTGAGGACGTTTTCTAGGTCTTCGGTGGTCTCTTGGAATCCAGTTCAGAATTTCTGTTGTCCATCGTTGATCAGTTCTTCTTGCAATATGCCCAGCCCATCGCCATTTCAGTCTTTTTACTTTAACAATGATGTCCTCTACTCTAGTTTGCTCTCTCACCCAAGTGTTTCTTTTTCGATCTCTCCTAGTTATTCCAAGCATGCACCTCTCCATACTCCTTTGGGTTGTCTGTAACTTCCGTATTGCTGCAATTGTTAGACTCCATGTCTCTGATCGATAAGAGAGGACTGGCAATACACACTGGTTGGAAAAACCTTTCTTTTTAGACACAAAGGTAATTTTCCCTTCAGGATAAAATTGTTTCATCCGAATATATATATATAAAGCAATTACCAGGAATGCAAAATACCATCACTGGGCAGAAATAGTTTACATACAAAAGGTTAAACACTGGTAAAATAGCAATGAAAAAGATCACTCAAGCTTTCGGACGCATCAGCAGCAGTCCTTCATCAGGAGTGTTAAAATGGCATTATTAAAAGAGCTTACTGTATTTTTTATTATAGTATTTGCATGTACTTTTATAAAACATCATAAAGAGGTGAAACCATATGTTTTTGTAATTCAAAATTAAACATTGAGCTGTGTAAAAAATACAGACTTCTTTATGTGTTATTAGGTTCAAAATGAAATCATTGAAGCACTTCTGACTTACACTCAACCCCGTCTTGGTCTCGCAGAGTCTGAAGAAGGTCTGTATATCAAATCTGTGTTTTATTGTTATAACTATTGGCTAATTTTAAAGTTTTAGAGAAAAAAAGTTCATATTATTTATATATATATCAGTGGCGTATCATGACTTTAGTCAGTGTGTGCTCTCCAAAAACATTTGCTCATTAAATTCAGGTTCCAAAAATAGTTGCTCACTAAAAGTGGTTAAACTGTATTGTGTTTAGTCATTGTACCAAACAAAATCCATATTTTCCTCGCTGTATCCAGAAACTCGCTAAATGCGGGCTCGTTATAAGTGAGCTCTACTGTATTTTACAGCCCTTCCCCCCAAAAAAATTTCTTTCTGGATCGACCTCTGCTGAATAAGTGCTGAATTGTTTTTAAAAATTTTAAAACATGACCTTTTTAAAGTTAATGATAAGGTGATTATACAAGAAACAGTGTTTGGTTGGAATAATTGATTATTCACCATCCCCTCCCTTCTGTCCAGTAAAAAAAATCGCAACATGTAATTATATATATAATATTGTTATTGAGGAGGGGGAGGAATGGTGAACGACTGAAGAATAAATACATATAAAGTTGCAGAGGAAATGAAAATACAGTGGATTCATGTTTTTACCAACATCCGGTTTACGAATTTGAGGTTTTCACAAATCATTAGGTTAGTTCCTTACAATATCCTATTGAACAAACATTAATTTCTGCTACCCAATTTGCGAACTAAAATTACACATTCATTTTGTTTTACAAATTCAGTTTGTTCACTTTCTATATGCCGATTTCCTTTGTACACCGAACTTTTGGAATGGGGATGTTTGAATTTCCTCAAATTTGGTTGGACTGCAAATCGCCTAAATTGTAAAGGTTATGCTGAGGGTAAAAAGGAATTTGCATAAGATTTCATGTTATTTTGTACATTTATGGCAAAATAAAGAGCTGCACATTAATTTCACGTTGAGAGAGTGAGGAAATTGTTTATGTTGGTTTATGGCCTCATTTAAGAAACTGCAATATTGGACAAGATAAAGATAGATTTGGTGTCTGTATTTAAAATTTAGACAGTAAAGGCACGTGAGAGTATCAGAATGTATCGATGAGTTACAGTGTTAAACTTTAATTGTTATGTATGAGTTAAATCTATCCAGGAATCACTTCAATTGTCGTTAGTAAAAGAGTGGGTGAGGAAGCTTATTTATATGCAGTGATTATTGTATCTTTGTCTATGGAAAGTTCATATTTGCAAACAATTTTCAAAGTCTTCCTTGTACTTAGAATTACCATTTTTGTTTCTTGTTTTCTTAATATCATTCACATTTACGAACAAAGATAGATTTGTGATTTTGCCATCTGTATGCTGATGTGTTTTGTCACCTAGTCTTACAAAACGTAACTAGGGTTTTTACAGAGAGAGCGTAATGGATTTTGTCGCTTCGTCTAATTCTTAATTTGACATCCCTGGCCAGTCGTTTCTGTCTTGTTGGCCACCCAGGTACAAAAAAATATTGCCACTCTTATTAACTTAATATTTTATTTAATTAATAACTTTGCATGTGCATTCTTTACTTTTATATCTATATATGCATATTTTTAAATAGTTATCATGCACATGAGAAATATTTTTTAATGTTTATTTTTATAAAACAAAACGTGGATTCTTGATGTTGATTTTGGTCCAAAGATAAAAAAAAAACGTAGTAATGAGAATAGTAAGCAGTCTGCGGCCACCCCTGGA
>QLNU02014802.1:3689206-3720877 GCA_006491805.2 Dysdera silvatica | reverse complement strand
CTGGCAAACAAGAAATCAATTATTGAAGATTGCAGCATACTGAACAGATTTAATACTGGAAGTGATCATCGAATGGTGAGATGTAAAATGCACTTAAATACTAAACTAGAAAGGCAGAAGCTCATTAGGAAACAAGTATGTAAGAGGGTGGATTTAAAGAAATTAAAAGAAAATACCGAGGCATTCAAGTTGGAATTAAAAAATCGCTTTTCTGCACTGGAAGGACTTATTGAAGAAGTTGACATCTCAGAAGCAAATGAAAACATTGTTAAGACAATAATTGAAACTGCTGGGGAAATTGGTGGTGTAATATGTAAAAAGCAGAATAGCAAATTATCTGAGAAGACGAAACAACTCATGAAAAGGCGAAGACTTATGAAGGTGGACAATCAAAATACCAGTCGCAAGATCGAGTATGTAGAACTTTGCAAAACTTTGCGCAAAAACATGAAAGAAGATATAAGAAAATTCAATTGTGAGTTAGTAAGGAAGGCCATTGAAAGCAACAAGAGCCTTAGGGTTGTTAAAGGGAGTTTGTCTATTGGGAAGAAACACATCATTGCATTAAAAGGAGAGGATGGCACTGTAACAAGAAATAGGGAAGAAATACTTAGAAGAGTTGAAGAATTCTACAGAAAGCTGTATGAGGGAAACAGTGGATTAAACGAAGACTCTGAGATAGTCGAAGGAACAGCTCCTAAAATCTTAAAAGAAGAAGTAGCATTTGCAATAAAAAGTATGAAGAAAGGAAGATCCCCTGGCGATGATGGCATTACATTAGATATCTTAAAAGAAGCTGGAGAACATGTAGAAGACATACTCGCAAAATTCTTTACCAAATGCCTCAACAGTGGTAACATACCAAACCAATGGGATTCTGCAACAGTAATTCTTTTGCATAAAAAAGGTGATAAAGAGGATTTAAAAAATTACCGACCAATTAGCTTGTTACCTGCTATTTATAAAATCTTCACAAAAGTGCTAACACATCGCCTGCAGAAAAAATTAGATGCAGCTCAACCAAGAGAACAAGCTGGATTTCGAAGTGGATTCAGTACAGTGGACCATATTCAAGTATTAAGAGAATTAATTGAAAGAACACATGAATATGAACTTCCATTGTGTGTGGCATTTATTGACTATGAGAAGGCCTTTGACTCTATTAAAACGTCAGCAGTCATCAACTCTTTAAGATCAGCAGACATCGAGGATGTGTACATTGACATGGTGAAATGTGTGTATAAAAATGCAAGTGCAAAATTTCGGTTACATAAAAGATACCGAGCAGGTAAATGTATGGAGCAGAGGAGATACCATTTCTCCAAACATTTACTTCAGCACACAGATGATTTTTCAGAAGATAAGTGGAATAACAAGGGAATAAAAGTAAATGATGAATATTTAAATAATTTGCGGTTTGCTGGTAACATTGTTGATTTTTTCAACAGACCCATCAGGACTCAAAGGCAGGTACAGGAGCTCTTAACCATTAAGAAGTTGGATTCAAAGATGAACCTGAAAAACTAAGATCATGTTCAATAATTTCGTAGAGAAAACAAAAATAGTTGACAATATGGAGCTAGAAATTGCTGATTCATATATTTACCTTGGCCAGCTGATTTCAATGGATGGCAACATTATGAAAGAACTCAACAGACGTATTAAACTTGGCTGGAGTGCATTTGGAAGAAACAGTTTTATCCTGAAGGGGAAATTGCCTTTGTGTCTAAAAAGAAAGGTCTTCAACCAGTGTGTATTGCCAGTCCTCTCTTATGGATCAGAGACATGGAGTCTAACTGTTGGAGCAATACGAAAGTTACAGACAACACAAAGGAGCATGGAGAGGTGCATGTTTGGAATAATTAGGATGGATCGAAAAGGAAACACTTGGGTGAGAGTGCAAAGTAGAGTTGAGGACATCATTGTTAAAGTGAAAAGGCTGAAATGGAGATGGGCTGTACATATTGCAAGAAGAACTGATCAATGATCGACAACAGAAATTCTGAACTGGATTCCAAGAGACCACCGAAGGGCTTGAAAACGTCCTCCAACTAGATGGGTAGATGAAATAAGAAAACAGGTTGGGGTGACTTGGAAGCGAATTGCTCAGGATAGACTTGTGTGGAAAGCATTTGGAGAGACCTTCATCCAGCAGTGGATAGATAATGGTTGAATATGATGATGATGATATCCTACATCATAATGTCCTGCATAAATAATAATTACACCAAAGACCAAAACCGATGATCCAGTGATTTAAGTAAATGAGAATTGAAATAAAATACAGGGTACCAGGGAGGAAATTTACATACAAAAGGTGAAGGCATTTTGCGTTTGCTATTTTATCAGTGTTTAACCTTTTGTATGTAAATGAGAATGAGCGAATACTTGTACATTTCTAACAAGATTATTCATCACTTTTCTAATATGTAAAAAGTAATCTATCCTTATTAAAATATGCCAAAAGCAACTAAAATTATAAGTTTCTACACTGATATTATTATTTGTCCAAAATTTATTTAAATTTATTTCATTTAAAATAAATTTGAAATGTGATATCTCCTGAATTAATTTTAAAAACTTCTTTTGCGAGTGAAAAAATTCAGAAACCTATTTCTTATTACGACTGAGAAATCTGTTAACTCTACCCAACTGGCGTTTACAATACAACTCTCTTGCAAAAGCAAGCACAATGGCTTCGAATTTCCATGTGTTGCATTATAAAATGAATGTACACACTATATCCCTGTCTAAAAAAAGCCTGAGATGGATTTAACATGGTACATGCCTTCCCACCGCCAGAAGTTGAAGAATAACATGGTGGTTTTCCATTCATTAGCTGTTGCTACCGAAAACAGCTTGAAGAAAGTGTCAGTTTCTCTGCTTCCAATGGAAAACGTTTTTCGAATATTTGTTTCTTATGTATACCAAACCCTTTATATTTTTCTAAATTTTTTTGAATTTCTTCTAAAACACTACATTTTTCTAAGAAAGTTTCTGCAAAAAATCGTTAAAATGCAAGAAATAGGTTGGTCCATGGAAGATCAGCTAGAGCCCCTGGAATATACGCCACTGAGATATATATGTATATCATGATCACATCTACCAATTTGTATAAACATTTTCTGTACAATCTGAATTTTAATTCTATGATTGCACAATCATTTATAATCTTAAAATTGATTCTGGTGCAGCATAGCACTTGCTATTCTTGCTCCGTAAAACTCACAAATTAACAGGCCTAAACTTGTTTGAAGTACTTCTTATTACACTTAAGGTTCAAACTATAGCTTAATTTTGGCTCATAATCTCTGAAGAAAAGAAAAGGACGATGCCAGATGTCTATGGGATTTTGCCTACGGCGTTCCACAACAAATCAGACGCCATTCGACGCGTCTCACTGAGTAGATAAAATATGTCAATGGACGCAAAGCTGTCAGATCATACAGTCGCGAGTTAAAGGTCACTAAGGACCAGTGTTATTAGGATTTTGTTTATAGGCGTTCCACAACAAATCAGATGCAAATTCAAAGTGTCTCACTGAGTAGATAAAAAATGTCAATGGGCGTAAAGCTGTGACAGCATGATCTGATAGCTTTGCACCCATTGACATTTTTTATCTACTCTGTGAAACGTGTTGAATGGCATCTGATTTGTTGCGGAATGCCGATAAACAAAATCCTAATAATATTGGCCTTCTTCCTTAGTGACCTCTAACTCGTGACTGCATGATCTGACAGCTTTGCGCCCATTGACATATTTTATTTACTCTGTGGGACGTGTCGAATGGCATTTGATTTGTTGTGGAACGCCCATGGGCCATTTTTGGCATCCTCCTTTGCCACATGCTCAGGCTGAACTCAAACCAGTGGACTACCATTCTAATGTATTGACCGTTTAGTATAGTTCTGCATGATTCCTTTCTTGTGTGTATATATAATAGCTTTACCAAAGGGATCTATCTCCTTGAGTATTTAGGTAAATGTAAATAAATTATCACTACTAAATAATAAGGAAGTGCAAAAAATCTTGTCATGGGATTTCTTCAAGTTACTTCAGTAGAATTTTAACTTGGTTTGCATAAAGCAAAATTTCTTATATTTGAGAAATCTGTAAAGCAGAGAGTGTGTGTATATTGTGAAATAATAAATCATCTCCTTTTTGTGAAATAATAAATCCTCCCAAAGCTACAGATATTTTCCACACAAATTGCATTTGGCATGCAGCAACTGCTTCTTTTAACTTTTTAGAAATAGCGTTCAATTCTTGATGTTTTGTTTGTGTTCTGTGATCGGCAAACATACTAAATTCCTTCATTGTTTTTGTAGCCCTGAGCAAGAGTTTATGGACCCTGATGTTACAAGATGTTTTGAAATATGCACATCAATCCCCTCGCACTTTCATCACCGGCTTAACCATTCTCTCTGAATTATTGCCATTACCATTGCCATTACAAACAAGAGAGGTATGAAAATCCATAGAACCATACAATAATTACTCATCTATTGGTGGTGTCCTTTCATGAAGTGGGGGGGGTGGGAAACACCTGCATATAATTTTAATTATCATGTACGGTATAAAAATGATATTCAGAGTTTGTCTGAATGTGTATTATGCCATATGCACAACAATTCTATACTTGAATGATTGTCACTGTTGAGCTTGAAACACTTGGCTGTATTAATGAATGTGGTCATGCATAAATATGTTTCAGGACTTGGCTATCCACTGAGCCCACTCAACCCAACCTCTGGAATAGCCTTTGGACTTAAAAATTAATTTATTAAATAATTTAAATTTATTTTGTTCATGAACTTCTCAAAGCAGATGACTTGAAGTGCATTTGATTTTATTCAATTTATGGCTTATATAACCAGATATATGATAGACGTATTTATATGTAATAACATGTGCTTTATTCTTCAATACATATGATTTCTGCTCGTCAGCAGCCGGTCAATTTTGCTGCTGTACAGGTTAGAAACTCGTTTAGGTCGATGAGAAATTCGGTGTGTTCCCCAAAGAAGAATATGCTAAAAAGTGCGACGCACGTTGCAGAACAATAGTGGGGTGAATCAATTCTTTTTACCTTATAAAAAAAAGAAAAGAAAGTTTTTTTTTTTTTTTTTTTTTTTTGTTCTATTAAAAGGGAATTTATGTTTTATAGAATTTAAAAGTGTGTAATATACATGTATCTTCTGCAGAACGTTTTTGATCAGCTGAAGGCTTGTTATAGAACATTCTGCTTTGGGGTGGGGTGTGGTGGTGCTGTCTGTAGTCAAAAACATTTTCCCAGGTGGGAGATTTCTTTGAGGCATTTTGAATTTAACCAGAACTAATAAAGCAATCGATGGCCAGTTATTAAGTAATTTAATACTGTCTTGACATTACTTCTTTTTATGTTTGTAATATTTTGTAGTTCACTTCTTGTGTGACAACCCCCCCTCCGTTAACAAGTGCCCTGGCCTCCAGTTTCATGATTTTAACCTGTGGTCCCCCAAATTTTATCATGACCCACAAGCGGGGGCCATGGCTTTCATTGAGAACCACTGATCGAGATTATCGTTGTATTAGACTCTCCTGCCAATCCAATGTTCTGGGAGTTTTCCATCAAAGCATTTACAAACATCTAAACTCCAATGGAAATGAGCTCCATTATGCTGAAAAACGATGTTGGGTTCCTTCAGTTGTATAAATATGAACTACTGGAGCACATCTAAGTAATTATCAAACTGAATGGCTACTGCAGAATGGCACAATAATTTTATGTAATGCCAAAAAAATTAAAACTTTAAACTTTTCAATGCTTATTGATGCAAAGTGTAAAAAAAAATTTTGGACATCCTGTGTACATATCGTATTTTTGCAAAGATTCATAAGAAAAAAAATGTTTTTTGAATAGGCATTAACTACTGAAGAAATCGGTAAAACTGTAAACCATAGAAAATTATGGAGTGCGCATTTGCATTCATTGAGTGTCAAAATTCAGGACATTATGCTGAATCTTGCAGGTATATTATCAGGCTTTATTCAGTGTGTTTTCTTATGGTATTGGAAGTCTGTGATTTTGATCTTTACTGTGATATTACTGCTTTTAACTTGAATTTTGTTTCTATATATAGCTTCAAGTTGCCATCCGTTGCAGCAACTTCTGAAGCGTATTTGCATTCAACTTTCTGATTTGGCTGCACCTACTGCTCTAGTAGTTGTAAGGTATGCATGAATAATGACGGTATAATTGTGTGTTAATCTGATTGCTATGTAACATCTATATTCACATCATAGACTACTATACTCGTGGCAAAGCTAACGTGATATACTGACAAGGCGCAGAGCAGTATGATTTCGCCAGTGCAATATAGTTCGCCCTTTCTTACGTTAACAGAGTTAATAGAAGATACATTTCGTACATAAAACATTGAAATAATGTTGAAATACATAAAACATAGGCATGTTTGTGTAATTAAAATCTGGTATTTATTAAATTTAGGAAAAAGACTCATTATAGCAAGCGCTGACGTCATTCAAATAACTGACCACTCAGAGGACTTCGTTTGCTTGGCGAGAAATTTGGCTCCTGTAATTTTGGCAACCGCGTTTTTCTGCATTCCAAATTAGGCGATAAATAACCTAATAATGTTGAGGGTTATCTCATTTTTCGCCAATTTGGGAATGAATATTTATTGCACACACGTGAATAGGTCACCGTAGCCTTAACAGTGCACCAGGTTAGCTTTGCCGCGAGTATAGTTGTGTGTATCTGGAGTTACAATTCTATATTTTACCACCTTTATGGCAGAAAAATGTTCTTGTGGTAACAAGAAAGTTCCATGGCCTCTAAACATAAATTATTATGCAATAAGCAATGCAAGTAAATAAGCAAAACACAGAAATAGTAATACGGAAGTGAATAAAGAAATAAAAAAAAAATAAAAGGAAATGAAAGAAGTGAACCAAACTTCAGCAAGCTTAGAAAATTCATCATGAGGGATAAACATTTTCTAGAGATCTGCATAATGAATGTTTCTAATAGGTAGACAGCCTGAACTAAAAGAGCCTATTCCCCTCGTCCTTATATATGTATATCATTAATCATTTTCAATCCAGTGCAGGAGGGAGGTGTCTCTTTTATCACACACATATGTGTAATACAGTGAAAGAAATACAGAGGAAGCGGCCTTAAGCTTACCGCGATGACGAGATGAGTTAGTAAGCTGGAGCTACAGTTTAACAAAGAATCCAAATTTCCGTCACCATAGCCAAAGTTCTATGCTTAGATGGAACTCATGTCTCCCCACTATAGAGTGACTGCCACCGATGCTGCTTTGCAGAGACACGCAGTCGAGTGCTGGTATTCTTGGTAGAAGACGGCTGTTGGACATATATATGTGTGTGTGCATATTGTAGTTCTCTACAATAGTTATGACCACTGTTGATTTATATACTAATTTTCCGTTTAAATTTTAGGGCAATTTTGGATGCTTTCTTGGACAGCCTCGAATGTGAGAACAAAGAACTAGCAGAACCTGCTGCTGCTGGGACCACGACAGCTGTTGCAACTCCTCAGAATTCTTCCGCTGTTGATCCTCAGTCACTGAAACCATGTGGCTTGACAACAACTAGGATTCTGAACCTTGTTTCTCACCTTGTAGCCCACTTTGCATTCAAAATTCCCATGATGCATGTGGTGAAGGGCAGGTACTGCAAAATTGCATTCAATGTTTGTCATTTATGCTCTTGTTTCCATTATTTAAATAATTTTATTTTCTTTCCAGCTCAAAGGCAGATGAGAAATATTCTGATGTTCTAACAATTCTCCTAAACTTACTGAATCTTTCTTGTGATAAACCATCACATATCCAATCACAAGAATGCATCGTCGTAAGTTATGATTCTGGATGTATTATAAATTGTATCTCTGCTTTATGTATTGATTTTGCATCTGGTTATTGTCTTCTATTAATTCATATTTGTATTTATATTCCAACAATATGTCCAAGGCTCCCAATGTGTACTTGGCTCACGACAGTGTGTATGTTTTACGATATGCTTCCTGAACACGTTAAACGCCAAACGCCACGCCGTGCCATTCCGTTCACGCCATAGTTAGCCGTCAAGCAGGCCCTTCCTGGCCAGAGTATAAACAGATGTCAGGTAACGTAGCCCGGCTTGAGGACTGGGGCTTGTCTTCGTATGTTTTCCTCTCCACTTGCAGATGAGTTGCAAGGACCGACACGCGCACGGCGATAGCAAGAACGAAAAGTCTGCCGCGGCGAGGCCTGACCGGAAAGTCTAGTGCCAGTCCCTAGGGACCGGCGTGGCGTTTAACGTGTTAAGAAGTGCTAGACATGTGATTTTGGAGAAGCTCCCTGATGATAATTTAAGATACTTTCATATATTTAAGTTAAATTTAATTATTTGTATTAAACAATTTTATACATATTTTTCATTGTCAATACAAGATTTATATATAACAAAGTATTATGTATGCTAGTTAGTTGCTCCATGCATGTTTGTGTACATATATATAATCATATTCAACCATTAGCTATACACTGCTGGATGAAGGTCTCTCCAAATGCTTTCCACACAAGTCTGTCCTGAGCAATTCGCTTCCATGTCACCACAACCTGTTTCCTTATTTCGTCCACTCTTCTAGTTTGAAGATGTTTCTAGGTCTTCGGTGATCTCTTAGAAGTTAGTTAAAAATTTCGATTGTCCAGTTCTTCTTGCGATATGCCAAGACCATCGCCATTTCAGTCTTTTTACTTTAACAATGATGCCCACTACTCTATTTTGCTCTCTCACCCAAGTGTTTCTTTTATGAGCACCTCTCCATGCTGCTTTGGGTTGTAACTTCCATATTGCTGTATTTATTAGACCCCATGTCTCTGAGCTATAAGAGAGGACTGACAATACTCACTGTTTGAAGACCTTTCTTTTTAGACACAAATGCAATTTTCCCTTCAAGATAAAACAGTTTCTTCTGAATGTACTGCAACCATGTTTAATACGTTTGTTTAGTTCTTTCATAATGTTGCCTTCCATTGAAATCAGTTGGCCAAGGTAAGTAATGTGATTCAGCAATTTCTAGCTGAATGTTGTCAACTGGTAATTTTGTTTTCTCTACAAAATCATTGAACATGATTTTAGTTTATTGTAGGTTCATCTTGAGTCCAACTTCTCTACTTCTAGTTGAGAGCTTCTGTGCCATGTCTTAGAGTTCTGATCATTCTATTTAAAAAATAATGTCATCAGCAAGCTGCAGGTGATTTAAATATTCACCATTTATTTTCATTCTTTTGTTATTCCGGTTTATCAGCTGAAAAATCATCTGTAAAAATGAAGTGAAAAGGTTTGGAGAAATGTGGTATCTCCCTGCCTCACACCTTTAATAATTTTGATAGTTTTAGTATCTTTATGTAACCAAAATTCTGAACTTGCATTTTTAGACACGTTTCTCTATGTTGATGTGCACATCCTCAACGTCTGTTGATTTTAAAGAGTTGATGACTGCTGGTGTATTAATAGTCAGAGGCCTTCTCATAGTCAATAAATGCCATGCACAATGTTCATATTCATGTGTGCTTTCAATTAGTTCTCTTAATGCTTGAATATGGTCCACTGTACTGAATCCACTTCGAAATCCAGTGTGTTCTCTTGATTGAGCTGCGTCTAATATTTTCTGCAGGCGATGTGTCTACACTTTTGTGAAGGTTATATAAATAGCAGGTAATATGCTAATTGCTTGGTAATTTTTCAAATCCTCTTTGTCACCTTTCCTCTGAATCCCATTGGTTTGGTATGATGCCACTGTATGTACAGGTATACATTTACATGCACACATTTTCATTCTGTATTGATTGTCTGTTGAGATTATTTGATTTTGTTGTTGTAGGCTATGTTTGTTGGGTGCATATCAACCTGAAAAATGTAAAACTCCAAAAAAAAAGTCTATGTAGGACATGATTATTGAAGAGAAGTTCCGTTATATGTATACAGTAGATCTTCAATAAGTCAAAACCAAAGAGAGTTAAAGAAACTTATAGTTATTGAATGTCCGAGTCATCAAGGCACATAATGTGTACAATATATTTTGTTTGTGGTTTCTGATTACTTCAACTTACAGGAAGTTTCGACTCTTTGAAGCTTGTCATTGAAATTTATATATATCCCACAGCTGTCCACTGTCAAGAACGGGGCTTTGCAACAACCCCGGTAGCCGTCACCCCATGAAAGGGTGACATGTGTCCCGCCTTAGCGCATGACTTTGACTGTGGTGACTGAAGTTCGGAATCTTAGTTAAACTATAGGTCCAACTTACCAACCTGTCTGGTCAACGTGGTCAGCTTACAGCCGCTTCCGCTGTATTTATTTCGCCATACTATATGTATGTGTGGTAACAGAGACCCCATCCTGCAGTGGGTTGAAAATGGATGATATGTAAATATATATATTTATATAGGTGATTTAGTTTTCACCTTTCTCATCATATACTTTGTTTATTGCAGTCTGTTATCCAATCTCTCTGCGACCCTGATATCGGTTTCATCACTATGGAAAACGGGGCTTCTGTGAATGAAGTGGTAATGTTTTATTTTGCATCTTCTCCAAAATCTGTGTAATATTTCGTTATTCCCATTTACAATTCTTCTATATGCATGTCAGTTTTATTTGTTTCTTTAGCTTTCCAGTTGCCTTCCATCAAAAGAACACTTGTTGCAGATTTGCAATGGTCTTATTCAACATATTGGCAATGACCACAGCTTCACATCTGTTCTTCCATCCATGCGTACACTTGTGATGCTTACAGAACACGATTATGGCTTCTACCACGTCAAAATGTATTCAGATTTTTTATATCTTCTTAACAGTGAAATTATTTTTGATACAATTTTTAAAGAGGTAATACACTTCTGTCTTAATCTTGGGCTAATGAAACTTATTTGCATTAAAGGG
This sequence comes from Dysdera silvatica, assembly GCA_006491805.2. Taxonomy (NCBI): domain Eukaryota; kingdom Metazoa; phylum Arthropoda; class Arachnida; order Araneae; family Dysderidae; genus Dysdera; species Dysdera silvatica. The sequence continues at coordinate 3,709,918 of QLNU02014802.1, read as the reverse complement.
CATTGGAAACAAATCCAGATTCTCTCCGTTCACTATTTGTGCGACTCAGCTCATCTTTTAAGAAGGACAATAGTGACTGCTTATCGACATTGTCTACAGCATTGGAGTTCCTCCGTCTCATGGTCAATGGTTACGAAGAGGGAGAACAAACAGGAAGATCACTACTACTTCCTTCCAGCCATTTAGCGTCGCTTCTTGGAAATCGTGGCCATGGCTCCAAAGTGAAGGAAGAAACCAGAAGCAGTCCTTTTCAGCCGCTTTTGCGATTAGAGAAGCAACTTATGGTATAATTTGATTTTCATTTTAAGCTTGAATCAATCTAACACTAACCTGAGATAAAATGCAATTAAATTATACTTTATTCATTAAACTATTGAAAATATTTTAGAATTGTTAAAAAAAAATAGCATCGTGTTGTCTCTGGAATTTGAGCATTAGAAAATGATGAAAAAGGCAAAAGCTTCAACTTCTTGTAACTGGATTTCTTTGCAGTGTGTGAAATACCAAAGCTAATTAAATGAAGTGTTTAATTGATTTTATTAGTAGGCCGTGCTGCATTTGACAATCAGTGAAGGCCCTGCACAGTAGTAACAGGGGTGTCTATAGTATGTGTATGTATAGTGGGGAGTTCCCGAGCCTTTAGTGGTTTGGATTCCTTGGAAAACTGTAGGTCCCAACATGAAGCCATGCTGGAGACAGAGTGCCATCTTTGAAAAAATTTGAGAAATTTGATCGGATTGTGGGATATGTATTTTTCTTCAGTTCTTTCTTATTCCAATTTTTCAATAGATGACAGCATGAGAGGAAATGCTATATTGTTCTGATGATGATGATAAACTATTTTCCACCAAAACGGTTGTCAAAAACTAAACTTATTTGATGAAACTGTGACTATTTGTTAATTTTATCTTAACTTTTACATATTGCTCGTTGGGCATTTGTCTGTGTATTGACATAAATTACTATAGGTTGATTTATATAGCCAGACTGTTAATATGCGTGATGCTGATTGAATAATATGGAAAATAAAGATTATTATTATTCTATATGTTTTATATATGTATATTTTTTAAATAAGGACTGCACTAATGAAGAGGAATCGGTTGAAAGTTTGCTTGAAAGTGTGTCAAGTCTCATTATGCTGTTGAATGAAGGTTCTAATAAAGATGATAAGACTGAAATAAAGGTGAGGATTTCTCTGGATATTTGTATGAAATTTTGTAATGTTTGCTACGTTAAAGTACTCTCTTAAGATGTAAAATTTTAATGTTCTAAATTCAACTGAAATACTAATTTATACATATCTGCATGTTTTAGAACCAATTCTCCCGCTTTACCTGAAGGTCTCTCAGTCCAATATGCATCTCGTTCTGTGTTTGTTGTTGGAGATGTGGACGAAGAACGTCTCAGTCCAGCATATTGGTTATCAATTCCTATTTCTGAAGATGCTGACCAAGAGCCAGAGCAAGTGAGGAAATTGGTTTTATTTCTAACATTCGCTTCATTTTAAGTTTTCTGAATAAAACTTTGTACACTTAAAAGTAACCCCATGTACCTTGTTTGGATGGGGATATTTCTATTTTTGCTATTAAGTATAGGTGTCGAAACGAATGGCATGCCCTCCATCAAACTGCTTGTTGTACTATGTAGTAATGTCCACATGTCAAATTGCATTCTCAATGCTTAATTTATAATGCAAAGGAAGTTCATTCATAACTATCATGGAATGTTTCATGTCATTATTCCCACAACCTGTTTAAATTTCTACCACTTGTGTGTTTGGTTATAGTTCAACACATCCATACGCCTGAGGGTTGGAACTATTTGGGACCTCGATAGACGATATTTCTGTTGCACTCATTCTTATAGCTTAAACTAAAGCTGTAATTATAGAAAGGAAAAATCTGTCTTAATCCCCCACAAAACTTGCCCCAGTAGTGTTATGTGTTGGCCAAATTTGGCAATTAGTTATCCCTGCGAAGGATCATAATTAGGACTAATTTTCCGCTACGTTTTCTGTGAATTTTAGGGTTTTTAACAATTTCACGAATTTTTGTACTCTCAGTTTCGCGAATTTTTATATTCTCAATTTCGCGAATTTTATAATTATTATTGCCTAATTCCTATTCTGATTTTTTGATTAATTTTTATATTTAAATAATTTTATTACTGCCATTACCAAAAAGTATTTTTGGTGAAATATGGCATAAATATGTATTGAATCTACACCCTAACCTTGAGGATTAAGCTAAAATGTTGGAATTCCTGTCATACGAGAACAAAGAGCGTTATTATAATAATGTAAGAATAAATGCACAGTGAAATGATCTACATGGAGATGTGTTTCTGTTTATTTTCTAAATATTGAAAAAACTGTTTTCTCAAACCTCTGTATAATTTTACTCACGGATGCAATGAATAGTGATTTGGCTGAATGCCCAATATTTAGATAGCTTCAAGGCCGAACACCGAATATTCAGTGGCCAAATATCAAATTTCTTTAAATTTCATTAAAAATGTAAACAAATGATATTTGTCACATCTTAAATCAAGAATAAAATTAAATCCTATTTTTTAGTCCTTTAAAATTATACTTTTATTATTCACATGCTATACCTTGTTTAAGGAACAAGATACCAGTATTAAAAGAAAGCTTATTTCACTTACGGAAACTATGGACACTATATGTAATGAATGGATGCAAATAGTTTCAAACAATGCTGAAAATTACCAAAAAAAAAATAATAATTTGTTTTTAATTACTTTTCTGAGATTAGGAAATCAGCATTTCCAAAATAAACAATCAATTAGAATCTAGTCTGAATTCAGCTACTGCCCTATTTCTGGACCATTCAGGAATATCAGCTATAATAGAAAACCATAGTTTATTAGAATTTCTGGCAGATATTTCTCCAGAAAGGTAGTCTTTAAAACTTCTTCAAACTGTTATGGTATTGAACAAACTTTTTTAATTTGAAGTTTGAAAAATCATTGCACCTCTTTTGACCAGAGAATCAGCTTTTCGTTGCCATCTATTCCACTGTGGCCAGGGATCCACTGCAAGATTCACCTCTTTGTTATTGGATAAAAGGTGTAGGAGAGATCGGCATTTCCTAATATTTGAGAACTGAAAGGCATTGATATTGTCAACAGCCATTAAAATAGCCTTTGACTCAGAATGACTGCTCTTGAAAACTGATTGAGGTTGCACTGCAATTGAAGAGCTATTCATATGGCCTCAATTGCTCCGTCAAACGCAGTTCTGTGTTTCCCCTGCAGGAGTATAGGAAGCAAATAGGTTGCAAAAAATACCTGCTCCTGTATTGGTGCAGCCATCTATTTGGGAACCGTCTGTGTGGACTCAGAGCCACTCCGGTTCGGTGTAAAATGAGTCGATTGTCTCATAAGACAATAATCTGGGAGCTTCTTCACTAATGTTCTTTTTGAGAACTTCTTGAGTAAGTCTAGTGCTGACTTCGAAGCAAATAGCTTCGATTGGATTTATTGCCAGGGTAAGTTGTTCTGGTATGAAATGGAGGTCAATGCTGGTGCAAAGTACACCCACCTCCAATTGGTGCATCCTGGAAATGTGTCAGTAGCAAAGTGGTCTACAATTTGGTGGCAATGTGGCACTTCTCCCTTCTCCTTATTTAAAAATTTTCTTTTCAAGGGCTATAATTTATTTCTATTAACCACGTTTCAGACAAGTGGCTAGTGGTATTGTTGTAAGAGTTGAGAAGAATATAACAGCTGACTTCAAAATCCTTAAAGAAATGGATTCCAACGATGACAATAGTGAAATTGTACACCTTGATGTTTGGAAACCCAAAAAGCATTTCAGAATCACCTCTATCTGTAGTGCACCTAACAATAAACCAAATTTTGCTTGCCTTTCTTCATCAACAAAAACCATTTTTCTTGGAGATTTCAATGCCCACTCCCCAGCTTGAGGGTATCAAGATACTAATGCTGGTGGAAAAGTAGTAAACCTCATAAACTCCAGCAACTTTGAATTGGTTTACAATAGCCAGGAACCTCATACATATCTTCACTATAACGGCAGAAAAACTACACCTGACCTCTTATTGGTAACAGCAGATATCAGCCTCAACGCAAAACGCAAGGTGATCAATGGCCCAAGGTCTGAGCATCGACAATTCATAGCAGATATTATCTTTGCTATGGATCGATACCTTCTAAAACAGTTCTTGGCCTATTCGAACTGACAATTTTGTATAAAGTATTTTTATTTAAAATTTTTTTTTGTAAGCATTGAAAAATGAACCTAAATCAGATTTAAACCATTAATTTATTTTAAAAGTTTAAACTTAATTAGAAAATGCTGCTTAAAGCACTGATTTTAACGAAGATAGTAACAAATTTTGATTTTAATCATGATTCTTTTTTAGAAAATCACATGATTAAAATTGTTGAAACTCTGGTGAAAGGATCCATAATGCCTCCATAATTTAGTTTTTTCTTCAGAATCGTTAATTTAATTTTAATCAAGGTTTGTGGGGAATAGAAGTCTGTGACAACAAATTGAGAATTATATAAATGGTATTAAGGGGTATTGAGTGCTAGAAAATTTTTTGTTTATAATGATGTCTCTGTGTTTATTACTGAAGGTGACGTTGGACTTGGTATCACTGGCAGAGAAATATGTATCTGGAGAGTTTGACTTAAAATCTAACATAGAAAGTCTTTGCTCATCAATCGAGTCTGACGCTGATATGAAATCTAAAGATAAAAGGTAAGACTGTTTCGGTGAATATTTGTAGTTTCATTTTTTACCTTAAACATGTCTATAAAAAATTTTTACTTTACATTTGTGAATGTCATCTATGAACATAGACTGCTGTTTTGCTTGCTAGATTACATTGGAGCTTTTAATATTTTTCCTCGTCTAAATATAGCAATAACTATGAACTTTTGCCAGGAGATTTTACACTGAAGAGAAAGTGTAAATCCAAAGTTTTAAAATGCCTAAAACTTACTCTCCTCACTCAGCCTTCACATAATACATTCTGCTGTAACGTGTGCGGCTACCGTGCAAATAATCTGGGTTTAATTTTTAATTTCAATACTTAGCTAATGCTTACTGGGTTTTTTTGTTTGTTTTTTTTTACAGATCCACAATCGACGATTTGCTTCCCTAGCTGAAAGGGCTTTGGGGTACTCAGAAAACTATAGGTCCTAGTGCAACATATACTTAACTGCCTTGTGTCATGTAACACAAACGAGAGTCATTTGGTTTCTAAGTAGCAATCAGCGTTATAAGCATAAATTTTTACTTTACTTTGCACTTATAACATTTATTTCTACTTACAAATCTTATGTGTGTAGTGCAATATCAAATTAGCTTTCATAGAGCTTCATTTGATAAAGGCAGCAGAGTTGATTCTCAAATATTTTATTTTCAGACCTTATATCAGTATCGAAAAAATATTTGTTGTATGGTCTGAATTTATTTTTCATTGGATAAAAGATATTTATATACTAGACTAATTTTTGTTCAATTTATGTTGCACTGTTCTAGGAATTAAATTATTCGCAACCATTATTATACTCTTGACGAAAGGTTACTGTTAACAAGAGAGTCCAAAAACTTAAATGATCTATTTTTGCTGTTTTATCAGTGTGTAACTTTTTTTATGTAAAATGTAAATTTTTTATTATTTCATTTGTATGTCCTGGGCTTTGTCTGACTCCCAGTAGTCTTGGTTGTGTGTAAACGTTTCACGTTTCAGAGTTCATATTAAGCTGTACATTCCATCCCTGATAACCTTATCAAACACTTTCTGTGTTTAACAAATAATTTTACTATTATGCTTCACGTGTCTTACGTAGATAACCTTGTTGAAAAAAAATTTATTGAAACGTTATTAGTGAATCTTGTCAAACGAAATTAATCATTGAGTTGTTGTAAGGAAAAGGTATTAAATTAGAAGTGAAAAAGCAAAATTCGTACAAAGCTTGTTGAAGTATACTTTTTTATATTCATACAGTTGGTTTTTTTTCGTCTTAATAAAAAACAACGTTGATCTTCTTTTTAATTTAGCTCATATGAAGCAAAAAGAAAATTCCAAGCAGGTATGAATCCTGGTTCATCTGATGGCGCAACAAAAAGAGCTTTCGGTAAGTAGCTTGGTGTTTGAAATAAATTTCTTAATTTCTTTTAGCAATAAAATAACAAATGGTTGACTCCAACATACGTTTTTGCAACAAATCTCCATGTGCTTATGATCGATGCATTGCATTACCGAAGTAAAATTTTTCAGTTTTATTATGGTTAATTTGAAATATTAAATAGTATGTAATTTATTTGAAATATTGAATATATAATTTCTTGTGTGCTTGTATTTCAAAATAAAATTTAATTCAGCAAAAACATTTTTGCAAGTTTTGAAAACTACAGTTTAGTCTTTTCTATACAATGGAATCTAAATAATTTGAAACTCAAGGGAAAGTAGCCTTACTTTAAGGTTAAAAGGGAATAATATTCACTTTGACTTATATACCATGATTTTTGAATTATCAAAGTCCCGGTTATGTTTTGTTAGAAGAAGCATTATATAATGTGGATATGGGTAGTCAATGATCAACCCGTTATTGTATTTTCGTTATTGGATGATACTTAACTTCTTGAATAGATTTTCATTTGTCAGTATAAACTCACATAATTTTTTCAGCTTTTATGTCTTAGATCATTTTTTGCATTTCAATCCATATTGTCTAAACAACTTGTTCTTGTAACTTATGTATGAACTCTAGAATATGTTTACGTACTGATTCTGAACTATTGTCAGAATTTCTATTGCCTATAATTTGAAACCAAAAACAACAAAATGTATCTGCTTTGAGAATATGAAAGCAGAACTCAAAGTTTTATTTCCTATAGAATAAGTACTGCAGAAATGTAAACCACTTGAACATGCCAAACGGACCATCTAATGTCTAAAATAAGATGCAATGTTAATGTTTCAGAATTCAGTGAAAACTATAGTGTCTAAACTAGGTTTGGGAATGGTAATGATGACAGCATTTGCTACATTTTAACTCTTACGAATAAAATAAGTGATAATTTGGGCTGAAAATAATGAACTCATAAAATAAGTCAATTCTGCTTTAATTATTCTGTCAGTTCCCTTTCTGCTTTCTTGAGTAGGAAACTCTCCCCCACCCCCCGCCGCCGCCGCCCTTACGAGATGCCATTAACACGCTATAGTGTGTAAAGTACCCAAATGGAAGGGGAGGACTCGATATTGGAAAAATTTTGCATCCCAGGGACCTTCTATTTAGTAAACATGCAGCTTTGGGGAGGGACACGTTATTCAATGCCATTAGCATAATAAGAGAAAAAAAAAACTAAACGCCTGATGATATCATTGGCAGGGACTGTCCTGATTAAAAAATATAATTGATAGAGCAAATGGTATTTTCCTGAAGAATAATTGTTCTTGTGGTGAAAAGCCATAATATATCCCATTTAAAATTTAATATTTTAATTTTCCGTTTACTTATTTGCAAATGTAATATGAAATAATTTTATAGTGTTATCCTGGAAAACTTACTAAAATATATGTTTTAATAGGAGGAAAAGGGTTTTGTTTTTTAAATGACCCACATTTTTTAACATAGTGCATCCTTGGGACTAATTTTATGAGCACCCAACGACACCCCTGTAATATCAGTATTTGAGAATGAAGTCATAGCTAGCATTTCATGGTGTATTTTTATAATTTAGTTGCTCCTATGCGAGGTCGTGGCTTTTCTCGGGGAATCAGTCAGTCATCAAGAGCTAATGATCCATTCCGTTCTCGCCCACCTAATACCAGCCGACCTCCTTCAATGCATGTAGATGACTTCCTTGCCATGGAGACGCATCACCCTGGGAGTAGCGGCCCATCGCAAGGAAAAAGACAAGTAGTTGTTAGATTTTTTTGTTAGTTATTTTATGATTCATATCTGTATTATGACATTTTAAGCTTGTCTCCCAAGGTATTGTATTTCGGTTTTAAACGTTTTTCATTTTGTCCTTTAGAATCAGTAATCTCTTTTATATAATGGTGATGTTGATTATCTTGCTTTGTGCTCCCATACTAATAGCTGACAGTTTTGTTTCAGAATTGCTGGACAAGGTTGAATGTTTATAGATATCTTGGTCTTTGGGAGTTACGTTGAGCTGCTACTTCCACTTCGAATGATTCGTAGAGCCAATGTCAAGATCAGGAACTTAGCATTCAACCATGTTGATATCCAGTAGCAGTTTGCCAAAATTGTGACAACCTGTATCGTAAAAAGTTCCACAACCAATTTGCTTAGTCTGGTTGCTCTCTTCCGCCTGTAGCAAAGAAAATTAATACTCAGTTCTTATTTTCAAAAATATTTTAGCAATCTGTTCCATCTCTCCAATGGTGATATCCTGATTGTGTAAAGAAGTTTATCCATATTGAATGAAATCTAAATTCCTTTTTCTAATTAAATTATGTTGCCCTCCATTCTTCCCAGCGACTGGTGTAATAGTATTAATTTTAGTTTAAATTGACGCTTTACCAACATGATGAAAGCTTATCATTGATGTCCAAGCCCATACAAATGTATGCACCTCTAGAAATGTGTGTTTTGATAAACTGGGTATCGTGTTTTAGATAACTAAGCCCCCAGTGATTATGTATAAATGCCTTGTGGTTTTGAAGTCAAATTAAACCATTGATCAGTACCAGCCCAAATGGTTTACCTTTCATTTGTGAGATATAAAATATACATCCTTAGATAACCTTATGAGCAGTGGCATGGCTAGATATTTTGTCGCCCAGGGCGAGTGAGTGTCATTGCTGTAATTATTGTGTCTATCATTGTTCTTTTTATAGGCTAATTGTTGTGCCTGGGGCGGCCGCCCCTTGCCCCCCCCACCGAGCTACTCTACTGCCTATGAGTACTTCATTTCTAATTCAATAGAAAACATTCAAACATATTTCCATAAACACTATTTAAATTTTGATAGTTTTGTTTTAAACGTATTCGGTACATTGCCATCCTTGCTCTGCAACTCAAGCAGTCAATCGAAATATGCTAGTTTATTTATTCGTTGTTATAAGTTAACTTCGGTGGTAAAAGGTATTATTTGACAGGAAAATCCCAGGGCGAATGAGTGTCATTGCCGTAATTATTGTGCCTATCATTGTTTTTTATAGGCTAATTGACGCCTCCAAATCGTTGTGCCCAGAGACGCTGCCCCTTGCCCCCAGCTACTCTACTGCCTATGAGTACTTCATTTCTAATTCAACAGAAAACATTCAAACATATTTCCATAAGCACTATTTAAATTTTGATAGTTTTGCTTTAAACATTATATTCGGTGCATTGCCATCCTTACTCTGCAACTCAAACAGTCAGTCGAAATATACTGGTTTATTTATTCGTTGTTATAAGTTAACTTCAGTGGTAAAAAGTATTATTTGACAGGAAAATCCCCGGGGAAGAGGAAGAGGCGGATTTGATCGAAACCAGACATTTGCATCCGTTAGAGGTGGCAACAACAATGGACGCTTTTTCAGCCCTCCTGGCACATATGGAAGAAGAGATATTGGTAACCGAGGTAAGAAACAACTTCATATTTTCAATGTTGAACAAACACTTAAAAAAAAGGCTAATAAAATATCGGAATATATGTATATTTTTTTATAACATCACTTTGTTAATATAACTTCGTTACAGTAATGATACCATCTTTACATGAAGACATGGCTTCAGTAATGCATAAATACAAATATTTGTATTTATAGATGTGTATTATGCGTCTATTGCATATGCATGTAATTGATTTACTAAAAGAACATGAAACATATTTTAGGGAGAAAAATTCTTAAATCAGCTTTAGCAAAGCACTTATAGGAATTTGTGTGCAAGTTCTTATTTTCCAGTGCTCATATGATCAAAAAAAGTCAAGTCAATATGTGATCTCAACTCCTTTCAGACATTTCATATCCTATCTAACATCGTTATAGTTAATGACCAACTCCTAAGTAATACTATCTTACTTGTCATCATGTCTTGTGCATCATGTCTTGTGCATCATGTCTTGTGCATCATGTCTTGTGCATCAGTCTTGTGCATCATGGCTAGAAGCAATACCACCAAAACACCGAATTCCTCACCAACTCAAACAAGTTTCTAACTAGTGCACTGGCAACTTTAACCAACATCACTGACATAAACAGAAATTACCATACTCTGATGATGACGGTAACCACATACTTTCGAAGTAGCTATTAGCAACATTTTTATATTGCAGTGTGTTGTAAATTAACGGCACCAATAAATTTGTGTGTCTTTTTCTTCCATTCGTATGCATGTATGTTCTGTAAATTATTTCAGGTAATGGTCATGGCACCGCTCACATTTCTAACAATACCTGGGGAAACCGCACAAATTCCAACATGCCAAAATCTTCAATTGGGACTGGAGTTAGAACAAGTTTCAATAGTCGTCCAAAGTATGCAAAAAACTTAGGTTTCTTCTTTGTTAAAAAGCTCATATGTGATTGGGGTTTTTTTTTGTGTGTGTGTGTATATATTTATTTTGTTTTGTTTTAATTTCAGCGTTTCTGAGAGATGTAACTATAGTTCTGCATTCGTTCAACCTGAACCTCGCATTCCCTCACAGCGTAACCGTGATCCATACTCTCAGCTTGGCAGCATACCTTCAACTTCAGTACCTGTAAACCGTTATTCTAGGGATGTGCGAACTGTTGGAGTTCTCGGTACCCCAATGCAGGGGCATTGGCAAGAGACGAGAAACAAAGCCCAAAATCAGAGGTAAACAGCAATCTTTTTACATTTGCATGCATCATTATAGAGGTATGCGTGTGTAACTGCAATCAACTGCTATCTTTGTAAGCAGTTTGTCACTACTACTCTGTGGTGAATTTTTAATCATTCTTCAATCATAATTTTGATTACCACCGTGCAAGTTTTTAATTGACTTCTTTAAATTAAATCTTTATAAATAACATGTGAACAAGTGACAACCAGGGTCATTCTATGCAAAAAATTCACTGATACGTTACCCTTATGACAATTTTAAAACCACAATAAAAGTTGCTAAGTTTTATAAGCATTGAAAAAGATTATATAGTTTTATATGGTTTATTGTATGGCTTAATGTATGTAAATTTGAAATTAGTAACATTCGAAGAGCTATTTTTTTCAATGTAATTTCAAGTTTCATTGTAGTCTAGTATTTGACCTGTCAGTTCTTAAAATTAGGTAAAAAGTCGATTAAGGTCAAATACTGTCAAAATGCATCTGTTCTCAAATATTTTTTTCCTTTATATCCCTCTCATGATGTTTTGTTAAAAATGCTTTCTAGAAGATGTTTCGTTAAAAATGCTTTCTAGAAGATGTTTCGTTAAAAATGCTTTCTAGAAGATGTTTCGTTAAAAATGCTTTCTAGAAGATGTTTTGTTAAAAATGCTTTCTAGAAGATGTTCATTACATACCATTTAGGATTATGGAATGTTATTGTGAAAACAGACAAAGTTTTAAAAAAAACGAACTAATAGAAACAAACCTCATTTTCCAAACAATAATTATCATTATGCACTCTGAATGCACAAATTCTTTTGCTGCACCTGGGTAGGAATATGCTTATCAACATGAGCACTTCCTATCAAATGTCAGTGTAAAGCTGGTGTAAGTTTTGAGTAAAATATGTATTAAAAGCAGTTTAACGATTTGGGGAGTGTTTTTATTGACATCCTACTAACCATTTGCTCCCCTTTTGGCATGACTATTTTCCTACAAGGCAGTTCCTCACCCATTGCTCACAAGTGGCATGCAACTGGCTTCAGGAGCATTTTAGCGAATTCATACCAAGTTCCCACACAAACTGGATAACGTGGAATTTTAAATCCATTCCGAAAGTCAGGGGGGGGGGGGGGGTTTAGGCAAACCTGAAAAAGTTAGGGGAAAACCATCGTAACTTCTCTTTTGAATAGATAAATCTCCCACAAACTTGAAACCATTTTCTACACAACTGAAGTTTAGTTGAAAATTGCTTGTGATTATTCAGGGAATTTTGTTGAAAAAGTCAGAATTTTTTCTTCAATGTAACTGGGAACATTGTTCATAACACTCGGTTGCGTTCTCCTTCCCTCATTCCAATTGAGAACTTACAGGATTGACAGAAGGACTCACTTTGAGCTTAAGACTTAGTACTAAGGTTTTCAGGTGCTTTGCCGCTGATACTACTAAAATGATAAGTAGCAATACAACCATCTCCATTCCATCGCGTGATTGACCTATTATCACAATGGGTAACTGCTATTATTTGAAATAAAGGTGGACCAGTATGCTACTATACTAGACTAGATACGTGTATTTAAAAAAAAAATCCTGCCACATAGGTGCCAATCCTTCCGATTTACCTGGAAGGCTTTCGATTTTTTATCGATCTACCAGTCGGAAAATGATTTCTTCTGATTTTCGGAGATTTCATCTAAAATCCCCAGTGTTTTTTAAAATACTGATTTTTTTTAAAAAAATTAAATACCTATTTTTCTTGATGCATGTTTATTTAAATTTTTGCGCATATGTGCATATTTAATAATAAATACGTATAAATAAATGCAAATATCGGTAAAAAAGACGGAAAAATTTGCCTGCCGTTGACGGCGCATGCGTGGCGTGACGTGGAATTTTAGCTCCAGCTATGACGTAGAGTGATGCCTCTGCACAACAAAATCGTGCATCGGGATTTGCAGTTTTGGTCAAGCACGTGACTTTGTGTAGGGAAGCCATGTGTTAGACGTATCTGGTATTTCTTTGCTCCGGAAAGAAAGTTTTGTTTTTAGGTGTTTTTGAAAACAACGTTAACGATGTCGACCGTTAATAAAAGGTACTACCAAACGTTTAAAGCCGAATATATGAAGATGTTTAATTTTATTCAAAAATCAAGACTGGGGCCAAAATATGCTTTCTGCACGTGTTGCGGTAAAGACATAAGCATTACTCACGGTGGTAAACGCGATATTACTTTGCATTCTGAGACTGTTAAACATAAGAAGACGTTCAAGGCTGTAGAGTCTAATCATAGTATCAAGCCTTCATTTTTTGCATTGCAAACTATTTCTGGATTGCTAAGTGAAATAAAAATCTCATAATAACTTAGTATCCTTTTATAAATTCTAAGTTTTTATCAACTAACTGCAATTGAAAAACTTATTTTAGTAATATTTTCTAATACAAGGGTTGTCCGGAAAGTGAGGACTCAACGGCTAGTATTCATTCAAAACATTATTATTTCACGAAACGTCCTCTACAAATTATTAAATGATACATTATTTTTCTACGTAATTGCCGCCATTGTCAAAACACTTGTTAAGTCTGGGTACCAGCTTTTGTATCCCAGTGTCATAGAACTCCACCGCCTGCTGTCGGAACCACATTTCAATTGATCTTGTCATCGTCGTGAAAGTGTTGTCCTGCAAGTTGCTTTTTCAGGTAAAGAAACAAGTGGAAGTCACTGGGTGCAAGGTTCAGGCTGTATGGTGGATAGCCCAAAACTTCCCACTTGAATCCTTCGAGAAGCGCTTTCATGATGTTCGCCATATGAGGCAGAGCATTGTCATGAAGCAAGAGGACACCACTTGTCAACATGCCCCTCCGTCTGTTTTGAATGTCCTGTCGAAGGTGTTGCAAGGTTTGGCAATATGCAACAGCATTAATTATGGTACTGGGAGGCATTAACTCAAGCAGAAGAATGCCTTTTCTGCCCCAGAAAACAAACCATTATTTTCTTTGCTGAAATTGAAGTTCTGAATTTCTTGGCTTTTGGGGAATGCGTATGGCACCACTGTGTTGACTGGTGCTTGGATTCAGACGTATGGTGATAAACTCAAGTTTCATCACCTGTCACAATGTGATCGAGAAACTCATCTCCTGCTTGTGCATACCGTATGAGGAAATCGAATGCAAAGCCCATCCTTTTCCTTTTGTGTTCATCTGTTAACATTTTGAGTACCCAGCACGCACACACTTTCCTGTACCCTAATGTTTCAGTCACAGCTTTATGAAGAATTGTCTTAGACACATCCGGGATGATTTCATGCAATTGTCTTATTGTGAGATGCCAATTTGCACGAATTGCTTCTTCAGTTCTTTGAAGAAGTTCATCAGAGATCACAGATGGCCTAACACTCCTGTGTTCATCATGAACATCAGTCCTACCTCCAGAGAATTCACTCCACCACTTCGTAACATTTCGTTGATTCATAACATTTCCATAAACTGAAACAATTTCTTTGTGAATATCCACTGGGTGCTCCTCTTTTGCAGCAAGAAAACATATGACAGAGCGCACTTCACATTTAGCAGGATTCTGAATTGGCACAGCCATTATAAACACGTACTACTCTAACGAGACTCAGCATAGCAATGACGAATGACCACGAAAAGCTCAAAGTCAATGCCAGTGTTGCCAATGTGTGCAAAAATAACTTAACTTTCCACCTACATACGATGGGTCTTTACTTTCTTTCCAGACAAGCCTTGTACTTTTCTCTCACATCTGGCTTCTAAGTTTTACATGAATCACTTGTATTCTATAATTTTGTTTATTATTAAAATAACGTTATTCCTTTTGCTTTAAATTATTTTAACCAGTTATACCTTTTATTTTTAAAGCATTCTTTATCCATTTGTGTTTTTCTAATAATAATAATCCTGTTTCTAAGAACTATTATAAATTACTAACACAAAAATTGTACTTCTTGCCAGGTTCATTACTAGTACCTCACCTGGACGAGGTAGCGGACGACGAGACATGAATACACGACATGCCCGTTCATTCACCCGATGATGTGGCTTTATCTATGCCAAAGAATTATTTGTTGGCCCTGTTTTTCTGTGTGTCATTCGTGATAAACTTTTTTAAAACACGAAAAAATAATAAATCCATATGTAATAAACTGCTACAGCACACTTTCAAAATAGTTACCTTCATGATTTGCTCTATAAAATCATACATGATTTCATTTTTTGTTCCTGTTCCAAAGACAGAGCCAATTTTAATCTGCTGTAAAAAAATGACATAAAATAAACTGATGAATATGTTCTATGTAATTTTTGTATTTCATACACAGTAATCTCTCTCGTTAGCTTTATGGGACCGGAAAAAAACGCTAAACTGAAAGAGGCATTAATCGGAATAGTGTGTTGAATAAGGACTGACCAATATTTTACTCGATTTCCCTGCACACTTGAGGCTTAGAACTGCCAATATACATGATAAATATATGAGCTTGTTTAGAAGTTATTTTATTATTGTTTTTAATTATTTTAATGGCTTTTTGTTGCATATATGTGTACCATTTTGTTTGCACTCTTAAAACATCTTGATGTCCCTGACTTGCCAATAATTAATTGGGTAAATTTTTCTGATACATCACTATTCACATACAATAAAATGTCCATTACTTTTTTTTTCCTCCCCACCATAACACATTCTCGTATGCCAGCGTTTTATTTGCCAGTAACCTGTAAAAGTAACCTGTTCCATTGACATTGGAGATATTCTTTTTATAAAGTTCTTTCACAATGGCCTGCACTACTTACATTCCATTCTTTTACGATTTTATTATCTGCAATAATACTTTCTTCACATACCTTTTTCCAAGTATGTCCATGTCTATCTTTGAACTACAGTTTGAAAATTAATTGCTAGATATGGAGCCTTTTTTTTTTTAAGCAATGCATCAGAAAGTGAAATGTTGGTTGCTCTTGCTTTGTTGAATAATTGTAGAAGCGATTTATCAAATTCCTTTGTTTTAGAACAATAAGTTTTCAGATATTTTTTTTTTTTTTTGATGACAATCCACATTTTTGTGCAGCCACTAGTATCTTCTTCTGACTTGCTGAAATGCCTTTAAGTGTAGACTTGGGTAACTAAAATCGTTTAGCTAACTAGGGTTGGTTGGTTGTTGGGGTTTTTTTTTCCCAATGATCATTATTTTTTCCATTCTCTTCAAAAAATCTTTATCTTGAAGTCTGAGGCCTTTTCTTTTTTGCTGCCATTTTTCCACCATCAAGTAAAACTGGACTTAAATATAAAACATGAACCCCTTGTCTTTATACACAGAGAAAACCTTGTCTGTTTAGATAGACAATTGATGGACTTGCATGCAGCAACTGGAAATGCTCCTCTGACTGATGGGAAGAGCAAGCCTGAATGTCAGTATGCAAAAAGAAGTCATAAATCAGTAATACATTAATTCTATGAAATATTGGCCCAGACTGCAGAGTATCATTGTTAAACAAAAGTGGCATTAATTAGAATGTTATTGAGAGAGATTACTGTATTTGTGTATCGTGTATGTATTGTAAGCTAATTATAGAAAATCTGCCTATTTTTTTACAAATAGGCTTGCAACAAGGCATTATTTCGTAAACTTTTTATAAAAAGACTTATTCTAGAAATAGCCTGCAATATATACATTACTGGCATATTATGAATCTACCTGTGTGTATGTGGGGTCCACAAAATATTAACAGAAAGCAATACTGTAAGTAAATTGAATGAAAGATTTTTAACCTGGCAAGGTAAGAATTATCTAGATGGATGTGTTTGTTGCTCGTAAAGGAGAAACAATTTTAATCTGTATGCTTTAACAGGTCTCACTTGTATACCCGAAAGATTGTGTTCAAGCAAGAAAATTATTTTAAAAGGAAATACTGACAATTGCATTGTATGGATGCACGCTCTTGGAATGACTCTCAAAGATCGGGAAAAAACAGTTGAATCAGAGAGTGATTTAAAGTATCGATGCCAAAATTAAAGCGTTCAGCAGTATTATGTTAAACATACTACAAGTAAATCTAACTTGCTATATGCAACTCCACTATATTAAGAAAATATCCTGGATCAAGATACGTTAATAAAATAGGAAAATAGATCAGAATGATGGAAGAAATTCAGCACAGATAAGTATCAAAGCAAATTGAAGTCTCCTTTTTAGTAAATAAATGTGAATATTGGCAACATGATTTTCATGTTTTTGATCATGAATTGTTCGCACATTGACACTCATTAATAGCTTTAATGTTTTAGTCCTGATTAGGTGAGGACAATTTTTTTTTTATAAGTATCTGTTTTTGGAAATTGAACATTAAAATCCTATCGTGATAACATGTTTGCTTAGCATACTTCCAATTTGAGTTTTAACACTCTCAACTACAGTAGAAACTCAATTATCCAGAGTTCAGTCATCCGGATCCTCAATTATCTGGACACACTGAGCTCACAATTTTCTTTTTGCAACAAGTGCCTCCCTATGGGAAAGGAGAGAGTGTCGAGGGGAACATTGACCTATGATAACGAAAGCCCTACACATTGCAAGTACCGGCAGGTTCTTTTTATGTAGTTTAAAGTCTTTGAGGCGTTTGGTTTTTTTTACATACGAACAATATGTTTAATGTACATCAATAATGTTGTTATACCATTCTTTAATTTTTTATAGTTTTCCAATTTTCTATTTATTTTTTAATTGTATTCAATTATCTGGGTTTTTGCTTATCCGGATGACTCTGGTCCCAATTAGTCCGGATAATTGAGTTTCTACTGTAACTGCTCATTGTACTCTGGGATTGGTTCCCTAATCTGTAGGAGGTTAGGATTCTCCTTACGGAGGTGGGGTGGGTGGTAATGTAGATTCACTGATAGCATAATGATAGTTTGTCTGTCGTCACATTAATGTGGGTTCATTTGTAAATAGTATTGTTGGATGCATGCCATTTTTCTGCCCATTGTAGTCTGGGTTTTCATATCCCTGACAATAGAGTTTTGGATTGTTTGAAAAACTGTAGGTCCCTCCACAGCATATTTGCTGTCCTTGTGCAGTAAAAGCACAAATTGTCATTAAATGAAAATTTTATTGTTCTCATTTACAAAATGAAATGGCAATCAGAAGTTTTGTTCACTAAAGGAAAATGAGAATAATCATTCAAACCAAACAAAAACCTTTTATAATTTTTGAGGAAGTTGTGGACAACTTAATAATTAAATTTATTTTTTTCTTTTTCCCTGCAATCTCAGCACATGCTTCAAATTGTCATGCAATTTATGTTTAAAAAAAGTGTATTTTCATTCGCATTTATAAGAAGAAAAAAATAAAATGCAGACAGTCCTTAATGAAGCAACCCCACTCCACCTTATGTCCGGCTTTGTCCACTTGGACCTACCCGCTGAAGCAAGAATGTCCTTTGTGAATGGTCCCTAAGTCTTTTTTTTTTTTTTTTTCCGGTCCTGTCTGGCTGTCTTAGAAAACAAAATGATTAAACCCAAGTTTGCTCATCATTAATTCAAATGCTACTGCGAAAAATAAGTATTACAAGGGCGAGATTGACATTTGGAAGTGTGGGAGACAGAATCATAGTTAAAAAAACGCTGCACGCCCTCCCCCCCTCCAAATATTCTACCAGTCCCACAAATTCCGGGAAAATAAAGAGGGAAAGCATTGTTTAGAGGTTTCTAGAATAGCCAAATTAACCCCCGCCCACTGACCCAAGAAATTTCTGCAGTTCAAAATATTACAGATCATGAATTCAGAGCCTTAAATGTTTTAGAGAAAAAAATTAATTGTGCTAACAAATGTTCGATTCAGTCAAAATTATACAAATATTTACTACCATAACACATGTGTATGGAAAGTAGTACTGAAACTTCGATATAAATAGAACTATAAACCGAGGTAAAGTTAACTTGCTTTTATAATTTATGTAGAATACATTGTACTTCTAGCAATTAATTTTTATTAGTGATAAAAATACCATGATAAACTTTAAATGTTCGTTACAGTAACATACATTGAATGTACACTCTATAACAAAAAAAAATCGACGCACCAAGAAGGAGTTGTCCGATTGCGATAAAAATTGGTGGATGTGAAGAACATACATAGAAAAAGAAACGATTAAAATTTCAGAACAATTGAATGATTTATTGCAGAGTTTGACCGTTACAAAGGGAGGAAGTCAATAAGGCGTTGGTCCACCTCTGGCCTGGATGCAAGCTGTCACCCGGCGTGGCATAGACTGATAAAGATCCCGGATGGTGTCCTGCGGAATTTCTTGCCAAATTGTCTCCAACTGTCGGGCTAAATCGTCAACATTCCGGGATGGTTGCAATCGCCTTCCCATAGCGTCCCAAATGTGCTCTATGGGAGAGAGATCAGGAGACCTAGCTTGCCAAGGAAGTGTTGGGCAAGCTTGAAGACAATTCATAGCAACACGTGCCGTGTGCGGCCGGGCATTGTCTTGTTGAAACGTAAGTCCAGGGTGTCGCAAAAGGAACGGTAACACAACCGGTCGTAGAATGTCGTCTACGTACCGCTGTGCTGTAAGTGTGCCAGAAATGACCACCAAAGGGGTCCGGCTATCAAAGGAGATGGCACCCCAGACCATAACGCCCTGTTGTGGGTATGTGTGGCGTGCGATAGTAAGGGCAGGATCCCCACGCTGCCCTGGACGTCTCCAGACACGTCTGCGGTTGTCGTCAGGACACAGTTGGAAACGGGACTCGTCACTAAAGACTATACGTCCCCAGTCAGCGCAGTTCCAAGTTGATCGAGCCCGGCACCACTGTAATCGGACTTGACGGTGTAAAGGCGTGAGAGGTAAGTGGCGTAACGGTGGGCGCGAGCGTAAATTCCGCTCTCTCAGTCGTCTGCAGAGGGTCATGTTGGACACATGTGTTAGGGCCACAATATATGTTATAATATATGATGTTAAATAGTTGATAATGACGAATCCGGTGCTGTGACAGCTGCTCTGACAATCGCTCTGTCTTCCCGTTCTGTTGTGGCCCTAGGTCGACCGCTGCCGTCCCGACGCTGACATCTGCCGTTGTGGATCCACTCTTGCCAGCACCGTCCAATCGCCGCATCGCTTCGACCCACATGTCCAGCGATTCTTCGATTCGTCCAACCAGCCTCTTTCAATCCGATAGCACGACCTCTTTCAAACTCTGACATATGCTCGTAATGAGCACGAATCTTTCGGCGAGGCATTGTTACAGTCGACGTAAGATATCCGCAGTCAAAATGCAACAGAAATTTTGACCACATATTGAGAATCGCTCCTTATATACACCTGCTGAATGCGCAGTTCCGATGCGCTGGAGTTCCCGCTATTCATTCATTGGACACCAAATTTTAATCATTTGCATGTTCGGTCAAAATGTCTTTGCATACGAAATTTCATTACAATCGGACAACTCCTTTGTGCATCGATTTTTTTGTTATGGAGTGTATTTTCAATTGTTTGTTCATTTCATTGTACCTGAAGTATTCCTGATTAATTTGAGCATACAATACAGTAAAACCTCGAACAATGGCATATCGAGGTTTTACCGTATTGTATGCTCAAATTGATCAGGAATACTTCGGTACAGTGAAATGAACGAACACATTACTTTATCTTCAAAGGAGGCGTTCTCATTCAAGCGCATGTTTAGGGCGACAGACACCCTTTTTTTTTTTCCCTCCTACCTTCTTACTACCCCCGCATTCTCTTCAACTTCCTTTCCGCAGTGCCAGGGGAGGGCAATTTTCAAGGTGATTTTTCAGATTCAGGCATTTATGGTTTTACTACTTTTTTTACAACGGCAGTGCTTTGTTCAACCAAGAAAAAAATAATCTCACCTACCTTTGAAATA
>QLNU02014802.1:3669612-3689106 GCA_006491805.2 Dysdera silvatica | reverse complement strand
TGCCAATCACTGGCAATGTTCAAATGTTCAAAGTGACTTCCATTGTTGTCAAGACGTGTTCCATTCTGAAAACTGTATTTTCTAGAGCAGATCTCTAGAAAATCTCTGCTCGAGCCCCCCACCCCCCCATGAGTTTTGAATTATGAATCTGACATAGAGCATATTATTATGTTCAACCTTGTGCATAACGATAAATATTTTCTAACGATCTATTTTCGCAGTCCCTTAATTATCGCTGTAGACAAACTTTACTGCATAAATTCAACTCAATGATAAGAACGCATTGCAATGAAAATTGGAAATTAAGTTAATTGAACTAAATTGACAAGTTTTTCAAATTGCTCCTATCAATGACGTTGGAAAGGGAGCTTTAGGACTCAAACCCCCATAATTTTTTAATTGCTTCGCCTACTGCCTGGATACACAACATCATTCATAAGCTTTAGGACTCAAACCCCCATAATTTTTTAGTTGCTTCGCCTACTGCCTGGATACGCAACATCATTCATAAGCTTTAGGACTCAAACCCCCATAATTTTTTAATTGCTTCGCCTACTGCCTGGATACACAACATCATTCATAAGCTTTAGGACTCAAACCCCCATAATTTTTTAGTTGCTTCGCCTACTGCCTGGATACGCAACATCATTCATAAGCTTTAGGACTCAAACCCCCATAATTCATAAGCTTTAGGACTCAAACCCCCATAATTCTTATAATTGCTTCGCCTACCGCCTGGATACGCAACATCATTCATAAGCTTTAGGATTCAAACCCCCATAATTCTTATAATTGTTTCGCCTACCGCCTGGATACGCAACATCATTCATAAGCGTAGGCTGCCGGGGTCAAAGGGGTCACATGCCCCCAGTTTTTTAGCACAGAGGCAAAATCGTATTTTCCGACCCATTTTGGGGTTTTTTGCACCCCCCATTGTACCCACCATGCTAAAAAGAAACAATGATTTTTAAATACCGATGACGTTGAACAATTTTTGTATGTAAAAAAAATGATAAAAAAAGTCCCAAAAACGAGAAAATTGCCAAATATATATTTTCCATAGCTACAAAACAACTCTGAAATAATTTTCAATTATATACAGTAAAACTTCTCTTAACGACCACCTTTTCTGGGAACGAATTTTCTCCCCATAGACCCAATGCTAAATTTACCTTCATTCAGAGACCACCTCTCTAAGCAACTGCTTTTTCATGGAACCGACAGTGATTACCTTAGTGGGGTTTACTTAATTTCAATCAAAGAAGGCAAATCCAAGGATCAAGGGAGATCCGAAAAATATTTTGTATTTTTTAAATACGTGGTTACTACTCGGCGCACTCGATATGATCTATCCTTTTCTTTAAAATTTCAGCCGCCATCTACTCAAAAATTGAGGCAAAAGATGTTTTTTTTATAAAAATATAAGCTAGCAGCACAATATTTCAAAAATATTGTTTTGTTTTAAAGATTTCTAACCATTTATTTAATTTTAAGTTTAAATTAAAGAAAAAAAATCAACTCATGGTAATATTAAAAATAAATTGGGAGTATTATTGACGATTGTTATTCTAAAAATCAAGCCCGGCGCGATTTTTTTAAATAATAATACCCTAGGATGATGTAGATAATCTTAGCATTAAGTAAATGGAACTGAGTGGATTATTTTCGATTGAATGCCTTCACCAATATTTACTCTTTCTTACATACAGTCTCTTTCATCCATTTCTTTTCGTGTTCTCAATTTCTTGCACTAACGAATTTTCCTCTAACTCAGCGGTTTTTAACTATAACATAGTCCGTGAAATCCTCGGTGTTCCTGAGTTCCGGAAAAATAGTAAGAAAAACATTGCTCTTTAATGCTAAGAATAAATTATGAGGGGACGAAAAATTCCTTCCTTAAATGATGAAAATTAGTGATGAAACACTAGAAATAAATATGTACTGAAATGCAAATAACGGGCCTTAAACTTGAGTTAATTCTTGCAGGAATCCGCGGGGGCAAAGTGTTCTCCCAAAGGGGTCCGCGGTCCTAGGGAAGTTAAAAAAAACCGCTGCTCTAACCAATTTACGTAACTCTGCATAATATTTTCTCATTACTGCTAACGTTTCAGTGACACGAGCCGTACCGCTGCCGTCCTGGAGGACGCTTTTCCTTTTTGATGTCTTTGTGCAGGCATGAGAATTGCTGTTTTCCCCTTCAACAGTAAAATCCCAGATTATTTATTTTTTTGCGCTTTTGATCATTTATTTGTGTGTTTAAGATAATCTGTGATTATTATACTTCGTGTTAACAAGAACTATAGTGAGTTGGCGGATTTTTTTCATTTTTCGATCCTTGCAAAATTTATTGGGGTTAAAAAACAACTTTATCATTTCCTTTTTTCTTACGTCGTTTCTTAATTTAATCTGCGTAGTGTTCGACTTGTATAAATATATCTGCTACAACGGGCTTTTCCATAAATTGAATATTCGTCTGCTGTAGCACAGTTGGTAGAGCTTCTGCCCGGATTGTAGAAAATCGTGGGGTCGTGCCCCACCGGACGCAGAAAACGTATTTTCTTGGCGAACGCTTCACCAACTAATCATTCCGTAACATCGGCGCTAATACTAGGACGCCTAAAAAACGTCGATAAAAATCGTTCCTTAATTTAATCTGCGCGGTGTTCGACTTGTATAAATATGTGGGGGGGGGGGGCGTACACTTCGTTGGCCTAGAGCTACATATTTGCTTGCGCCAGCTCTGCCTAAAATCATCTCGCAATTAAAATATGATTTACGGACACACGAGTGTGAACTCTGAAGTGGTGCGTGCTACATTGGCGACCAAAATTGCGTAGCAAACCTATAAGTGATGTCATCGTTAGCCAATCAGATTGATTAAATTGGTCCTAATATTAAAAATGGTATACAAATTCAAATCCCGCAATCGGATGTGGGTTTGTGGTGTGACGAGGGTCACCTCAAATGGCCCGAAGGATATGCCCGTAACCGCTCCACTCCATGCTGTTGATTGGGTTGCTATCTACAGAAAGCACTCGCTGTTCCTGTCTTTCTCCGGAGGCCACCCTTCCCAATGAAACCCTTGCACAATCCTCCTGTTCCTGTCTTTTGGTGTCTTTGGCTCTGCTATTCTCTATACAGTGGTAATCGTTTATAACGACGGCGACTTCGTAATCTACGTAGATTTTAAGTAGGAAAATCCGTATCGGATATAACGACGCGACTTGACCGTAATACATTGGAACCAAGTGGGTTCGAGACAACGCTGGAATCGCATCTGTGTTATTAAAATTTAAGCGTTATTTTAATCTTGTTTATTTACAAATGTCCATGAAATTATTACCTGTAAACCTGAATGTAATGAACTTGCAAAAAAAAAATAAAATCGTGATTTATTGATTGAATATAACGAGGGCCACATTCTTTAGGGGGCCCCACTCTATTTTTTCAGCCTAGGTTTCATAAAACTTTTAAACCAGTATTATTTGGAAGTCATTGGTATAATATAATAAATATTATTTATCACATTTTTTCCATGTTATGTACTTTATAGTAGTCTGTACAATTTTTTTTTTTAATTTAAAAAATAAAGCACTATGTATGTAGTGTGACTTTACATAAATATTATCTAATACATATATATATATAGTAATTAAATTCATTATAATTAAGTATATTTTTATTTTTAAACAAAACGGTGTAGTACTTTTCTATTAAAATGATTTATAGACTAAAGTGTGTTACTATACCATGATTTTAAAAAGATATCGTTTATAACGACTATCGGTTATAACGACCGAATTTGCACGGTCCCTTGAAGGTCGTTATAACCGATTTTCACTAAATTCATATCTATATTCATTATTATCTCATTCTTTTAACGTTGGCTTCAAACATTTGGTGATTTTGCAAATCAGAAACTATATTAACCTGTGACGTCACCCTCATGAAGTCCTCTTCACCAAATTTTAGTTTTGGGCCAAACCACATTTAGGCCAGTTGATAGGGAACTGATTATATTTAGTATGCAACTTCCCAAGATAGATTGAATAGAGAAGGTAGGTCCATCCGAATGGGAGAGTTCACTTTACCTTGTAGGGGAGGAAGGTGTGAGTCATTGGTGCGATCAGTGCACAGAGCTGGGTAGTATCAAAAATATATGTACAGTGAAACTACTTTTGACGGACACTTCCGAATAACTGACGTCTCTTAATAACGGACACTTTTCAATTCCCCGACAAATTTACATTGAAGCATGTGGACGTTTTACTTCTAAATAGCGAACGTTCTAAATAACGGACGCGGACACTAAAAAATTAAAATTAACGGGTAATGCAAAAAATGTATTTTTGTACTCTAAATTGTAAACAGATATCGTAGATCGCTATAACACGGCGAATGAGCTGCCGCCGCGGGGACATTTCGAAGCACTTTTTTCGTTTTTCCAATTTGCAAAAGAAGGCGGGTGGGTTCTGTTTTAAAAGAAATGCTTTCCATGAAGTCAAACAACTGCTGCAAAAAATTTGTGATTCACAGATAACTATTCTCCTGAGCAGCAAGCACCTTCAATAATGCTGTCTTTCAATAGATAAGAGCACTCCCCTCCCCCTCTCATTTAAAATGTCAACATTGAAGAACTAAGAATCAAGTTTAAGTGATGTCGACGTCCATATGCAGCTTTCTGCATAAGTCCTTTAGGATTTGCATATGCCGGTTGCAGTAGGGTTCGCTGTTTTCGTTTGAGAGAAAAAATGTCGCAAAAACATAAACGCTTATCTTTAGGAGAAAAATCGATGTTATAAATTTAAAAGAAGCTGAAAAATTAAGTGCGCGTGATTTAGCGGAAATGTTGGGCATTGGGAAAACTCAAGTATGTGGAATTTTAAAACGGAATGATGAACTTTTAAAATGTTGGGCCGAAAATGGTAACCAGAAGACCAAAAGAGCTTTCCCTAAAACAGAAGGATTAGCTGTGGATACCTTAACATTTGAATGGTTTAGCCGTGCTAGGTTGAAGAGCATTCCTTTGTCTGGAACTTTAATTCGAGAGAAAGCCTTAGCAATTGCGCAAAAAAAAAGACCGGGGTGGGGGGGTGCGCAAGATTTCAAAAGGAAAAAAAAGTAGCAGGTGGACGGCGACTGGATGTCAAGATGGACATTTTCAAACCATACTCAGAAGATACAGAACACCGCGTTCGCTTTAGGCAGTAGTCAAGGAGGGGGTGATATAGGGAGAGATATCGAAGCCTGGATCAGCAACACCTTTAAACGATTAAAAACTACTCAGTGAGGTGCCCAGGGGCTGTTCGGACAAAAAAAAGCCAAACAGATACTTGTGTAAATTTCGGTTTGACTGGAAAATGCAATTAAGTGAAACTCTGTCTTAGACGAATGTAGCCAACCATAACTAGGGGCGGACTGAACCGTTGGCCCATTGTCCCTCGTGCCGGTGCACCCTCATGGGTGGACTGGCCATATGGGCGATCGCCCGAAAGGCCTCCTCAATTTATCATAAAGAGGGGGCCTTCAAAATTTGACATAAAGAAGGCCGATCTGGTTTAATATAGAAGGGCTGTAAAATTTGGCATAAAGAAAGCCGATCCGATGTGATTTAAAGAGCGCCAGTTTGGTTTTATATTTATATTTTCGATAGAAAGGGAGGGGTTGCTGGCAAGGGCGGACGCAGGGGTCATGACTCACCCCGAAAATATATTTTTTCACTGTAAAAAATTCCAACTTTTATGAAAAATGAAGGGTGTTATTCCAAGACCATGGCAAATTCTGCCCTTGAACCCCTCAAAATGAAAGTCTGTATCCGCTATTGGTTACTGGGTGATGTCCGGGTCCCGTCACCTGGATTTGCGCATGGCCCAAATCCTACCCTCCTCCTCACATTTTAGGGGCCGGAAACTTTCATTGTAACCATCACCGTGGAGTTCTCAAAATTATTTGGGAGAGCCCAAGCACATTTTATGTACGTTTATACATTACAGTATATGTAAAATCGCAATTTATTTCAGATTATTTGAGGGGGCCTATAATAACTCTACGCCTATGATTGTAACATAATATTACAAGGAGGTCCGTCAGCGTTTCTTGGCATTTTCTATAACCACTACATACATGCGTACGTGCGTACGAACTTTATTAACAGAAAAATCCTGTTCCGCCACAAGGCACTACAGGGATGTAATACATAACTGGCATAACATTACCAAAATATATAAAAGTGAACAACATCAGAAAACACAACCTACTGGACGATACACACACACAAAAAAAAAAAAATCCATAAAAGTCTTATAAAATGCACAAACGTTCAGTAAAGGTCCATAAAAATGTGATAAAAAGTTAACAGTCAGAACTAACTGTCCTCATCAGAATCTTCGACGCCATCACAAAACGAAATGTACGATCCGGCCGTGAAACCCGTGGTCAACATAACTTCGTCCCCAGAAGAGGCGACAAAATTCACAAGTCTCAGGAGACTATCCCTAATGTCCCTGGATTGAGCGATAATTCTCAAATCAGAAGTTAAGTTATTAATTTGAAAATCCTTTATTATAGGATTTCGGCACTCAGATAGCCAGTGAAGAAAGTCGGCTTCACGAAAACCACAAACACATGCACAATTTTTAACGCTAAATCTATTTAGATATCTCGGAGTGTTACCATGGCCAGTGAAAACCTGGTTCAGAAAATGGTTTTTCTCGATTCTATTGAGGCTCACGATCGGAAAAAATTCTGAAGTTATACGTCCTTTGTTCGTTGTTTCCCAGCCATGTTGCCAATCCATCAAGCTGTTGGTTAGTATTTGCTGCTTAAGAGCCTGCCATGCCATTGGTTGTTCATAATCTATATCATCTTTCTTGCTACCTTCCTTCGCCATCCTATCAGCTATTTCATTACCGTTGAAGTTAGCATGACTTTTCACCCAATGCAAGTGAATATTTGTTGACTCAGAGCAAATTTTAACTTGAATTTTGATATCGGTGATTCGTTTTAGAGTATCTAACGGATTCTCCAAGGACTTGAGGACACCCTGATTGTCGATGTAAATATTAACAGTCTCGCCTGCCTCAACACGCTCACCGACCCAGAGGATAGCCCTCTCGAAGGCAAAAAGTTCAGCCTGGAAAATCGTTGAGTTATCTGAAAGCCTATAGTTTTCCGAAAATTTTACAGTTCCATCACGGAGCACCACAAAAGCTGCCCCCACTTTTCCGTCTATGATACTTCCGTCGGTATAGATTTCCACACCGCGCTCTGTTGGTTTGTCCTTGGTCCACGGAATAGAGATGCCATTTCTAGGGTTTTGGAAATGGACATTCACCCTTTCCATATCTTCGTATCAAAACTGATATTATTCGAACTTACCTTTCGTTTCACAAAGTTTATTATTACTGATGGCGATATTACCTGAAGGAAAAAGCCTTCTAATAATGCGTCAGGCGCATATATGGAGTTCGACATCACAAAATCCAACATAGCGTCAATCTTGAGTCTGCACTGCCTGAATACGATGATTTACGAAAAGAGTTACGTTTTTGCCACGCTGTTATTTGCCGAGGAAATCATAGACGGAATGTTAAGATGCTAACCGGCGGAGTGCCTTACCGGGCAAATGACTTATCGGGCAAACGCGCGCTCCCAAAATTCAGCTTAAAGCATTAGATTTTAAAAAAGTTATAACAATTTTGAACTTGTCATATGATTTTTTAAAAGTGCTGATCAAAATCATTAAACTACGGAAGTAGCGGGAGGAAATTACATAAAAAGGTTAAACACTGGTAAAATAGCAATGAAAAAGATCACTCAAGCTTTCGGACGCATCAGCAGCAGTCCTTCATCAGGAGTAATGACGATGTTATGTTTCTGTCTCTTTTTTA
Source organism: Dysdera silvatica (assembly GCA_006491805.2). Lineage (NCBI taxonomy): Eukaryota > Metazoa > Arthropoda > Arachnida > Araneae > Dysderidae > Dysdera > Dysdera silvatica. The sequence goes on along the minus strand of QLNU02014802.1, from coordinate 3,681,217 downwards.
TACTTGAAATTTCTGGAAAACCCTTCATCAGAGTAGTCCCGCAGAATGGAAAAACCCAATGGGAACCAATGGGAGGCCTCCAGTGGAGGAGGAGGTTTGTGCAAGGAGATTATTGGGAAGGGTGGCCGCCGAAGGTGGCAGCGCTGTATTCCCAGACAGGCTTTTGTCATATGATATGACGACCAGTGGACCGAGAAGGGACACTGGGGGGGAGGGAGCATTGCAGGGGATTGTCGATCGAAACAGGCGTACAGAGACGCACAGCTCACATGATTGTCGTCATTCAACGTCGACCGGAGACCACCCACGATCAGTCCGCCCCGAAGAGCGGCCGAAATAGATGGATGGCGCGGAAGAACACCCCGGGCCGGCCGGTATTCCTACGGGAAACCACCGGACACCGTTGAGTGGGTGAGGTGCCGCGAGCGGCAGCGAACAGGCGAAAATCATTCCCCGCAACCAGGGCGCACGAGACCAGCATAGTCCGGACAGGCATCACATGCCAAAGTATCATCCACTGTTTGCGAAAGCTGGCCCCCAAGCGATCGCAGCGGACGAAGACAATGGCGAACGCCCGTCATGGACAGAAGGCCAAGCACGGCCCCAGCGACGAAGTCCGGTCCCAGAATAGCAGAAGCAGACATCGATCCACCGGCGGCCAAAGTGAATATCCCAATCACTCCGTCTTAAGCGAGCTGGAACCAACACCCGCCAGCCCGGACAGCAGAGAACAGACATCCGCACGCCACCAGAGCTGAGACCGAACTCCAGGCCTCCAATAGAAATCATGGAAAAACCCAATAGGGACCAATGAGAAACCCACACTGCGGGTTACCTAATGTTGGGAAAATCCCATACATTTCAGAGTAAGAGTTGTTTGTAAGTTTCTGGAAGTGGTTGTGATGTATTAATGGCTTTCCCGTGTAGTTTGTAAGTTTCCCAAGATTCTAAGAAGAGTCTACTATTCTTGTTTGTGATGTGACGGTGTAGTATTTTTGTTGAGTCCCAGTCGGGTTCGTGTCCGTGTTGTAAAGCGTGTTCTGCCAGACGTGAGGCTATGTCTCCTTTCGCGAGTGCTTGTTTGTGTTCTTGTCTTCTTGTTTTAAGCGTTCATTTTGTTTGTTTTCGTTCATATTCCTCAAAATGATTCGCTGTTATAAATATTTTTTTTAATACATAATATCATTTATTCTGTGATTTTACAATTTCTAATTTTTGTTTTTATGATGACCAAATTTAACATTGATTTTCTATTTTTGCCATGTTAACATACTTTTGATTCTAACTGCGTATCAATGGAAAAGATAAAATTGTGTCAGTAATCCTGATGAACATTAAGTATTACAAGACAGATGCAAGTTAAATTATACAAATTATGAACTTATACACACCGAAATAAATACAAATAGGTAATTTCAGAGATTTATAATTCATTACTTGATTTATAATTTATATTGGTCATGAATTATAATTTATAAGTCATAAAAAAATTTCATTTTTATGGTGCATAACGTAATGCACATTATGAAAGTTATAAAATGAGTAGCAGCTAAACTAAATTACATAAATCCCAAAAATTTTCAAAAAAAAACTAAAAGATACCTGTAATTCATAGATTTAAGAACATTACGTATCTAAGTTTGGTTAGATTCGTATTTATTTACAAAATCTTAATTTTATGCATTTCTCGGTAAATAATTGTGTAACGTATCAAATTGAACATGTATAAATTAACAACAAAATAGATAGAACCTATTTATACAATAATTTTTGCCACCCACGTTTTAATTACAGCTCAAACTAGAGCTTGTGTAATTTTGGAGAAAAAGAGACGCTTTCCCCATCCTGGATTCGAACCAGGGTCCCTCCGTTTAGCCCGGAGTGTCTTGGACCGCTAGACGAATGAGGACAGGAAACAACGCTCTCTTTCTCCGTATGTAAAGGTGTTAAGGTATTATTACCCTCCGCAGGGATAACACAATTGCCAAACAATGCCCCGGAGGCTTTCTTGTGTTGACCATATTTGGCAAGAACCTATTTAATAATTACAAATCACGATAAAATCCTAGTACACAATGTAATTGATAATTTTATATATTTATTATTTTCTATTGGCGAAAATCTGATTTTCAATTTTTGCCAACACACAAGATTGCCACTAGAGCTGTAAAAAAAAAGTCAGCAAAAAATAGTGTTCGTGTCTGAAATAGCTAGAAATCTATAAAAAACAGTAACTAAATTTCCAATAAAAGAATAGAAAATGATAAGATTCATCGAACAACCACAGCTGTAGTCAGGCTGGGGCTATAGGGGCTGAGTCTGGAAATGTAGTAGTAGTTTTTGTTTTATATTGCACTCCAGACTCGTTTCTCGAGCAGTAAATTTGTTACTTTTTTAAGGCCCTTTTAGTAAAATAGGACCTCGGGCTTTAGGTGCACCTCCCCCCACACTTAGTATTTAACCTGCATTAGTTAATATTAGCTGCGCCACTGATACTAACCATATGCAATTGAACTTCCATAAATTGAATCTCCACATGAGTGGGAAGAATTTTGAGTTATAGAAAATTTGCGTTACAGAATAATTAACTTATTACTATGCATGAATACAATAATACGTTTTAAAAACACAAAACATTGTAATTGCTATAAACTGTGATTAAACGGAAATTTAACACATACATATCTTTAAAAATTATATTTTATTAAAAACATATCACTTTTTCTTGTTTCGATGTAAAATTTTCATTTAGGACATTTCTTTAAATCTGTAATAGTCTTAAAAATGCTTTTGGACATTGATTTGTGGAATTCAGCAAAGGATCGTAATATTCTGATTGCATAGAAAGTGTCCTTAAAAGTGGGAACACTATGTGAATTCCATACCTCATTATCATTAATCAGTCGGGATTTCCTGGAACACAATCAGTAATATTGTCATCCATAGAGTGCATGAAAATTGCCAAATTGGCATTGATATTAATGTAGCTTTCGTAAGTTATTTCGTCAGGCATTTTCAGTTCACCTTAATCAATCATCAGTGTCAATCAATTCCACTCATGTTGAGTTGATATAGCATAATCGGTATCTAATGAAATTTTACACTCTTCAAAATTTTTTCTATGGTTGAAACCAAATTTTATGAAGCAGTGCACAATATTTGAGGGTTTTACACTTTATCCCTGCATAATGAATATTTCGCACATAGTCTGAAGGTGTTACCTTGGGTGTACTCTGTTCATCATCTAGAGAAGAGATAAGTTTCAAAACAATATAGTTTTTATAGAAGTGTTTCCAATTTTTTGTCACACCTTGATTCATGGGCTGAAGTTTTGATGTCGCATCAAAATTGATTATTTGGATGCAAAAAAAAATCACTTTAATTGCTTCTAATACTTTACTAAGAACGTTTTGGTCAGCAGGGCAATTGTCAACCATTGCAACTTTTTTCCTTGTTTATAAAATTTTTTGTCCAATTTTATAATTACACATTTGATATATATACCAATATTTGAAAATAACCAATTCAAGATTCATACAACTCGGATATTTTTCACGCTATTTTATTATTCTTGTACTGCATAGTATTTTATATTTGCAAAATACTTTGGCTGTTTAGTTCTTCCCATCATCAACCGATTGCCGATCAAAGGAATTGGAGTGAAAATGAATAGAACAGACTCATACAGAAATTTCTTGTGAAAGTTCGATTGTAGATTCATCATTGATGATGCTATACTTGTAATAAATTTGTTCGTCTCATTTTCAAATATTTTTGTTTGTTTGTTTGGATTTTTTATGGCGCAAGAGCATCTGGGCTATACTGCGCCAAAAATATTTTTGTCTTACCCGCTTTGAGGTTCGATTTTTGTTTAATACTTTCAAGTAAATATGAAGCCTTGTTATAATGTAAAACTTCATATACAATGGACCCTACTTTAATTAAATTTGATTCATTTAAAGTAACGGCCATGTCCACAATACTATCTCTATGCAACTTATTAAAGCTAAAACATTTCGTAAATTTATTTTCTGGTTTAAAAATTAAATCATGTAACCTACGTGGTGGATATAACATTCAGTATTTGTCAAAATATATTGTAAGGTCAGCAGCTGCATCCAATACACGAAACTTATCATCTTGAAGATTTTTTTTTCATGTAAATCACATTTTAAAATGTTCTTAAAATTTCTTGCAACATAGCTTGAAATGTAATAGTACAAACGTTCATCACTTTTCTGAATAACTAATTGCTTGTGGTCTATATCTTCGCTCACAATATTTCTTGTCATAATCAAAGCTTCAATATCTATTAAGTTTCCACAGTCAATAAGTTTATCTATTTGTTTGATTTGTTGTTCACATAAACCCGATGTTAATAAAGGACTAAGGACTTCTGCTTAGACATTACAACCTCTAGGAGAACGGGTTAGATTATAATAACTCAAACACTCAACAATACTGAGAAATTCAGCCGAATTAGGATGATCATTACACCCTTTACACTGGCGAATAATACAAAACAGGTTTTCTATTCTGTCCTGGCTTAATAGAGACGTAAGAAGGTACTTGTACTTTAATTCCTTTGTCAAATATTCAATAAGAGATAAAACAGAAGAGAGAGAAAATTTTAGTCCAATGGCTATACTGTCACTTAAAAATCCTCCTTCACCTCTAGTATGCAACTCCCACGTATTCAAATATGTAAGAAATTCTCTAATAAACATGCAATCATCACTTCCATATCTTAAAGCATTTTTTTAAACCCTTGAGGTCATTATCTCAATAAGCTTCTGCATCTTTTCAATAAACGAAACAATAGGCTAAGTATTTCCATATTGATTGGTTACTTGATTATTGTAAATATATAAGCCTTTTAACACTTCAGTACTCAATAGCTGAAATACAAGGTTAACCCTCATCTTTTCAAAGTTATTTGGGAACAGATGAGATTTTGTCAGTTTTGGCATAACTTTTAAACATATGAACTTCTGGTCTAGGTTCCATGCCATTTTGATAAATTCTTTATGTACGGCACCATCTGGTGTATTGAAATCATGTCGCAAAAAGGAATTCCTGATACACTTCAAGAGATGCGAAAAATCACATATGAAGTGTAGAAACCTTTTATCATCTACAGGATGTGATACTTTGAACTTAATTTCACCTTTGGCCAAAATACGTTCTGCTGTTAATTTCTTTTTACTGCAAGTGTCTTTTCCTCCATTCTTCCCACCTGTTTGTTTCTGATTCATTTGCTCCTTGTTATTTTGCATTCCGATACCAAATAATGTCCACATAAATCGATTCCAAGTAGCTCCATCACCCGTCAAGCTATCCACAAATAAACCATTCATTTTCGCAAAGAATTACTGCTTTAATAAAAAGTTTTCGAAGAGTTTTACTTTTAGCATTTGTTTTAGTAGCAAATACTCCCAAGATTTGAGTTCAATCTCCAGTAAATGGCTGAAACATAATTATTAACCCATGTTCACATATTTGTTCTTTAGATCCTTCTTCAGAATCACCCTAATCTACGAAACCCATTATAGCTCCACTTCCTTTAAGTTGTAAATTTTCAGAAAGTTTCATTTCGTCAAATGTTATACAACCATGAGTTTTAAATGGGTCCATTGAAGCAGTTTTTGCTTTTAAAGCTTCAAAAGTTTTAGAATTGAAACCATATCCAGACTTACATGTTTTCAAAGATTTCTTAATGCAAGTTCTACTCGGTAACGTCATCATTTTATTAATTCGTAAGTATTCATAAAGTCTTGGACTTTTTATCCTCATGATTATGCTTTCTAGAAGCCACTCTTTTTCATGTTTCATGCCTTTCAGACTTTTACGTTGAGATGCTTTAAATCCTTCCAACATAGCCTTTATTTATGTGATAATGAAGACAAGTGCTTATTTAGGTTTTGTTTTAGATTGTGCTTATCTAAAGTTTTTATAGCTTTAATTTTCATTTTATGTTTTAATGTTTTCCTTTCAAGACTTTTAGAAATTCTTTTCAAAGACTTAAGTCTGTTTTGAAAATTTGGTTTCAAAGTTGCAGATTTTTTATAACTGTGACAGTTCAATAGCAGTTTTCGTTGGTATTTACATTTATCACATTTCATTGAACTATCTGAAACCTTACCTTTCAATGTTTGCAACGAATAGTTTCTTCATCAAAAACAAAGTTATTCTGAATTTTGATTTCATAAAATTCCTTAATAGTTCCAACACCATCACAAATATCAACACTATTAAGTTCGTTTAAAATACCTCGCAAATCACCGGGAGGTTTGACCACTTTCGTAAACAATGACACATTTTTTAATTGCACTATGCACATAAATTCCACTTCTTTAACAATTACTTTTTTTTTTGGATGGATAAGTCATTGTATTTAAGTCATTGAGCTATGAACAAAATTAACATCGGCATCATTTTCAAAATTAGCTTTTACCCAATACTTTGATGGCAAATTAATATTACACAGATCATCAAGAGAAATTTTATCCACACACAAATTAAGTTCTTCACTAATATCATGTGACAGTTTCTGTCTTTTATTTGCAGTGGAAAAATTTCTCATTGACCGCTTAACTGGCAATTTTTTAGTAAAATAATGTGGCAGATTTGGAAACATTGTTGGAATTGTATCTTTTTTTAACATGGATTTTCCTCTAGGAGTCAATACTTCTTTTCCTTCAATAACAGTTTTATAGGATCTGTCAATGAACAAAGGTTCAAAATGAAGTTCGCAGACACAACAAGTATTGTCCAATAGTTTATCTGCTTTAGATATGGCCTTTCCCCACTTTGTGAGCATTTCTTGATCCTTAGGAACCAAAAGCAAAGATAATTTGTTTTTATTTGATTTATAACCAAGTGTGCATCCAGGCACAAAACAGTGACTCTGTTTTCGGCGTTTTCCTTCACTATTCATTCTGAATAGTTAAAGAAAATTAAATCTTAATGATTTAATGGTCTTGAAAAGACCTTTTAATTAAATTTAGTACAAAAAATACGACGAAGAATGGAATAAAATCGGAAAACAAATAAAACGTACCAATACGAAATGAAAAGTGATGGTAAATAAACGTGCTCCGCAGAGGTAGCGCCCTCATGCGGTGTCATGAAATTTTGGAACCAAATATTTATTCTCCTCCTATGCCGAACGACACACTACCCCTTATAGCCACTGTAGTATCACTAACAGGCGAAAAAAGTGTCGCCAGTTTTCCGCCTCGTTGTCGGTCCCAAGTCTATTTAGCCCAGTGATGCTAATGAATGCAGGACGAAACACACTGTTTTGTTTAATAAGATTTCAATTAAAAAAAACAAAAAAAAAAACGCGGTCACCAAATTTCGAGTAATTTGTCATCTCATAGTAAAAATTCAAATATTTTAATTTAGTTTACAAACAAGAAAAAAATAAATGTTAAAATAAAAATTATATTGTCGAAAATCCAAAACAAAATTATTGCTTTCCATGTAATGACATTCAGCGGGACCGACAACATGGCGGCAACTAGCTACACGTTTTTGGGACTTGCGCTCTCTCTATTATTTTTCAGTGCTCGCTGAGTATAAAGGTGGTGTGTAAAGGAAAAACTGCAGTTTCAAAATTACATATGTCCATTTTCTCTGGGAGAAAATGTAATTAAATATTTTACAATGAATTTATTTGTCAAAATACCCAGTTTTTTTAGGGTCAGACTTGTAGAACTATAAATGGAAATTAAAATTTCCGAAGTATTTTTATCTTGCAGCTGACAGTATTATCAATACCTGATTATTAGTTATCAGGATGCGATTATTTGGGCTCTACTTGGTATCTTGTGGGGTTCACGTGATTACTTGTGGAAAATCTTACATTTCAAACATTTTACAGGAAATTGATAGTTGTTTCGACATATTTATTAAAATAAAGATAATAATTTACTCAATTTCACCAATTTTCCTTCATTAAATATTTTTTTATTAACAAACCAAAAGTGAAACTACCTTCTTTTTTTTGTGGGGGAGGTGGGGAACTCAACTTCGGTAGAACATGATTGGTTCGACTATGGATATTCGAACTCCCGGATGCTGCCATTGGCAGTAATGGCGGAGAGGTGGTGTAGTAGGGGAGCACGCCATTAAAATTAAAAGGCGAAAGAATCTTTTCCTGTTGCACCTCATCTCGCCGAAATCTGTTAAAAATATTTTACTGGTGATGCGCCATGGTTTGCAAAGAAGAAATTTTTCTATGGTTTAAATCCCTGAAGGGATCGAAACGCATAGAGGTAATGTGTGGCCTATTAAACATGTGCTGTCCACTAGAACTTCGCTTCTGTGGGACGTGTTTGGAAGAATTCGCTAGCCACGATTTCTTCTCCCTCAAAGAAGATGAAACCAGGGCGAACAATGTCCAAGAACTGTTAAAAATCAAGAACGTCCAAGATCCCCATACACGAAGCAGGCTTTTGGTATACTTAAGTCTTCTCCACGGGTCAAATACAATGTGTTCAAATTCGGTTTTTAAACTTATTGCTGATGAACTCAAAATTGATAATCTGGGCCAAGCCGGGGTTTTGTCCGATCCCAAATTTATTGATGAAATTTCCTTACTTTTGACGATGGTCGCCCATCACCCGGCTTTTTCCTATGAACAGCAAACTTACATGCAAGAATTGTGTAATACCATCGACTCGTACGTTCGGCAGATGTGTGTCATCCGAGATGAGGTATGGTATTTAAAATAACAATTTTTATTCAAGTGTGCACACATTGTAATAGAAGCGCACATATTCGTGTATTATAAAATAAACAGACTTACGAAATCACTAATAACAACAACGGTTTACATGTTCCTAAAGATAGCAATACTGTAGAAAATACAAGTAAATATAGCAATAATTTAACGATAAACTAACTTAAAAGCCAGTTGGAAGATTTAAAGACAGAAATAGAAACCACACAGAATGAATTCTGCCCCACCCTTACCTAATGTTTAAGAATAGTTTGCTGTGAGAAGTTCGGTGGAGGTTTGGGCTGGAAATGTTTTTGTTCCTATGTGGTGGGAATTTTCAGGGTTGGGATAGTTTCTGCACAGTACCAGGTGCATAGGAAAAGGCTGGCTATGGGGCATAAGCTCCCCCCACCCCACAGTTAACCATCAAAACACGTTTTCTCTAAAGCCACATCACATGGGCGTCTTCTAAGCTACTTGTGTACCTCCCTCCTCATATTTTTTGAATTGCTGTGCTATTGTACAGTACAAGTTTACATGGGTTATGAGTTTGTATGTAATAGGGATTTGAACGAGTTTGTGTATTGTGGGCAGCAGTGTAGAGGTTTCAAAATTGGGAGGGGTGCACACATTTATAATGACTTTGACAGCGTAAATAAAATACAATAAAAAAATATTTTCTAATGTATTCTATCTGATAGCCCTGTCTTTGAACTATCATATAAGGTGTTGAAAACAACAGTGGTATAAGTCACAGAAATGAAATTTTTGAGTTAAGTCCATGGAAATATCCTCTGGGGTTGCCTTTTGGCTTGCACGTTACTGTTAGCCAAAATGAAACTGATGGTCTGATGGAATACAAATCCTTTCATATCTCATTTTAAGCAAAAATGGACTTGTACCATTGTTTTCCAAGGCCTCATGTTATATCTAGATTTCTATGGTAGTAGAGCTTTTTGTAAAGTTACAAGCAGAATTTTGTCCCATTCCTCCTCCACATCTTTCCACGGTCCATCCAAGGTAGTGGGTCGGCGTTTTGAAAGAGATTGTTTTAAAAGTCCAAATGCACAATAAGCCATCGGTGCTACATCTGGAGACTGGGTAGGAATATGGCTAATTGGTATTGACTTCATGCCAGTTTCTTGTCTCATTTTTTCTAGAAATGCGGTTGTACTTTTGGAGGTGTGGCTACTCGCTTTGTCCTGATGGAGTTCCACATTTTAAAAATCAGTAGAATACAATTTTGGAATATTTTCTTTAAAAATAGGAGTCAGAACATTATTTTGATAATATGTAGAGTTGATATTTGCATTTTTTTCAACTTCGTTACTTTTAATGTTCAGTTATAAGAGATCTCAACAATAACCATTAATCCTTTACTGGAAGTTTCTTTTCCCTCTGTAATCCAGACTGTTGAGTCTTTTGGGCCTCTTTTTCAAGAATGGATCTTTTTGTATTACAATCATTTAAATAAATCCATACTTCGTCAATTGCAACATTTTTGTCCATCTATTTTCTGCAAAATGATTTTCATATAACAATCTGCATCTAAGTCTTCCACTAAACAATATACCGAGGTAACAGATGATGAACTGTTTTTTTTAAATTAAATTCAAATCTTTATTAATCGTTATATGGGAACACTGCATATAAAGGTCTTGTTGCCAAGCAAATTCGAAATATCGCCAAAACTCATGCTATACTCTAAAAATGAAGGGAAAGAATTTTTTGAAGTGTAGCTCTATCCCTTTCATGTGTGCAGAGTAGGTGTACGTTTTTCTTACCTAGTTTTTTTCCGGTAAATTAGGTTATTTAATTAGTATTGTACCTGAATCAATGAAGGGTAAGGAGATGGGAGACTCCCTCTCGCTTTATAGCAAGCCCCTCACAGCCCATTCAAATAGTCTTCAAGTTATACCTGAATTAGTAACATATTGGTTCAGTATTTGCGTGTAAATTTCTATTATTAAATAATTTCATCTTCTCTTCACATCTTCATCACTAGTACTCGGAGGCATTCAAACCGTCTTTCATAGCCCATTGAATGGCACTCTTCGTTCCTTTCATTCCTTGTCTGAAGGGAAAAAAACCAGGTCAAATGCAAATTATGGCAGTTTAAGAGAGCTGATAGAGACTGTGAGGCAGGGTTCGAAATTAGTGGGTGCACTGTGCACATGAAATTTTACATATGCATGTAAATTTTTAATTTGGGTGCATGCAGTGCACCTAACTATTCCAAACTATGGCTACTTACTTTTTTTTTTCAAGAACAGTGACCTATGGACTAATTTTATATAATTTTCTCAATGTATCTGCATTTGCTTTGAATTTTTTTTTATTACATACGAATGTTCAATTATTTTGAAAAGTTGCATTCTTTATCTTACATGTTTTAATGTAATTATTTCACTTACATTTTACCCGTTTTTAATGTTGAGGTTTACTTTCTATTCTGTTAGTTACTTGTACACTTAACTAGTATTTTATGCACCTAAGTCGTAAGACTTGGGTGCATTTGTGCACCTGATTTAAAAAGTTAATTTTGACCCCTGCGCTAAAGACCTCAGAGATTATGATGTTACACATAACGACTGCAGATTTGAAGAGGAGCAAAAACGAGGCACATTAATAAAAAAGAAAAAAGATGTAGCATAGTTAAGTATTTCATAAGAAACATCGCTTAGATAAAGAATGAACATAAGGAGGGATCCCTCCCCACTCCCCGTTAAGTAAAAGCAACCCTCTGAACGCTATTCCAGCTATTCCATCACGGCCAAACCCAAGAAGGAAGTTAGTGCGATCAGCAACAGAGGCAAGGCTTTAATATGCAGTGTGACCTTGTTTTATTTATAGTTGATGCTAATGTATGTAAAGATTTTG
>QLNU02014802.1:3651526-3667016 GCA_006491805.2 Dysdera silvatica | reverse complement strand
CATAGATGACATCATAACTTTCGATAACCACAGTTTCAGTGCTAAACACCTTGATACATATCCCGAAGAGCTTATACCGAAAAAGACGTCAGAGGACAGCACCAAAGCAAACTTCAAACTTCCTCGATTTGAATATTACCATTATTAAAGACCACGTCAATTGCACTATATTTGATAAACGTAGTTGTTTTAATTTCAAGGTGAACTTCCTCACTAAATGGAACAGCAATATCTCTATAGGTGTTCAACGAAATATTTTGATTACACATTGTGTTCGCATTTCCAAAATATGTAACAATATTAACGATACTACCAACAGTCTCATATGTTTCTTTACTTCATTAAAAACAACAATTTTCCCATAAATTTCTGCTTACGCTACCTTAAAGTTATCCTCGCTAACCTTAAACGTAGAAAAAATTTTAATATAAAGTTGCGCCATATATTTGGCTAATACTTTTCATTTACATTTTCATAACTTCTTCCCCTTTTATCTTCATTTTTCCTTTTAGCTACTTTCCTCACCCCTTTTAACTTCTGCTACAGCTAATTCTTTAGCCTCCCTGTTGTTTGGCACCAAACTGTCACCATTACTAAATGATTCTGCCAATAACACCCTCTGCCCCCCTCTCTCTCCCTTTCTTTCAAAATGCCAAAGTGTAAGGTCATGAACTCGAAGCGACAGGCCCAACGTATCCTTGTAAGTACATGTATAGTTTATTACATTTTTATGTATTTGAATATTTCTTGTTAACAGCAATGATCTGTAGGGTGATGTCGGGAGCAGAATGCCTTTGAGCCGTTTGACAGTGTTTTTCGGGGTTTTAGTCGAACGGTTTATTGGCGTTTCAGAAACATTGTCTTGCAGATCTTATATATTGTGTCCGGCATGCGTGTATAACTGTTCCCTTGAAAAAGATTGTACATGCATGCATAGATGCAATATATTGTCATATAATTTCAATCTTCACTCTCGTCACTAGCCCGTTATTATTAATCGTAAAATTGTCTATTCATTTATACTTTCACTACACATGAATGTATATTTTGTAATTGTGGTATGATGTACATACATTTACACCTATATTGTATATACACATTTTAGTGCATAGGCCTTTATTATTTTATTTCATTTTATATAGTATGCAGATGTGGCTGTGTGAATATTGGTATTCCGCATATATTTGCACCTACTTATTAATAATTTTCATTTACTTTCTTGATTTTCTACACTTCCATTTATATTTAGATTATCTACTATTTCTTATTTATATAATTTTCATTTACTCGCTTGATTTTCTACATTTTGATTTATATTTACATTATCTACTATTTCCTATTTATATATACAGGGTTTGTCCCAAAAGTTCCCGAAATGATTTTTTTTAAAATCATTTATTCAATATCAGTTTACAATCTTTTCAGAACTTTTCAAAGTATTCTCCCCCTGCTTCGATGCACCGTTGCCAACGCTTCACCCAATCATTGAAGGCGCCCTGGAAGTCGTCAACGGGAATCTCCTTCAGTGAGGTCGTGGCTAATTTTACCGCCTCCAGCGTCCTATACCGAGTTCCTTTCAGGGTTCTTTTGATCCTTGGGAACAAAAAGAAATCATCTGGTGCCAGATAGGGGCTGTACGGCGGCTGGGGCAGCGTTGCCACACCCATTTTGGCCAGCAACTCGGAGACAATGAGCGCGGTGTGGGTTGACGCGTTGTCATGGTGCAAGATCCAATTGTCGCGAATTTCGTTTCGGACGCGTCGAACCCTGTTGCGCAACCGTTTGAGCACTTCACAGTAAAACTCCTTGTTGACTGTTTGTCCTTGTGGCACGAATTCACTGTGAACTACACCTTTTCTGTCAAAAAACACAATGAGCATTGCCTTGATTCGCGATTTGCTCATCCTTGCTTTTTTCGGGCGAGGAGACTCCTTGGTGTGCCACTCGCTGCTCTGGCGCTTTGATTCGGGATCGTACTGAAAAATCCACGTCTCGTCCCCTGTGATCACTCTGTCCAAAAATTCTGGGTCCGTTTCGTAGCGTTCATGCAATTCCTGGCACTTCAACAAACGCTGCTCCTTCATCTCACTCGTCAGGACTTTTGGCACCATTTTCGAGCAGACTTTCCTCATTTGAAGATCCTCCGTTAAAATGCGATGAACGATTGTTTTGGGTATTCCACACTCCTCTGCAATCACCCGAACACTTAATCGTCGGTCATTGTCCAAAACTTGACGCACTTTTTGCACCGAGTCGTCCGTTTGTGATGTCGACGGGCGTCCAGAGCGGTCGTCGTCGTTGACGGACTCCCGACCTTCCCGGAACCGCTTGTGCCACATGAAAGTTTGGCTTTTTTTCATCGCCCCGTCACCGTAGGCTTTCCGAAGCATTTCGAGTGTCTCCGCCCCGTTTTTACCCAGTTTCACACAAAATTTGATTGCATAACGCTGCTCCAAAAACTGGTCCATTTTTTGATCGACGAGGGTGCAGTAGATACCTCTGCGCGGAGCGTGACCCTGCCTCAACAACTGCCCGCAGGCGACTGATACCGGTCTCGTTTCCAAGCTCAGATCCCCCACCAACTTCTCCGCCCCGTCAGCCAGCGTTGCCAACTACAAAAAATCATTCCGGGAACTTCTGGGACAAACCCTGTATATATTAGATTGGTGTGTATGAAATGTCGGATTTTTAAGTGAATATATAAAACTGCGTATCTTTTTTCAAAAGCTGTTTATTTAATCAAAATATGCTCCATTTGCTTCAATACACTTTTCTTAACGAGATTTTAATGCATAGATGCCTGTCTTAAAGAAATTCTGATCTTTAAAATCAATAAACTCCGATATGAAAATTTTCAGACTGTCTTCATTTTCATACTGTTTAACCCGTAAAAACTTTTCGAAATGTTTAAAAAAATGAAAGTCGGTTGGCAAAAGATCTGGTGAATAAGCTGGGTGCTGCAAAATTTCGTAGTTTAATTAATTTAATTTCGCAATTGTCTTGTACGGCGTATGCGGCCAAAAAATGGCTCTCGATGAAATCGGGTCAGTAATGATGAGCATACGTTCAACCGATCCAGCTTATTTCGCTCGGTTAGTTCATGCTGTACCCACTTATCCATTTTTTTCACCGTGCCAATTTCAGAAAGGTGTCGCAATATTGTTGTATGGTCAACTTTCATTCTGGCAGCAAATTCTCTTGTAGATACAGTTGGATTCGTTTCCACCAATGCTTTCAGAGCATCGTTTTTCACAGACGTTTTGGGTCTTCCACGCGGTTTATTTTGTAGGAAAAAATCACCAGTCTGGAATTTTTCAAACCAACGCTGCACTTTTCGATCGTTAACAGTATTCTCCCCAAACGCCTGATTTATGTTGCGTGCAGTTTTTTCAGCATTATTACCAAGTTTTTACTCATATAAAAAAAATTACACGAATATCGGTTGAATTCACATCCTTGCGAAATTCGAAACAAATAACAAAATGGAACACTTTTGAGAAAATCTTCTTTGTTGAAATGTGACTCTGGCAATGGATAGTACGACTATAAACGAAGTTATGCCAAAAACAAAAGCATAACGCAAACAGGGAGACAAACGTTCACATGCAAAGAAAATCCGACATTTCATATGCACCAACCTAATATATATAATCAGTGTGTATTAACAGGTCAGTTCTCGTTATCTAAAAACTTAGTTTGTGTATCTTAATTTCAGAATCAAATATACCCTGTTTCTAAAATTTGTGAAGTTAGCATTTTACATTATATTGCTGCTATTATTGTTATCAGTTATTGCTTCTCCATGTAACAGTATATACAGTGAAAATCGTTTATAACGGCCAACCGCATATAACGATGGAATTTTTACAAGTTTGGTTTGCTATTCTACTCCATACTAAATATATCGGTTATAACGACATCGTATATAACGACGAAACCTGCTATAACGACGGCGATTTTGTAGTCTACGTAGATTCTAAGTAGGGAAATTCGTATCGGATATAACGACGCGACTTGACAGTCATAAAGCAGAACCATGTGGGTTAGTTATTAAAATTTAAAGTTAGTTACCAAAATTTAAGCGTTATTCTAATCTTGTTTATTTACAAATGTCCGAGAAATTTTTATTACTGCTAAACCTGAATATTAAAGATAATAAACTTAAAAAGTGATTTATTAATTGAATATCACGAGGGTCATATTCTTAAGGGGCCTATTCTATTTTTTCAGCGTAGAGCCCATAAAGCTCTTAAACCGGCACTGTTCTGAAGTCATTAGTATAATACAATAAATATTATTCATTAGATTTGTTTTCTACATTATATACTTTAGTAGTATTTTCTACAATTTTTTCAATTTAAAAAACTAAGAAAGTACTATGTATTTAGTGTGGTTATAAAACATAATATAAACGGAAATTAAATTCATTATAATTATGTTTTTATTTAATTTTGAGATCAAAAAGTTTAATACTTTTTACTATCAAAATAATTTATAAAACTCTGGAGTATATTATATTATAGGCTACAATCATTTTAAAAAAAATATTGTTTATAACGACTATCGGTTATAACGACCAAATTTGCACGGTCCCTTGGAGGTCGTTATAACCGATTTTCACTGTATAATATTCACAAATTAAACTTTTTTTAGGTTCTTGGACGATTGTTTTTTATATTTGGCATGATTCAGGCAGAGCCGAGAATGCAGACCAAGCCAGTCGTTTTTTATCTCATATATACATATTCTTTTATAGAAATTATAAGGTAATTTGTTTTCTGATTTATTTTCAACATTTTTTCTTTAATTATTCATGTAATACAGTAGAAACTTAATTATTCAGACTAATTAGGACTAGAGAGATTCTGATGATCGAATACAATTAAAAAATAAGAAAATCGTAAAACCAGGAAAATTTAAAAAAAAAAAAAAAATTAAAAGTGGTATGACAGCTTTATTTTTGTATATTAGGGTGAGTCGAAAATCGTTTTTCACTTTGCTTTGAAATTGATACTGGACTAGCGCGCAAAAGTGGCCAAATGGTCTCAATAGTATGCATGTAAAATCTTGTACCGATCAGATAATATTTAGGTCTTCCGCTGGGGCCATTTATTTCCGCCTATAGTAGGTATAGGCGTTTTATGCAGTGTTTTGTGCACTTTTATTAAATATGTCGTTTATCCAACAGGCTAAATTCGGACTAGGCTCATCTTTGGAGTCTTTGTGTCCTGTAGTATCCGTATTATACAATAGTACATAGAAAACTTGTGTTTGCTCAGTTTAGGACCACATTTTGGCGCCAAAAACTTACTTTAATGTAAAAAAAAAACATTCATCCAAAATGTTGATTTTAAATTGCTTAAACGCTTATTATTCCTAAATGTCGTAGCCTTAGTGTATACGTACATCACTGTTTAATTTTTTGGCATTTATTCCACTGATCGCCGGCATGGCACCTACCGCGTGGCGCCAGTAGGGCTAGCGTGTCCATCGCGAGCCAATATTGTTCGGGAAAGATTATTACTACTTCATTTTTCTGCAGATAGTCTTGGAAGAAAGAAGCATATATTTTAGTGAAACCTCAAGTTTTATTAATTAGTTTGAATTGATGCGGGTTTGAGAATGAATCGTTCTAAGAAGATAAGAAAACGCACAGAATGTCCAATCTTCGGTCAACCGAAAGATGTGAACTGCGTGACATAACCAACTTACAAAGACATGATAGTATATTACCTGTGGGTCAGAAACAACGATCACAAATTAAAGGAATCAAAGGAATCCTCTTCTGTGTCAGAAATAGCTAAACGAAGTTGCATGTGGTATCGAACATGTCTGGAAGAAAGCATCCACTAACACCATTTCTCATAAGAGAGTGAAAGATATGGTTATTGCATACCACAAGAAATATTCAAACATGCTTAAAAGTTCTAAGAAACGGGTACAGCAGTAGCTGACAGGGAATTGTTTCTTAATCATGCGAAAAACACCCTATTTGATATAGCGAAGTGTAAATGCACAGATTTCAACAAATGCAATTGTTGTGGTGACAAAATTCCACTAATAGAGCGGGAATTTTTATCCGATGAACGTAATACCAGAAGGATCATTATGCCAGGAGTGGACACTAAGACCACCAAAATAAATTACCGAAAAGTTGAGAGGGAGGCAAATAGAGTTGCTTCTTTAAATAGAAAGAAAGGGAAAGATTCAGCATTGGTTTCTACAAACATCAAAGTAGAAGCTTCAATTGAAGGTCATTCGGAAAAAGATGAAGATTTTGTTCTAAAATATAATTTAACGCCACGATTGATAAAAGTGAAAACGAGGGGAGAGGGAAAAAATGTACGACTACCACTACCATCATTCGCATGTGATAGAACGGGGATGTCGGACAGAAAAGCCACACAACTGGCAAATTCATTAATGATTGATACACGTTTAGTTAACGACCTCTAAATTGATTGATAAGTGTAGAGTGAGAAGGGAAAGACAGAAGAGGCGAAATGAAATAAGGAATCAGGAAATTGAGGACGTTGATATCCTGAAAGCAATCTATTTCGACGTAAGACGAGACATGACTATTATTCAGGAGAAACGAGGAATGAAGTATCACGGATGCAAGAGAAAAGAGGAACAAGTTTCGTTAATTCAAGAGCCTGGGTCCAAATACGTCGGGCACTTTACACCAAGCTCTGGTACAGGAGCAGCTATGAAAACTGGATTGCTAAAATCTTTGGCCGATGTTGGCATTTTTACGCATGATTTGG
Organism: Dysdera silvatica; assembly: GCA_006491805.2. Taxonomy (NCBI): domain Eukaryota; kingdom Metazoa; phylum Arthropoda; class Arachnida; order Araneae; family Dysderidae; genus Dysdera; species Dysdera silvatica. The sequence continues at coordinate 3,660,249 of QLNU02014802.1, read as the reverse complement.
TGGCTGTTGGCTGCGATGGAACGGCGATAAACACAGAACATCTCAATGGTGTTATTCGACTGATAGAAAAGGAACTTAATAGACAGCTCCAGTAGTGTATATGCCAGCTTCATGCAAATGAACTCCCTCTCCACCACCTATTACAGAGTTTGGATGGACACACCAAAGGACAAACATATTTTCGGGTCCAATAGGCGAACAACTAAGTGACTGCAAGAAATTACCTCTGGTCAAGTTTGAGACGGTGGAAAGTGAACTCCCATTAATTGATCCAAGGATATTGAGCACTGATCAGAGATATTTATATGAAATGTGCCAAGCCTTTGCAAGTGGCTAATGCACATCTGGCTTTGAAAACAAAAAACCTGGCAAACTTAAATAATTTGAGATGGCAAACAGTTGCGAATAGGATCCTGCGTTTGTACATATGCACCATTGAGCCTTCACAAAATCTCGAAATTTTCGTTCGAAAGTTTACGTGCCCATGTGGTTTGATATCAAATGAGAACCACTCTGTGAACATGGGGCTAAACACCTTTAGAAAACATTTGCAAGGTCACATTACCTTAGTCAAGATTTAAAGAATTTTGTAGATCCATTCATCAAGAGAAATGGATATTTCGGTCATCTGGAGAACGTCCTAATTTGCATGCTCTGAAGTGAATGGCTCTACACAAGACAATTAGCACAATGAAGAATACTCAAGGCAAGAGCTAATATGAATTCCCATGAAATTCGCACCTTCCAACTACCTCATTTTAATCCCAATGCTTCACATTACATTGAGCTGATTGACTGATGCATATGTTCGGAATCAGATTGTCAAGTGATAGAACAACCTTTGACGATGCACATCGAAACCAAGAAAATTTCACGTATGTTAATAGGAGATATACCGCTGAAAGTGGAAATCATAAACATACCATACCACACTCAAGCTGTTGAGCGAACTGCGAATCTTGTAACCGAGGCATCAGCAACCATATGTGGTCTTTCGAATAGAGATGGCGTCATTCGAACAACAATTACAAATCGGAAAAAAATTCCACATGTAGGAACAAAAAGAGATTTTATGAACAACACTTCAGATGATTCAGAATAAAAACCACACCCACATGGATGGGTGGTTGGAGTGGGTACGTGTGAAATTCGAAATGCAGCCATCTCCTCGTGGTGAGTTCTGGGTTATTTTAGTTTGAATCTGAAATAAGCTAAGAGCAGCATAAAAGGGCAAATTTTTGTATCAAACATTTTTTTTTCACAATAAACTACATTTTTGGCAACAAAATGTGGTCCTAAACCGAGCAAATGCAAGATTTCTATGTACTAGTGCACAATAAGGATGCTACAAGACAGACAGACTTCAAAGATGAGCCTAATCTGAATTTAGCCTGTTGAATAAATGATTATTTAATAAAAATGCACAAAAAACCTGCATAAAAGGCCTATACCTACTATAGGCAGAAGTAAATGGCCCCGGTGAGAGATCTAAGTATTATCTGATTGGTACAAGATTTTACATGTGTACTAATGAGACCATTTGGCCAATTTTGCGTGCTAGCCCGGTTTCAATTTCAAAAAAAGCAAAAAACGCTGATTTTCGACCCACTCTATTGTACATCAAACATATTCTTTGCATGTAAAAAAATTGAGACAACTCAAAGATTTTAAACTACATAACAAGAATCATCCGACCAGCAATAGTTGCTCTAGACAAAAAAATTTGGGGGACACAAATTCTTTTGCATTTTATTTTTACTTCTGTATTTTATTCCAATAGGCATGTACTTAACCAGTTATTGCAATTTATAAGGCAATTGTAAAAAATATAAAAACCTGTTTTAGAACATAAAATGTGGTTTTTCGAATTAATAAATGTAAAATATAAACTTAAAAAGAGAGCATAGATTTTGAAGAAAAGCATGATTTATGCATTTTCCATGCTTTTGTACACTGCTTACCATTCATCCCTACATAAATTCTACGTTAACAGATGACGCAGCGTATCATGAAGACAGTTATTTTTCGAGAACATTGGTTTACTTTTGTGATAACTGAATATTCCGTTTGAAGGAACAAGTGGATCAAAATAGATGTTGATTTGAGACCTACTAACGCTGCTGTGGAAGCACTTTTACAATGTGACTCTGATCTTTTTTCAAATTCATGCACATTATTACAGATTCTTACTATGATTACTATTTGTACTGCAACAGCAGAAAGAATTTTTTCATCAGTAAAGCAATTGAAAACTTATTTAAGAAATTTGACTGGTGAAGATAGGCTAAATGAATTAGCACTTTTAGTTGCTTATCACAATATGGATGTGCAAATGGAAGAAATTTTAAGTCGATTTATTAAATCTTTAAGGTGAGCTAATTTCTGATGAGGTGAAGACCTGAGTTACTCTTTTCTGTAAGAAGGGACAGACCTTAATTTCATGCTGCTTTTTTTTTCTTTTTTTTGCATTACAAATGTCATATCGTCTACTGTAGAATATTCTCATATTTGCTTATTTATATATTTTTAATGTTCACCTTGAAATTAAAAAAAAAATATCGATTTATAACGTAAGTAATAGTATTGATACACGTTGTATCAAAATGTTCTTTAAATCAAACGGTGAGTACATGCTGTGTTTGTATCGATGCAAGCCATAAAAATGTTATCACCTCCCCCCTTGGCTACAGCCTTGCATGCTGTGATTATATCGATACATGCTATCAAAAATTTTGACACCCCCCCTCCCCAATTAAATCCGGTCTATGGCCTTGACATACCCATTTCCGAGCTTGCACGACGTTTACTGTATCACGACTGTATTATTCCTTATGAAATGTCAATTGAAGCTGTTGTGAGAGAATATAAAATTATAAAATTTTATAAGATTAATATTAAGGAAATTAATTTTTATTTTTTAAAGAAAATTAAATAATATGCGTTGTGTTCGTAATAGCTGTCCTTCCAGAATTATATTTTTAAAGGAAAGCCATCTGCAAACCCAGGATTTCGAGAAAGTGAAGCCAATTTGTCCCCTCAATAATCACTGAACATGGGTCCATCCATTAGACTCATGCTCACTGATCTGCCATGATGTAAATGCCTTAATTAAACTTAACTAAAATTCTTAGTGTAAATTTCGTAACTAAACACATATATGCATGCACACTGATAAGCAAGGTAAAAAAAAATGTAACGCAAACAACAATTCTATGTTTCTTTTTAATGGGTACTTTTTTCTGGTTTGGTTTCTTTTCCTAAAACAATAAAAGATGAAGATAAAATCTGACTATAGTTTACAATTAGTCGTGTTTCACTATTTAGTGTATGTGAAAAAATGTATTAATAAGTGAAAAGATGTAATGATGTAGATGGAAAAAAACATTATTTAAAATATGAAAGGTATATTTTTTTTATAATTTTTGCGACATAACAAAGCATATGCAGCAATTGACAATGATGTCACTACTAACTCTGAAACTTCCATAACAGAAATCATATCTCAAGTGTTATATTCAAATGCTGTTGAAAGTGATGATGATGAGAGTGACTGTGAATTTGAAACTGAGTCCATCGTACTCAGGCAGAAACCCTGAAAGCATTAAATGTAGTTAGATGCTTTTTCACTAATTTTGAATCAGCGGAATAACATTTCAAAACTAGTTGTGCAAAAAAATTAAGAAAAAAAAAAGACAGTTCTGTATGAGTACTATACTATTTTGAATAAGTTTTACAACTATTTCTTCAATTTAAAGATTTTAAAACTAAGGAATTAATTTCCTCATTATTCTACTTGCTTATACTTTATTTTACTAATATTATCTAAGATTTAGTTAAAATACATTCGAAGACACTTTAATTGTAATAATTTTTTGCCAAATTTTTCTCACACCGCATATATGGTCACACACTTATGTCAGATTTTTCAGAAACGCAGGGGGTGACCTTATATCCGATATGAATGCTATTTTAGAATATTAATTCACACCTTCTAGTAACTTGTAGCACCAGATTTCTCTCTTATGATGGCGATATGTTTGGCATGGATTTGACAAGACACTGGGAGCATTGTGAAACCATATAGAACCATGAAGAATATTCCATAGTCCCCAAAAATTTGATGAAGGTATCAGAGGCTGAAACATCTCCCTCGATGACATCCCAGATGTGCTTAATGGGATTGAGGTCAGGTGACCTTCCTCGAGAGGGAAGCAAGTTCACATCTGTGGAGTATTCATCCAACCATCCAGATGCAATTCGGGAGCGATGGCACCATGTATTGTCTTGTTGAAAGAAGGGATCCCCAGTGGGATGTTGAAGACGAACAAATGGGAGCACACGATTATCAAGGATATTCCAGCAATATTAACTATGAAGGGTGATGTCACACATAGCAGGGATCCCATTTCAGTCCATATAGGCAGTCCTCATACGAGGATGCCACTTCCACCAACTTGAAGAGTACCCTGCTTTCAAGAAGGATCCATCGCTTCATGTGGCTTGTGCCGTACTTATAACTTACCATCAACATGTACCAATATGAGTCTTGACTCATCAGTCCAGGCAAAATTTTTACACATTTCTAGGGTCCAGTGGCAATATTCTCATGCCCATGCTAATCTTTGCACCTGGTGATGTGCAGCCAGCAGAGATACCTTCATAGGATGATGGCTTCTGTGCCCCATAGCAAGGAACTGATTCTTGATGGTGTGGCTGTGTGCACATGATTGTGCACCAACGTTAATTTGTCAAGTGATCTGTTGCATTGCGGCCTGTCTGTCCAATGCAAGTTAGCCAATGACAATCCTTCTCATCCACACACCTTTGTCCATGGCAGTTGGTCCTGGCAGGGGTGTGGTTTTACCAGAATGGGTGTACTCATGGTACACCCCTTGAGACAGTGGCTCACGAAAATCCCAGTGCCTTCACGACTTCCAAGATGGAGTGACCCATTCATTGGGCCCTGACAATTTTTTACCCCTGATCAATTGCACTTAGAACATTCGTCTTACCCCATACTGCATTCAACTATTACTGATACTCCGCGCCTCACTCCTTATATTGTCAGATCTCTGTTTACATCATTTCTTTTTCATTTACAGACCCGCCCATAATGCCGAATTTGCATAAGGCCAGCTGTTTCTAATTAAATTGCTCTTCAGTGTATATGATAGATATTGATACATATGTCTTTATTTACTGAATTTGTAAAAAGTTTTTGAATATTTTCTTAAATTTTGGATTACCTTATTAGGTAACAATTATATTACCTCAATGGCACAATATTCATTAATCAAAATCGATAAATAGATAAGCAATTTTTGTTGCATATATTAGTAAATTTGCCCAAACTTCAAAGTCCTGCCAGTAAATAAAAGCTTTATTGACTTGAAATGGGGTACCAATAATGTTAGCTTTTGTTTAGAAAATAAAAACATTGATTTTTCTTTTGATTTGCTTAAGTATAATTGGTTTCTGAAAATGAGTTGCTTTTTTATATTTATAGTACATATAATTTTTGCTATGTGGGAGATATTCAAGAATCTGGGTATATAAATGTTGATGCACATTTACATCGAAAACATTGATTTTTTTTTTCTTAAATTTAATTAATTGCCACATGACTCAGTATGCCTTAAAATATAATATGTAATATATGTATGTTGATCTTTTAATATAGGTACCCATACTATATGTTGCGAGTCTATAACGTTGATGTGAGCTCTGTGACTTGGCTGAGATATACTGCTTGGATTCCGTTCTACCCTATTGGCTTTGTTTGCGAAGGTAAAATTCATTTTTAGTTGGTAGATAAAAACATTGTGTTAGAACTTCAATTTTAAAGTAGGTTTCAGTTTTATTAGGGCACCATGGTGGTGAATTGATAACATGGTTGCCTATATAGTTCTGTTAACCTGCATTCAATTTCAGTGGTACAATAGAATATGTGTCGTTTTCTGTGTCCATCTTAGACTGCAAGTTCGTTCCTTACGCAAAGGAAGTTTTGAGTGCCTCAAATAATTGTAAGTCCTAGTGCAGTGTAACCTTAGCTTTCCTTATGTCATAAAACATCACATTTTTATAAAAGTGTAATTCGGTGCAACAGGTTTTTCGGTGGCGCAGTGTGGTAACGCGTTCGCCTAGTGCGCCGCTAATCCGGGTTCGACTCCCAGCAGTGCAAAAAGAACGCTTACTCAGAGATCTCATAAAGATCGCACTGCTCACTGTAGTCCGGGGTTTGGTTCCCTAGGCCTTAAGAGGTTCGGATTCCTCGGAAAACAGTAGGTCCCGGCGCAGCATGACCACTGTAGTCTTTGAGCCGTAAAACACAAACAAACAAATTCAGTGCAACTCGATCACAGCTCCTTGCACCATAAAATGTAACCAATTAATATTTTATGAATTGCAAGATCTATCGTTCTTTTCAGTGTGGTCTTACATATTTGTGTAATTTATAATTATGTTAAATAGATGTTAAATTTTATTAAACAAGTTTTTCAAAAATATTGATTCAGTAACTATAATTGTGTTTTATTATTAATAGCTTAATTAACATTTAACAATTTGGTGATAGGTATTGTTACGAATTTTGCTTTGTTAGTAATTGCGAATTGTCCTTGTAGCTTTTCCCACGTATTTAACTTTTATTTTTATTATGCATCTATAAATAGTTATTTGTTCTATGCAATAATTATTTAATCTATGGAGTGGATATTTGACGTATAAAAATGGTCTATAATTTGCTGTTTCGTTTCCAGGTTGCATTGTTTTACGAAACATTCCTTATTTTGAAGAGACCAAGAAATTTTCAGTCTTCCTTCCTAATGCCTGGAACTTTTCGTTTTACTTTCCTACACTGATGAGACTTTACTTACTTTTTGGATTATTTCCTGGTGAGTTTATTTGTCACTATTCTGTTATAAGCTTTTCAAACCCTCCTCATGTTACAAAACATGATTAATCTCTTAAGACCCAAACATTGGTTGACATGAATCAACTTCCACAATAGTAGATTCTTGTCCCTCGATTTTCCAAGCTGTCCAGCGACACTAAACGAAAGCGACAATTTTTATCAGCTTTTTTTGGCGTGGTGATATTAACGCCGATATTATGGCATGGTTAGATGGTGAAACATTTTTTGCGTTCTGTGGGGCATGAACCCACAACCTTCTACTTGTCGGGTGGAGACTCTACTAACTGACCAATGAATCCCACTGAACGCAAAAAAAAAATTCCTTTTTTTTTGCAAATGTTTCACCATCTAACCATGCCATAACATCGGCATCAATATTACTAAGCCTAAAAACGTTGATAAAAATTGTTGCTTTATTTAATCTGCGTAGTGTTTGACTTGTATAAACTAAAAGGTACACAAATGATACCCTTCAGTGTGAGTTCGCAGTTTATATTAGTTTAGTAGAAAAAGCATCGCAACCCATGGTACACATATGTGCACCTCTGTAATGAAGAGGTTAAGTATGGGTTTCTTCAGCGTATGTACAGTTTTTGGTGATACATTTGTTCTATAATATTTTTGTTGCTTCGTGAAAATTTTTGGGATTAAAAAAATGTCGACTGGAGATTAGGTTGGAAGTCAAAGAGAGCAGAAAGCTATAGCTTGTTAAGGCCTCCCTCCAAATAATATACTACATAAGTTGTAGTTTGGTTTCTTTAATTTTCAAATTACTATGATTTTTCTTTAATTTTATAACATATGTTTATAAATTCTATAATATAATTATTATATAGTATTTAAATAGTATAATTTTATAAATACTATAATTTTTTTAATTTTTCAAATATACATATTTACAAATTTAATGATGAGTACATTGAATTTTTTAGACTATGATCTTTTTATATATATATATATATATATATATTATGGCCTCATTTGGAGCTGGATTAAACTTGAGTTGCCACTTGTATTTTGATTAAATAGAAGTCATGCTTGAGTTTGGGTGCTAGCTTTTTCTTTTAATTGAAATTGTGATATCGTTTTGGCATATCTTCAAATTAGTTGTTGCTTTTACTGTTCAGGCATATTTTCTATTATCATTAGTAAATGGGGAAGAAAAAAAAAGCGAGGATCGTGAGTCTTTGTAATGTGATTATCACTGTTTTGTTTCAGACAAAAGCATATTTTCAAGCAATGTTTAAAGGCATCTTTGAAGTTAGAGTTCAGTGATTTTTGTTTTGTTTTAGAATTTTTAAAACAGACTCAACTGAAGTCAGATAAAATCAAATTGGTATTTAATTTGGTTAAATCAAATCAAATTGCTACTTAATTCAATTGAATACAAATTTCCTGTCTTTTTGCCATAAAAATACAACCAACCAAATAAAATTTGCAATTAAATTCAAGTGAAAAAAAACCCATAAAAATACACAGCAGTACTCCTAATTTTTAACTATTAGCAGTCAAAAAAAAAAAGTAAAGTTCATAAAATATTTATCTGTATTCTGCCAAATATATTACAGTCATTCGATGTTTAAGCATCCCACTTTACTTTTGGATTTGACAGGGTTGGTATCTGTAAATATATCCTTGTTAACGTTAGAGGCTCAGCAGTTATAACTGCAGTGATTGTATTGAGTGTACAAGGCTTTACTAGTAAACTTGATTGTAGATGTATTATAGTTTGTGAAGGTTAGTTATATATGCATATATATATTACTGTTTCATCTAGAAAAAAAAATTGGGGCAGGGTGCATAGCCTGAC
>QLNU02014802.1:3637977-3651426 GCA_006491805.2 Dysdera silvatica | reverse complement strand
GTATTGCAGATGGCAAGATTAAAAAAAATACCAATTTCATACAAAAAGAGTTAAATTATTATAACTATAATTTAGTTAAACATTATCCTATACTATATGACAAGTAAGAGTAATAAAATAGGGATGTAAAACATGCTTAATTTAGTGCTTAAAGACAAACAAATTGATTTTAACAAAAATTTGATCTCAAAAATACGTGGAACCGCTAACGTTTATCGCAGTAGTCCATGGTTGAAAGTCTGCAAACCTGGCAACAGTGATTTGTTTACAGATATTTGTCTGCAATCTCATTTTGCCAAAACCATCAGTGTTATTACGAAAATGAAATAATGAAGTACAAAATTTTTATAAATCAACAAATTTCGTCACGCGTTTTGGATTCTAACGTGGGAATTTGAATTATCATCGGGGAAGGATGGTGCGTTATTTTCCAAGGGCTGGGAGGGACATTTGGGCACAAGGGCTGAAAAATTGAAGGGCATGGCACTTAATAGGTTCAGCAGGGCATTGCGCCCTTCTATTTCGCTTTAGATGAAACATTATATATATACAACCTCTGTTCAAAAAGTTCGGTGAAACATATATTTTGCGAAAGGTATTCACACATATCAGCAAACAAGGTTCGCTGTCCTTCAAAGTAATCACCATCTGATGTTATGAACATTTGACAAAGTGTGCACAAGGTGCTGAAACTATGCTAGAAGGCGTCTTTTGGGATGCACTTCAGCTCTGCGGTCACATTTTGTTGAATCTCCTTAACCATCGAAAATCTTTGTCCTTTCGGGTGCTGTCTTCAGTAACAGAAACAGTAAGTAATCCATGGGTGCCAGATCAAGAGAGTAAGGGGGTGAGCAAGTAACACAATCCCCTTTTTGTCTAGCAACTAGCATACAACGATGGCCATATGTGGTCACACGTTATCGTGGAGTAGGAACCACGAGCCCTTTACTGCATACCAAGGCCTCGCTCGCCGTATCCGTTTCACAAGGTGATCCAAAATTTCAATGTGATTATGCCTTCAGCATAAAAAAAAACAAATGAGTATTGCCTTTATGTAAGATTTTTGGCCTCAGACTTTTTTCGACTTCGGCGAGCCCACACACCGCCACTCCATGTTCTTCCTCTTTGATTCGGGGTCGTACCTGACGCACCAACTCTCATCGCGGGTAACAATACGATTACGGAAAGTGGGGTCATTATCTGCAATGTCAATGAATTCCCCGCATGCATCTGCACGTTCTTGTTTTTGTTCTTCACGCAAATGGTGAGAAGTTTATGTTTACTCAATTTCTCACTCAAAATTGCAAATGCCGTGCAAACCCTAACTCCAATCTCCTCCACTAACATTCGCACTGTCTGTTGATGGTCTTTGATTAACAGGTCCGTCAATTTTTTAATGTGATCCTCATCAGTCACAGTAGCGGGTCATCCATCCACACTGTCACCGCCTTCACGAAACCTTCAATATCATTAGTACATACACTTCTAAGATAGAGTATCTTGTCCATACACCGCTAAAAGCATTTGATGACAATCTTTAGCTAACATTACGAGTTTAAAACAAAATCGCATATTGATATGTTGATCCATGTTTTTGTTTTTTACAAAGCCAGTACACTATGCTGCACTTCCAACTTACGTATAAGAAAATAAAATGTCCGAACGAAACACTGCTTGTCTAAACAACTACGCACATACCGGCACATACCAGCGTGTGAAGGTCATTCAACGAACTTTTTGAACGGAGGTTGTGTATACAGTTACTTTATGCCATCAGTCTTTTTCTAAACGAATGATTATACAGTTCACTTTATCTAAAAATTCAACCGTTTGAGGAATTTTCAGAGTGAATAATATGTTTTTTTGGTTTTTTTTTTGCATAATTTAATTTTTGTTTACTTTAATCTGCGTAGTGTTCGATTTATATAAATACGTATGCTGCAACGGGCTTTTCGATCAATTTAACACCGGTATCTTTGCAATTTGGTTTAAAAAGTAGTCCATGTACTACCCCATGTTGCAAAATAACCGGCTTCAGTAAATAATTTAAATACGTTCGTAAGAGATTATGTATTGTCGTTCGTAGCTCAGATGGTAGAGCCTCCGCCTGGCAAGTGGAAGGTCGTGGGTTCAGATCCCACCGAATGCAAAAAACATTTTTCTTTCGAACGTTTCACCATCTAACCACGCCATGACATTGGTTCTGGTATCACTATGCCAAAAAACATTGATTAAAATTGTTGTTTAATTGAATTATATTTGTCAGTTTTTGGAATAAGTAAATTTGTGGTTTGTTTTTAGTGTTGTACTTCATGATGAGCTACATGTATAAGCAGCGGAAGAAAATTTTGGATGACGAGAGCAGATATGAACAGAACCGTAAGGTTTACTAAGAAAGTTAACTCTGCATCTACATTTATATCTTTCGACTCTTCTTAATGCAGAACTCTGCCTAAACTGTCAGTGATTGTAATAAACTATGCATTTTACTATACAATGCAAAGATTTTTACGATGTACTGTAAGTATCTTAAAAATTCTAAGCACAAAGACATATTAATCAAGTTTGAGGAATATAGTTTATGTATGCCATTAAAAGAGAGATGCAGAAACAAACATGGGACATCTTTATTATGAACTTTCATTTGTTTGCTCATGTGATATATTTTATTTTGAATTATGTATTCACTATTACTTGACTATTGCAATATAAAACAAACATATAATTTTAAATTTAACATGCTCAATATTGAATGGAATTAAGTCATTTTTTAAGTTTAGTTGACGTAAATAAAAAATACATTTATTTAAAGTCATAATTTGCCGTTTTGGAAGTTGGTAAAAATGCAACAACTACTCATATTTTCTGCTACAACTCAGACATTGGCACAACTTGTGGAAGGGGGGGGCTTAGCTCTCTTTTAAAACATTTAGTCCCCCCTCTAGGAAAATAAAAATTACAAATTAGTGCTATGTGTAGGGCATTAAGGCTGAGGGTTAATCCCTCCCCTCTTGGTCTTGGAGGCTAACTATGCCAGTAGACTCAGATTATCATCAACGTAGCAGGTATGGAATTGGTTGTATTCAGCAGGATGATTGCTGATAATAGTCATATTTGTGTCCAAAATGAAGGTTGCACTCAATGTTATTTCAATGGGAGAGGTACATATTTTGCTCTTGAACTCTCAATGTGCTTTATTTATAAAAAATCATTTTTATATCAACATTTTTCTGGTATCCTTTGTAGAAGAATCCATGGTCAAAAATTGGAGGTGGAAAAAAAAAAAAAAAACCAGATTTAAGATACCAAATTTGCTTACATAAAAATCAACGATCATTTTCTAATAATTTTGCTTGTTTATGTGAGAAAATTTGTTTATCTAAATTAGTTTTTTACGAATTTTCGTAGTATTTTTTAAAGTATTTTTTGCCGTCTTCAATTTTTTTATCATTTTTAATTCTGACTTCTCTTTCATAGGATTCCAGAAAAATTAACATTTGCAAGTTAGCTCTACTTGCATTACTGAGAATTTTTCAGTCTATATAGATTATAAGAAGGATTTGAATTTTGTGCCATTATTTGTGTCATGTATTCTTTTGTGCCATTATTTGTATCATTTATTCTTTTGTGCCATGCTTTTTGCCATTTATTCTTTTATTCCATTGTGTCATTTATTCTTTTGTACAATTATTTAGTCTACAGTATAAATATTTAATGTGAAAAAATGCCTATTCTTTACTCTTTTGTTTCCATAAACCCCATTTTTATGTATTGAAAAATATGGGTAGTGTATACGAGTATTATATAAATCCTATATCTGCTTTATGGTTATGTTATATGCACCATAAATGCTTTTTCTCTCTCTGGTAATCTGATCGTTAGATCAAATCTTGGTTTGGCCAAATCTATGCTTGTATTATGGTTCAGAGGTCAGGCTTAATCTTCTGTCCCATCCTATCATAGTGCACTGTTTGGGCATAAAGTAGACATACTCTTACACATACTAATCTGAGGTTTACTTATTGGAACCATTGAGGTTTGTAAGTGTTATAAAATCCTTCCAAAGCCCCCTATTTCGTACATATAAACATGATCTTATATTTTTGGAATAACAATTTCAAAGGTCCGACGATATAAATCACAGTGAGCCTCTCACACACACACTTTCATGATTTCAGTACTACTATTGGTGCAAGTATGGTACATGGTAACTTGGTGATATAGGTATATTAGTGCGAAATGTGGATTCTTAATCTTTAGTTTTCCTGGTACTTTTTAGCTCTTTTTTTCTTTTTCTTTCAAATTCCACACAATATTTTTGCAAGGTTTACTAATTCGGGAGAGTATGGGACCTGGATTCAATGTCAGAATTCAGGCGGGGGTGTGGGGGGGGAAGTTCCCCCTCTCTCCCCCACACACTAAGCATTCGCTGATTCAAGGAAAGTACTGGGGCTTTAGTTTTATAACTTCTGCAATTTAGAAGTTTCTGTCGTTTCTTTTTCTTATTTTGACACTTTAACAGTTCAAAATCTTCCGAAATGGCCAACGTGTAATAACGTTCTTATGCATCTGCCATGTTGGAAATTGCCAAGGTTAGCATGTTTCACACTAATACCCTATTATTTACTCCATCACCATACACTAGTATCACATATTAAAAAAGTACACATGCTTAAATTCAACCGATTCAAACTCGACACTGTTAAGTCAAAACTGTGCTTCACTTCACTTTCTTTGATGCTGTTCTAAACACACACTTCTCGCTCCACTCTTCATGTCCTACAGTGGTGTAACTGTCACATTTTTGTTTATTGTGTTAGCATACATTTAATTCCAATTGTGCCATAGAATATGTGCCGTTTCCACTGCCTACCATTATAAAAGGCTTCGTTCCCTAGGCTGCAGATGTTCAAATTCCTCGGAAAACCATTGGTTCTATAATAAAGCAAAGTTTTTAAAAGTGAATACTGTTACAATTAGTGACATTATTACTGATTGTGTGTAGTTGTCTTTATAGGTCACAGTCTAGTCTGAAATAATAAACGCCATTTTGTTATAATTACAAATTTTACTTTTTTGTAGTGTTTGCTCAATTTTATTTAAGTGGTGTATGAGATATCATTGCATTTAAGGCAGTGTTCATTCTAGGCTTATTTCGCGGGGCAGAGGGCCCTGCCTGTCCTAGTAAAACAATTTGCACCCTGACATGCACCTCATAATTAACCTTTGCACCCTACTGGAAATCCGTCTTTTTTCCAAAAAACACCACCAAAAATATATCTTTGTTTCTGTACGCCTTACCTGCTTATAACGAACCCTCGTATATAACGAACGATTTTTTTGGCCCCGTCCAATTTCCTATACTTATAATGTCATTGGGATATAGCAAACCAAAAGTTCGATCCCTTGAGGTTCGCTGTAGCAGGGTTCAACTATAGTTTAAAGTCAGTTTAAAGTCCCATTTTCCATCGAGAAAAAATAAATAAAATAGTTTAAGAAAAATGTTAATTAGTAATCTGATTTGTTAGTGTTAATTAGCATTAATTAAAACACAAAGATTTTTTGATGAAGTGCCATAAAATTAAAAAGTGCCCTGCCCTTTCCTAGAATGAACACTGCTTAAGGAATAATGCTTATAAGGAAGTGTTAGCAATTAAAAGCAAAAAAGTTACAAGAACATGCCCTGGTGACTGTGTGTTTACCATTTGGCAACTATGCTAATCCCAAAAAAGGTAGTAATATCTTTTATAAAAGCTAACAAACTAATGACGACACGTTTTTTCCCCTTAAATCTACTTACAGGTGAAATTTCTGTTAAACATCATTTGTGATATTTTATCTTTTGCTGTTTATATATCGGGGATGGCCTAATCGTTGCATTTACACGGGCTGATAGAATGGTGTGTGTTGGAGTCACAGGACACACTGTGTATTATGTTTAGCTAAGAATTAATTTTTATTTGAAATATAAAAAAAAATAGCACAACTTAATCGTTGGAGTTAGTTGTACTTATTTTAAAAACTAAATGAACAAAAAAAGTTTGCTTAACGTTTTTTTATTAAACACGACTCTATTTGGCAATTGTGTTATCCCTGTGAAGGGTAATAATATCTTACATCCTTATATACGGAGAAAGAAAGCGTTGTTTCCTGTCTTCATTCATCTAGCGGTCTAAGACACTATAGGCTAAACGGAGGGACCCTAGTTTGAATCCAGGATGGGGACGGCGTCTCTTTGTCTCCAGAAAAGCTGTAGTTTAGAGCTACATACACGTGGGAGGCAAAAATTATTATGTAACGACTCTCTTACTTCTCTGTTTCCAGTTATTAGGATTTAGTGCTAATAGAAAGGTAAACACACACTATGTTTAAAATGGTATTTGTTAAATGACTTGTTAGCCTGATCAAGCTATTCCATGTTATGTTAAACTCTTAGTATGAAGCAAAATAAAAGTTCTCTATGGATTATTGAGTACTCAGAATAGTGTATATCGATGCATTTTGGTACTTATAATCGAATAAAATGCTGTATGAGACAATTTGTTGTTTATAATAAAAAAAGTATGAAGTTCTTTGTGTATGTATTTGTAGTATAAGTATTATCATTTCTTTATGTTGAGACACACACTCTCTTTTGAGAATAGGAAGGCCTCGGTTATGCTGTTTACAACCTTATACCAAAACTTTTAGTATGGCTCTAAAATATAGTAATGACTGTGGTATTCGCTAAACATATCTTCAAGTTGAAAAATATTGCAAACCATGAAACCTTAAATTCAAAATTCTGTTAGTTTCAAATGTAGTTATTTTTTTAAGTATAAGAACAAACATTTTTAATTTAATAAAAAATTATTTAAAAAAAGAATTAAAGTATTAAGAATTTGCTCCTTAATCTCATTTCCCTGAAGATCTTGCGACAAAATTGAAAAAGCTTGAGAATAGAACTTTTAAAAAGAAATTCAGAAAAGGGAGGGGAAAAAAAAGTATTTTTTGATACATTGAACTGGTCCCCTCCCTTTTCGTAGTTTTTCACCATACATAATAACGCTTACATTTTTATACAATGTGTTTTTTATCACTTTTGTTTGAAACATTTCACTTAAGACACAAAAGCCTGTTTCTCATAGATGTAAAATGTATTCCGATTACTTCGGTGATCCTTATTGGCACAATGAACTGCCATAATCCGGGTGTTTCCGTTTCTTTTAAAATTAGCTCTACGATAACTATGGGACCCAGGGGCAGATTTAGTCGGGAGCAATCCCCACGAATGAAAATTTAACATTGAAAAGATACAAGGTAAAGGTCCAATGAGGTATCATTTTCAAAAATCAAGTCATTAATCGCCCCGCCCGTGAATGACTAAATCCGCCCCTGATGAAAACTCCATTTATCTTGCTGTTAACTTAGGTTCATTTCCAATAGGAACATGATGGTGTGCCGATTCTTTTCACCGTAGTTTGATTTCCTGGGCAACAAATGCGTGGATTCCACGAAAAACTTAAGTCCCGATGCATAATTTTAGTTTCTGTCTATACCATAAAATATTGTCCAAAACGTTGTAGTCTGTGTTCAAATGTATGAATGTTAGTGATAGGATAATTCACAAAATGGAGAAACATTGGAATAAATAGGATTTATTCAGGTACTGGAAATAAACAGCTGTAGCTCCAACCCCAATAAAAATTGCAAACTAGTCATGACAATGTTGACGACGCTTTTTGCGATCACTTTAAGACTTCACCAACTTGATAGTAATCGATGGACTAAATAAAAATACAATTTAAGAAATTTTCTATATTTTGTTGAGGCATTTTTTAAGCCTACTGGGCCATGTTGGATTCTGAGTGGGGGGGGGCACATGCCATTAGTTTTTCCAGAACGGAGGAAAAATCTTAGTTTTTCCACCCAATTTTGGTGGGGGTTTTGCTCCCCCTCCCTCCCTCCAGTTTTCGCTATATTTATCCCTCAAGTTACACCTATGGATTATATGTAAATGTAAAGTAGTTCAATATGAGTACTTTAAGCCCATCTCTCCATTTCGGATATTTTGGAATGTACGACAGTGGCGGCTTGTGGCCAGGGTTTAAGCTAGATTTTTTTTTTCTTTTAGCATTTTAGCGAAAATGTAAAAAAAAAAAATTAGCATTTTCAAAATTTTTTTTATCCTAATTTAAGTATTTGTGATGTTTTTGAAAATTTTGTTCCTTAGACGTACGCTAAAAAAAATTTAACATTTCGGAATGCATATAAAACTTTTTAGTTTTTACATAATTATACTTGGCGCAGTATAGCCCAGATGCTCTTGCGCCATAAAAAAGCCAAACAGAATTATACAAATTACAATATTATTGCATAATTTTCCTTGTCTTTGTTACGCGCCATAGTTGGTAGGCACTTTCAAAATTGAACTTATTTCGAATAGGTCCTTCAATATTTATTGTTAACAATTTGCTTTCATGGTTCGTTGTTAAACGAATTTGCAAGTCACTTTTAATCAAGTTCATTTGGGAGAAAGCCCTTTCACAATCTGCAGTATGCATAGGTATACTTGCCGCATATTCAGTTATTGAACACAGTGACAGAAATTCTCCATTCATTTCATTTTGATTCAAAAACTGTAGTCACTGCAAAAATGAAAACTCCTTTCTTTACATCAGGCACCTACAAATTTCTTGAAAATATTCCATTCAGACAGTACGTCATTTTCTTCAAATTTATGCTTATGATCGTCGACGGCGGCCGCGGACATAAAACTGTGAAAATTTTTAATTTTCAGGGCTTTCGCTTTTTAGCGAAAGTGGTATTTAAATTTTGCGGAAAATGCAATATCCTTTCGCAAAATACGGAAAACACTAATGCAGCTTAAACCCTGCTCGTGGCGCTATTATAGTTGTTTTTCATGGATGACCGTTAATTTATGGAAGCAAGTATTTTGCTCCTTCTATTTCGTTGACTTTGAAACGCTTTTAACAGTCAATACAAGACATCACCATCCATTATGACTGGTTGTTGACTGGAAGGAGTTGAGACTATAACCCCCCCACCAAATTATAAAAAAAAATGCAATCTCATTAATTTCGCATACATAGCCTTAATCTTTGTTTTTTTCGAAAGGAAGAGCTTTGCCCCCGCCCCCCCTTTGTGCTAAATATTTGATGTTTTTAAAGTAATAATTTAATCACAAAATATTCAGACTTCTGCAATGATAAAAAAATATGAAAATTGACTAATTCAAAACGATTTTTAAAACATTTACAAAAAATAAGTGGATCTGGTAAAATTCCTTTCCTTTATAATACAGTCAAGCTCTGTTACAGCGAACCTCAATGGACGGAATGTTTGGTTCACTATATCCGATCCGATAAGAAACTTACAATTTCTCAGAACATAGTAAAAAAAAAAAAATCACTGTTGCACTACAACTAACAGTGTTATCATTGTTGCACCTACCAAGAGACGTGAATAATAATTCTAATTAAAAAAATATTAGGTGTTAAGTACAATTATTATTATGTGACGTTAAACGCTTTTTCGTTCTTTTTCAGTTTCACCATGCGATAATTATACACGACTGTACATTACTTAGCATAACCATCATGGTGTAGACCAGCGGTTCCCAAACTTTTGAATCCGCGACTAAATTTTGAGAACGTCGACCTTCGCACCCCACCTACTTTTAACCAAGGACGTATGCTGGAGATGGGCCTCCCCACCGAAAGAAAAAATCCTGGATGCTTACTTGGCTTCCACAGAAACTATAATTTATTTTAAAGTCCATTTTCAATTTCTGAAAAATGAAAATATGCATATCTCAAAAACGTTTCGTGCTGCACCAAAAATCGGCCCGCGCCCCACTGTTTGAAAAGCATTGGTTTAGGCCCTTCCCTCGAAATACAGTACTTCCCTGTAAAATGCACATTTACAATTACGAATGATCATTTTTGGTACAGAAAATTAAAATTGATAGGTAAAAGAACAGGTGCAATAACGTAAAGGTATTTATTTCTGCCATAATAATTTAGCAAAATACCCCTCCTCCCCCCTGGATAGCCAGGGGGTATTTTTAGGGGTTGTAACCCCCATTGCAATGAAATTTTGTATATTTAATATAGGAATATATGAGTTGTAGCTCTGTAACCCCTCCCCTGTTGAGCCTATAGGAGTTTACCACCGCCTATAATCGTGAAGAATTAAATGCGAAATTGAGAAACATCAACATAATTTAATTAACATTAAGTACAGCGCGAGAGCATTTTTTACATGTGCTTTCGAAATGAGGTTGAGAGAACGAATGTTCATAACCAGTTCTTTTTCGATTTCCTTTTTGAGTCCGTTGCCAGTTCCGTTCATTAAAGTTTTTTCTGTCGATCTGTGGATGCGTCTCCCACAAGCCTACAACTCCCCTATGAACTTTCTGCCTATGCCCCCCTCCCTGAATTTTTTTTTCAGTCGCAGACATTGATAAAGTTCATTGTATTCTATTTTAATACGTCTGGAGGTTCGCTATAGCCGTATAAAATAGTGTTATAGGCAGAGGAAATTGGACGGGATTAAAAAATTCGTTACAAGCCGGGTTCGTTAAAGCGGGATTTGACTGTACATTGTTAAATATCATTACACCTTTTTTTTTGTGTGTGTGAGTTAATACTTTTTGTCACGTTAAAAAGTAGTCAGTTCATTAAAAACGAGCTGGTCGCCGTCGTCCGGAGAACGCGGGAATCAAGTGGGGAAGAGAAGGTGGAGTAAAAGCAGTGGAACAGCTTGACAGCCATCTTGGTAATGGTAAACCGCAGAAACCTCTCCCTTCCCTGCATCCCACTATCTTCACACCCCACCTAGTAACAATTACCCACGAACCACGGCGCCGTGCTCCCTCCTGTCACTCCAGTACTCAAAGATCTTGACCCAAAAACGTGTTTATATTACCGTTGCCTATGTAATAAACACAAGACCGGAAAATTTCGAGTATTTTCGGCAAAAAACGGGCGACAGCTCGGTTCACTAAATTGACCGCTAGGATCGCGTTTATTTCCTACTTTTTCGCGGTTTTAATGTAAACAATGATGCACTCGTGAGTGTTTGAGCATGTTTTTGGTAAAATTTTTATTCTAATTTTATATTTGTTATTATTTATTGCATTATACCGATTTTTATAGCATGAATATAACAATATTGCTCAAAAATAATTCAGTGAAAATGGTACATTGTTGTGTACCATATTGCAATTCTGATTGCTCTCTGAAAGAAAAGATTGGTTTTCACATTTTTCCTCACGATCCCATTTTAAGAAATAAGTGGCTATTTCCCGTCAAGGAAATAAGAACGTCTCTTTGGCGCCCAAACCAAGCTTCAAAAATTTGCAGCAAGCATTTTACTGTTCAGGTTACAGCTTGAGTACTTCCAAAACTAAAATTGTTACCTCATGTTATACCTTCAGTATTCACTGAGTACCCAGAACATAAACAAAAAGAAAGGAAAGTAAGGAAAGTCCGAAAAAGAGATCAGCTTCTAGTACACTGTCCGAGTCTAAGGTTAAAAGAGTATGTGTTAAATCTGCAAATTTTTCTTTTGAAAAAGCTGGTCATGATGCTTCCACCTCTTCCAATATGGATATGGGAAATATTTCAAAAGCCTCTTGAAGGTAAGATTTACAATTTCTCTATTAGTAATTCTTGATATAAAGAGGCCATTCAAGTGCAGTGGTGTCTTGGTATTTGTCGCTAATTGTTTCCAGAAGGCAATACGAATGGCGAACAAAATTTTTCTATAAGGATCATTGTATATTAAAATAGGGGATGACAAAGGAGTTGTGTTGGGGGAATGAACTTCAGTTATAAAATTAAACTCTTCCTAAATTTTTTTAACGCAAAATTCAACTAAAATTACTTGTCTATCATTAAACTTCCTATTTGTTTTCAAGTAGTAACTGATTTTATAACGTATTTGATTAGAACGAACATCAACTATTTATATTATTTAAAAAATATATATAATTTTTTAAATTTAAATCACTGATTTTTTTTTAAATCCACTCATTTAAATTCCACCAACCATAACTTTATTTGCAAAATTAAAATGGTATAATTTTATTTTTAAGGAATTGATTGCAGAAAAGAAATATCATAAACGATTCACATTTCAAGATACCCTGATATTGTGTGTCCATATTTTATTACAAAAATATAGTTATCATATGTATAGTTTTATTTAGTAGTAACAGATTTATTCCATGCAGTAGGCTACATGTTCTTGTTTGTAACTGATGAGTCCCAATTAATAGTCTAAAATATTTAATTTGATCTTGAATAAAATAGTTTTTACATTTTTTTTTATATTGTGATAGGCTGGTAGTTTTTATATTAAAACTTAGGTACTTATTTTTTAAATAATAATTCTTTTATAAATTTTAAAATGTCAGATATATTTCATTTTCCTGTAAAAAAATATTTATATATACTTAATTAAAATTATTTATAGATACTTAATAATGTTTCGCCTTTTTAATTAACTAAGCGATAAAATATTAAAGACAGTAATTTTGTCCTTTTATTAATTTACAAAAATTAAAATGTTCTGCGTTAAATAAAAAAAAAAAGCATATATTTATTAAACAAATAATACACAATTTAATGGATACAATACATTATTTCATAATTTAAAATCCGCATCGGTTTGCAAGGATTTCAAATTATTAAATAATGTCTAAGAATTTAAAGAAATTTAAAAATACAAAGATTATAAGGACAGTTTTGACAGTAATAACTCAGCTCTTACAGGAAAATAACAGCGCCATCTACCAATTGTTGTGGAACTACACCTTTCCCACCACGGCCGGACTGTGCTTGGTAGCAGCCATAACATAAGTTGAAAGAACAAAAGAATCGCAGCAACCGGGCTAGTTCTCGAAAATGAGAATTTATTTATAGATGGTGGTGTCCCGACCATGTTTTGCTCTCACGTAGTTGTACATGTGGTCATGTGGCATTTTTCACAGTTTTTATTTATTTTGATCATTTCGTTTTGATTTCTTTGGGAACTCATGGTTCATTGTTAGGTTCCCTTTTGCAAGTCTACCAAAGGTAAAAGTTTGCACATTTCATTTTATAAATTTCCGTCTAATAGCTGTTAAAAGGAAGCACAGTTTCGTGGTGTTCAATATTTTGTTTATTTTTGACATGGTCCTTTGTCCTATGAATTCAGAATCACCATGTATGGTAGGAGCGTTCCATTTTTATTTAAGTAAAAATTTAAATTCTAAATAAGTAGGATATATATAAGGTAAAAATTTGCATTCCAGTGACACTGTTAGATTTTACTTACTTTATAGAAATTTTATTGGTTCTATTTTCAAGGAAAATATATATATATACAATTAATATTTGCTACACGGATAGAAAGGCGGAAGGGGAGGGCTAATTCACCAACCCGTCTAGCCAGCGTGGTGAA
>QLNU02014802.1:3624186-3637877 GCA_006491805.2 Dysdera silvatica | reverse complement strand
TTTGCCTGACCTAATACCAGCAATAGGTTTAAATGATTTTCATTTTGATTTGGCTATCTTGCATGAAATGCATTCTTCCGTGATCGGTTTAAACTTGGGTAATCCCTTAACACTTTCATTATTACTTGTGTGTAATATATAGTCAACGTTTGTGTGATTAATCCTATGATGCCAAAGGCTTAAGTCGTTATTGATTTCTGTTGAAAAGTCATAAATATGACTTTTATCTAACCCCTCTTCATTTGGTTTAATGTAGCACCGTGGCTTACAAAAGTATAAACCATTAGTTCTTTTAGCATAGAACATTTTTTCACCTTTATTACTATAAACCCAAATTTTACCTTTTGCTCCTACAAAATTGGCTCCCACTTGCTCACTTTTTGAACCTGAAATTAAATTTCTCCTTAACTTAGGTGAATACATCACATTTTGTAAAATTTTCTTTTTGGGTTTACCATTTAGGCATACATAGAATTCAACGTTACCAGTGCCTTCAACTTGAGTTTCTAAATTACCTATGTCAAGTGACATAGTAATATTATACGCTGGTTTATATAATGAAAACAATTTGATATTGTTACAAAAATGGTTTCATGCTGCCGTGTCTAATACCCAAACCAATGTATTTGTAACATTTATGTGATTTAAATTAACTTCAATATTTGATAAATTATTGTCATTACTTAAGCATCACGGTAACTTAAATTATTCTTTTTTACATATAATTTCTTACTCTTACCTTTGTTAGGATTCAGTTTGACTCTACAATCTGCAATAAGATGACCAAATTTTTTACATTTGAAATATGGACCTATTTTAATGGTACATTCTTTATCATCATTTTTACTAGAAACACTTTTTGCTGTTGAGAAATAAATAGAACTTTCAATCATATCTAAGTAAATTTTTACCTGTTTAACTCTACTTTCCTCCTGTATAAGTTCATCTAATATCTTTTGGAACTTGTCTGGACAACGATATATCGTTTGAACGATATTTTGAAAATTAGAATCCAAGTATCTTATTAATTGAAATCCTTGATACATTTCAAAAACAGGATGGCCGACTTCACGGAGTTTGGATATAGACTTATGTAATTTTGCTGTGTATAACTCAATCTCCTCACCAGAAGTATAACGATGAGAAAAAACTCCGTCCAGTAATTGAATTATTCTCTCTCTAAAAACAGGTTCAAAATGCTGCTTAAGTATTTGCCATGCAGTTAGACCATCCGTAGTTTTGGATATTAATGGTCTATATTCTGGATCAATGCTTAGATATAAAGTTGAATAAGCTCTTGTTTTCCTTAAATTATAGTCCTGCAGTTTTTTTTCGAGTAGCTTCATCATCTGTAGGTGGTTCAGTTTCATCAAAAAAAGATCAAATGCCTCATTCCATGAGGACAATCTTTATATATTCACTCCAAACATTGTAGTTGGACGAATTTAACATGACTACATTTAATGAAAAACTTTTCATAGTTTTTAACGCTTAAAAGTTATTGCAAAAATTACTAGACTGTTCAAATAAGTCTTTCCTATTTAAATAATGTTTAACTCTCACCTTTAGTTAATACCACGATGCATATTTCGTTGTTAAATTTACTTCTTTAAAGGCACAAGCATCAGAATTAATTGACGTTAAAAAATAGGCACTCGTAATACAGCGTCGTATATAAGCGTTTTGCAAACATGTTAAGCATTCAGTATTAGAGGCGAGGCATGCCCCCATCGAAGAACATCATTTTGTCCTGGCAGAATGAAAAACTCGTAGTAGATTTCAATAAACTTTGAATTTGACCCATAATCATTTTGTTGGAAGTAGACGTCTTTTAAAATTAATTGAAGCTTTAAATGACAAAATGAATGAGAGACTTCTTGCTTAGTTAGCTGCGTTTTGTGACTAGATTTATACAACTGAAATTCGTCATGCAATTTTTGCAGAAAAAGTCAGCATTTTTTTCTTTAATGTGAGTGACAACCCTATAAATTCCTTCATGTAATTTTTTGCATTTTGTGTTATTTATGGTTTGCAATTTGCATATTTATCTATTGTAAGGAGTATACGTTGGATTTGATAGTCAACAAAACATTGCTAAATATGTCCGTAACCACTAAGAAGAAGCATGTAATAGAGGAAGTGTTGAACAATTACGAAGGGCCATCTGATGGACAAACAATTGTGAAAGTAAGTTGCTAAATTTAAGCACTGCTTATTAACTTTTTGTCAGTACCTTTTAATTGTTTTAAAGAATAGCTTTTAATTTATAAGATGTTTTAATAAGAATATCTTTGCTAATAGCTATTTCAATAGTGTTTGGTTATCATCATCAGAACATTGTGTCTTTTGCTTATGTCCATGGTGTTGGTTAGAGTTGCCATCATATCTGTTGGAAGCTCGATTGTGTTGATGAGGAATTCAGTGTATTGGTGTCTCTATCTGTGTGACTTAAAAGGTTTTTCCGAACGGGAGAGTTAGAATTGCTCGGGAACTGGTCAGTAACTGTAGCGATGTTTGATGGGATATGAAATGCCTCCAAGAAGCCTAGATCAAGTGTTGAGTTAACGTTTTTAGTAATATGTGGTTTGTAAGTGCTGTAAAGCTGCAGAACTCACGTAATTTCAAACAAAATTTCATTTATTCATACATTTATATTATAGCGTAGCGTACAATTCTTATTAATGTAAATAATTGTTATCTTAATCGCATCGCATTTCCAGTTTTCGCATTCAGTGGTGCTGGGGAGTTGTATGAATTGTAAAAGTTGCGCATGTGTATTGCGTTAGCGTGTTCTACTTAAAAGTTAGCTATGCAGAAATTGAATGCTCTTTTGTGTTTTTTCTTTCGTCAGTAATAGCTGCTAGCTTGAGCGAATGCTAGTCATGAGCCGTGATATTTATCTAATAAGTTCTTTGAGTTACGTTAATAAATTGTGTTAGCTGTTTAAAGTGTAGTTATTTGCCGAATGCTTGCATAGCAACATTTTCTAGCATTGCAGTTTTAAATCATCCAGTATTGCAGTCCATGGATAGTTAATTGGAGTCAGATACAGCCGTTGTTTACCAAATCCGTAGCATGTAGGTTGGAAATCGGTACTTATTACGATATCGCTGTATGCCTCAGCAGCTAGGACATTGTATATTATATCGGTATTGCCACCCATCTACAATAGTTTAAATTCAGTGAAAACATAAAATATTTATTCATAGGATACATTTTATGTGTTCGTTACAGCAATGCCCAAAGCCCTAAAGGAAGTGGAAAGTTTGATGTTTTCAACATGAGCGGAAAAGGCTTTTTGGGGTGTGAAATATGCAGCACTGCATTGGCTCGAAGCCTGGATATGCATGCCAAGAGTGGTGCATATTGAGTGGGAGGAATGATCGCTTCAATTGAGTTCCTTCAATGGAAGCGAATGCTAGTTTACAGTTTGTAAAAAAGTATTTACTGTATTTTGACGTCAACAATGATCTTTTCGACATTTGCAAAAAACATTGGTTAAAAAAAAAAGAAGATATATATATTTTTTAAATGTAACAGTTGTTAATTTTAAAGTATTTTACATGTAAATTTTCAACCCAAGGGAAAGCCTGGCATATATCGACCCCTTCCCCTGTAGGGGCATCCATTGCTTTTGATAAACATTTCCCTGGTTTAATGAATTCCTCAATTTAGCAATTATTTTCACTGGTCCCATGAAAATTGTTAAATTGAGATTAGGCTGTACTTGTTTAACAGAGCAAACAGGGTTTGTGGGCGTTATTATTAAAATGAGAAATCTTAAATGCACTGCACTGGATGTATTTTAAATGGAACTGATCAGTAATGGATAACCAGAATTCTTATCTGGATACCAAAAGATTGTCAAAGTGTGAGGAAACGTCATCTTGTAAGATAGATGAAATAAGATCAGTGGTGACATTGGGACAAATCGTTCTGAATAGGAACGTATGAAAGGCACTTGGCGAGACCATCATTCAACAGTTGATAAACATGGGTTGAATATGATTATATACATTTTTTTTATTATAATTAACGTTGGTTGTTAAGTGTTACATCTTTAAGTGTTCTCAACTTTTTAGATACTAAGTGGGCGAGGCAATAATCTTCATGAAGTCATAACCCCTGAAGGTGATTCCTTTTTGGCTAGTATGCCTTCCAAATTCCGAAAAAATATCTGGATTAAACGAGGTATATTGCTCTTACTTATTTTTTTTTTAATAGGGCTTGTAATCCATTTTATGTATTAAGATTGTTGTAACAGTTTATGGGTTTTTAAAGGACCTTTTCTATTTTAGGTGACTTTGTCGTTGTCGAGCCCATCACAGAAGGTTTAAAAGTAAAAGCTGAAATTGTACAGATATTGCTCAAAGACCATATAAAATATTTTAAATCGATAGGAATATGGTAATTTAACTATCCTATTGTGTCTGATCATGCAAGTCATACATTGAGAAGGAGTAGGAGACAGGAATTTAGCATTAGCAGGGTACAGCAAAACAATAGTACATGCATTATTTACCTGGTATGAAGATAGCATCCGGAAAACTGCAGCCAGGCACATTTTCAAACTAGTGTTTATATACATTGCACCATGCTTGTGCCACTTATCCTTCTCCTACTCCTCCACTATGTAACTTACTTTAATATTATTTATGCTGAGCCGCTGGAGTGGCATACTTTATTAAATGATATGACACCGGTGCTCCAAATGAAGATGACGTTCGTTAACAAAAAAGGTTTTGTGTCGTATTTCACCTTATTTTAATTTCTTTTTGCCTGCGTTTTTATGGCACAAGGGTGGCAAAGGTCATTCTATGCTATGACCTTCATTTTTCCAAGGAAATTCAACCCTTGCTGCCAGGGTAACCAAATGTCAGACTACAGTGGGCAGAAAATCGACACGCATTCTACCATACTAGTAGAAATCGAATCTAGGTTGATGGCATGATAGCAAATGCATGCCATTAACTTAGGTTTGAATCTCAGTGGCATGGTAGAATGCATAGGGGATCGAATCTAGGTTAATGGCATGATAGGTAAATATATGCCATTAACTTACGTTCTATTCCCAGTATTATGGTAGAATGCATAGGGACTCGAACCTATTTAAATAGCACAATAGGCAAATACATTACTACTCTGCCATCATGGAGCAGTGGATCTCTATTTTTCCATAGAATCCAAACTTCAGTGCTACTTCACAAGATGCAACCCACTCAATTCTTGTTAGTATCACCAAAACTGGCAGTTGGCTTAACCATGTTGTTTACGCTGTTTTTAGTGATTTAACATTATACTGATTCACGGCTACTCGAATTCTATATGAACGGACAGCAAGGGTGCAGCTTGAAGCAGCGGGGGGCATGGGGTCTTCCTCCCAAAACTCCTTCACTAATGCACCCCCTTCACTGATTCACGAAAATTACAAAAAATTCTGTAAACAACACGGCGGCTGGTCACTGCATCATATGTATGTGAAATCACAACGCGATATACTGCAATTTTGTACGATTTTAAGAGGATAGAGAGAGAGAGAAGTGAGTTACGTCTCATGCAGTTACACCTAAACTTTTCATCTCTTCGAGGATAACACTGTCTTACAATAGCAGAGTGGTAGCACATTTGCCTTTTGTGCCATTTACCTCAGTTCGATTCTTGATGGTATGATGAAACACACGGGCGGACTGGATCCTCTCGAAAGGTGCATACCTTGGATTTTCGGGGTGTGCGAGTCCATTGGTTCATAGGTTAGTGAAAAATTCCCCAACTATTGCCTTGTGGACTGGCAGTACAGTCCCATCCTGGAAATGCATGCCATTTTCTGAATGTGCGTTCATAGAATCTGTGCCTCTTCCCCCCCCAGTTTAATCTGTGGTTTAGTTCCTTCTGCTGCAGAGGTTTGGATTCCCTGTAAAGCTGTTGGTTCTTCGGCACGATCTTTGATACCCTTGTGTCATAAAAAAAATTATTTTAAATTCCACAAAATTTGGCTAACTTTTTTTTTTTACATAGGCCTAAGGAGTTTGACGAATATCCAAGCAGTTCTAAATGTAGGGGTGATGGAGATGAGGATGAAGAAGATTGTGATAACTTGTTTGTGAATGATAATAGGCATAATGTAGACATTCAGATGTCATCATCCGAAGAATCCTCAGATGAACAATTATCAGATGACGGTGATGATGATAGCGAAACAAATTCAAGAGATAAGATTATGTAAATAATTATCATGACTTGTGCAGAGTACTGCTTTGTACATAAGAGTGCATTAACGATAACGATGGCACATTCCTGCACTGTTAATTCTTTTGAACATGAGCTACTTATGCAAAATTTGAACATAAGTGCATTTTAAACTCATAATTATTATTTTTAGTTCGTTGAAATTGTTAATTGTTTGCAGATTTCGTTAAGTGATAGAGGCTCTTCACTAAATTTTTAAGAAGCATTCAATAGCTTTAAGCAAAAGTTATTGTACAGATGTCATTTTCTTTTACAGTTCGAAACATTAAAATTCAAAGCAGCTACTACTGTTGGTTGTAATTATTGTGTTCAAGGATGCTGTTGACTTAACTATAGTGCATAAAATACGCGGAATAGAAGTAAAGGACTCAATATTAAAAGAATGACACATCCTAAGGACCCGCTATTTAGTAAACATGCACCCTTGAAGGAGGGGCATGCTTTTTAGTGGATGCAACTTCCCCCTTCAACATTTTATTTTGAAATTTCATCGTGGAATAACTGGAATGGAGTGGAATGAATTTTAAATGGGTGTGGGATTTCTTTCTTTACTTACTGAGTTTTATCTCCCACAATAACGGTTGTCTTATAACATGAATGGCTGGGCAAAAGGTCCATCCATTATGATGGTTTCTCTACATTCCTATCTATCTTTCCACATCTGTATTTTACTTCCAACAAGCCTACAGTGATGTCCTACACCCCAACACCTTCCCATTAAATATATTAATATACCATTAATATACCATCCAATTTTCCTTTTACTTATTTGTAGAAATAATGCGAAATAATTTTATAGTGTTATGCTGGAAAACTTACTAACATAAATGTTTGAATAAGGCAGAAAAATGTTTTTTGAGGACTGACATTTTCCAAAAAATACCCGCATAGTCTGTCCTTTGAACCCAGTTTTATGAGCACCCATTGAAACTCTCGATGAATGCAGATGTCAATCCGATATTTTATATTTTTCATTTACAGCATCCACTTCTGAAGATGAGAAGAAAAATAATATTTGGAGTTGAAGTGTGGCTCAAACAAAAAGGGTGGGAGCTTTTATTTGCTTAATAATAATTGGAAAGTGATTGTACACTCATGTTTGTGAAAATTGCAACATCAGGAAGGAATGGTCAGATCAGAATGAAATTTATACCACATATGAGGAAAGGTATTATAAAGATACAGTTAATTTTACAGACAAATGCAACTATATTAAGGGCAGAAAATCTGTATTTACTGAAGTCTCCCCTAGCAGCAATAGGAGCTTCTAAATATTTGAGCATAGAGTCAAATAGAGTTCAGGTGTGTTCTTGAGGTATTGCCTGCTAGGCTTCTTTGATCTAAGTTAACAGTTAATTGGTAGTGACTGCTGGAGAACAGTGGTGATCCTGTTGACAAATAACCATATTCCACACATTTTCAATTGGTGACATGTCTGGTGAATGGGCATGCTAAGGAAGAAGCGGTATCTCCTGTACTGTGAAGAAGATTGGACATTCTGAACAACATGTAGTCAGGTGTTGTCATGTTGGAATATAGTGCCGGAAGTGTGTTGAAGGAAGGGTACCATACAACTTGGGCTTCTAAAACCTTTCCGATGTAGTGATTTCTTTTGAGAGTACCCTCAATTCGCAGTAGTCGAGATCGCTTATAATAGCCAATAGTACACCACGCCACCACATTGACTGTTTGTGCAGTGTGGCACTCTAAAAGGCGCACCAGAAGATGGCCCTCACCACAATACTAACAGGTAAGCGGTCATAATTTTTTGTCCAGATTGTAGCAGGCTCATCCAGAAACAAAAATCTGGTGTTAATCTGCATGCCATTATCTATATTTATCCACTCATTGCAACCGAAGGCATCGATAGTTCAGAGTCAAAAGTATCCTCTGCAAAGGAATGTGTGCGCATAATCCTCTGCACAGCACATGCTTTTGAACTATAGAAGCAGACAATGCTGCACCTGTAGCAGTGCTCCACTGCTGTGCTAACACTTGAGAACAAGCTTTACAGTTCATTACTGCCATGCAGATTAGATGTCTATATTCCCGTGTTTTTGTCACATTTCCTGATCTACTGCCAGATTTTCAACTCATTCCGTGTTCTTCGGTTTACTGCTTTTACTCCACACACTCACATGCTTTCATGTCATTAAGCTTCGTACGAGCAGCAGTATCTTGATTTAAAAAAATCACCCTTCCTGCAAGCCAATGATGCATCTCCGTTCGAACTGTATTCTTTGCTTGTACGGCACTTTGTAACATTGACGACTTAGTGATTCCAGTAGAATAGTTTGTAGCTCTCTGACAATGATGTAATACTTGTTTGACTCTTCCACAGCCCTCTGTGTATACTTCTCGTACTACCGTTCAGAGGGTGCTGCTGAGTCCAGACATACATACTCACGCCAAATTTTTAATCATTTGCATCTCATACCCTACTTTACATTTTCTGTAAATTTCAGTCAAATCGGACAATTCCTTCCTGATGTTGCAATTTTCATAAATATGAGTGTCTATTACGCTGGACTCATTTACTTTTTTCAAAACTATGATTGGGAGGTGGGGGTGGAGCGTTGAGGACTCAAAATTTAAAAGTTTCAAAATTAGAGTAAACTAATTTTCAATTATGTTAATTACTTGTACCCAAATGGTGGGTTGTGAAAAGTTTTTTGTTTTATTGTAAAAAGGAAATTTAAAGTTATGAAAAATGGGGTGGGGGGGTTACAAAAGAGAAAGTATCACCATGGAAATTGGGATAAACCATTGACGAAAACCTCAGTGTTGTTATGTTATTACGTGATTACAGCATGAATGTTATGTTATTACATGATTATAGCATGCATTTAACTTGAAAAGCGATTGCTAGAAGGCAGCACACTTTGAGTGTTAGAAGTTTCCGGATCTCACCATTATTTTTAACGATGCTCGATGACTGTCCGATCATAGACGTAGAGTTATATGGACCTTTGAGGCCTGAGACTCCCTCCCACTCCAACAATTTAAAATAATTACATAAGGTTAAACACTGGTGAAATAGCAATGAAAAGATCACCCAAGCTTTTGGACACGTCAGTAGCAGTCCTTCATCAGGAGTAATGCTTCTTAAACCAAATAGACATCAAAGAAGTGATTTTAAAAAAATAGTCCGAGCACTGCCCCATTTCAAAATTCATCTGTAGTGAAGCTCTATATGCGCTCGCAGAGGGGAGGATGATCGGTCGTCTGTAGCTCAGTTGGAAGAGCCCTTGGCCGGATACCAAGAGGTCGTGGGTTCAGTTCCTACCAGGCATGTGATTTTTTGGCTATTGGTACAAACAAAAAAAAAAAGATATATATACATCTGAGTAGCTCTCTGTATGCGACTGGCAACTATGCTAGCCTGTGAAGAATAATATCTCTATTAAAAAAAAAAATATATATATATATATATATATATATATATATATATATTATATTACCACATTATCGGCTGTGATGAGAAAAAATTCCTGCCTTGAAGCGTATTTGTTTAAAAATATTTTTGATGGTATAAATACTATGTAAGTTCAAGCTGATCATCAATCCCTGAACGCCATAATAAGATCTCTTGACTTCAGAATTAACTTCAGAAACTTCAATAAATCCTCCTTTTTTACTGTAACTCTTTTTTATGGCATTCTTCGTTTAAATTTGATCCAAAACTGCATTTGCTCAAAACATTATGGCAGTGCCCATAATCTAAATAAAAAGAGGTATTATAAATGAAAATAAAAGTTATACAAAAATATGTGAAAAGCTAAAAATAAAGATTGAAATAAAGTATTATGATCATTATAATACAAATTATCATTTATTATAACATATAATGAATTAATAAATTTATTCATTCATCATATTTCACTTATTTTTAAACAGACAGGAAATATTATAAAATAAGTGATTACACAATACTTATTCAGGAACTCATAGATAGAATAAAGGTATATATTTAAAACGTTGTTATATATGCACAAAATATAACAATAAAAAACTAAAACTTACCTCAAAGTAAACTAAGTTTGAAAGAAACAGCGAAGCAAGTTTTGAAAGAAATCAAGTGTAAGTTCTCAAGTGAAAATTAGACATGTGTCTAAACGCATGCATCCATATTCTTCCCGTTATTGGAATTCTTGCCACATGGAATACATAACTTTCTATAAATAATTGTGAACACATTACTGCATATCATTTTTTAATTTTTACCGTAAACCACTTAATTCAAAAACATAAACGAGTGGTATTATCTAACTTGGTAGCTGCCACTACATTATTACCAGGCTTCATATGCACACAACTTTTTATAAACAAATTAATTTTGGCTAAACCCACATTCATAATTGGCATACGAGTGAACATATGCTCAAAATTGGTGATCGCAAATTTTCGCCATCTACCGCCAAATGTAGCCAAATTGCAATCATGAAATAATCGTTGCGATTATTTCATGATTGCAAAGGGAATTTGCAATTCTTTCTTTAAAAGATTTCTTTTCTTTAAAAATTAATATTTCAAAAAGTATAATGCATCCTAAAACGAAGCCTCGCTATTTATAGCTTCAAGGTTTGTAGTTAACCAAAAAAAAAAAAAATATTACAGGTTAGTACTGGCTGTGCCACATAGATTTTTTAAGCAAGTAACATTTTTAGCTTGTAAGTTACATCATGTTGAATGATAAATTTTTAAACCCTACGTAAAGGAGAGAGGTCAGATCTGATATCATTTTTGGAATTAGCACATTTATTTACATGTGGATCTCATTTTTTATTCTGATGGCTTCAAAAATACTCGTGTTATAAATTAAAATGTGCAAATAAATGTAAAAAATCGTGATCTGAATTTCGTGATTTTTGCAGTTGTAGATGATTTTTAAAGAACCATACCTGTGCTTCCATTACATATTTTGACCTAAAGTTCTGCATAGGGTCTTTTCTTGGGTCATACTCCATACCTGGAAAAAATCATTGGAATCTGTCACCGTGGGTGACATTTTGCAAAATTATTGGTTGTCATGCAATGACCCAACCACGTTTTTCTGCATTCCAAATTAGGCGATAAATAGCTTAATAATGTTGAGGGCTATCTCATTTTTCGCCAATTGGCGAATGAATACTCGTCTCACTGGTGTGAATAGGTCGTCGTAGCCTTAACAGTGCACCAGGTTAGCTTTGCCGCGAGTATGGAAAAACGCAAAAGTTTCATTATGCCGTTTTTCTTTCTCCTATTAAGGACTTACAAGGGATGGTTAAAAAAAAGAAAAAAAGAAAACGTGGATCGAAATTTCTAAATCAAGCATTTGCAGCGACTGCAAAATATCGTCGTTGAACAGAAATGGTCATTAATTCGAAGGTCGTTATTGAGAGAATTTACTCTATTAAAGTCCATTAGAAGAATACATTTATTGTTTTTAGAAGTAAATTCCTACAATCTTTATTGGTAGTTTCTCTTTAATAGCGATCTTCCAAAAAATGGGATATCAAACTATAGAATGTAATGTGAATTTTATTTGTGTGTGCAGTGGCGTAGGTTGTTGTGGGGGGGGTGCACCGGGGCGAAGGACCTGGGAGCAAAATTTTAATATTCTACTGGTGGAGGTGAGTGCCATAACGGGCTTTAGCGGACGTAATACTTAACTTGCCTTGGGCCCTGACAATCTACGCTATGCCTCTGTGTGTATGTTCTAGTGTGAAAATACAAGATTATAACTGCTAACTAGCGTTAGGAGAGGGTGTAAGAAGTTCTTGAAATCGGTTTTTTCATTCATAAGTTATTTTTTAGCATCAGGCAACAATCAGTTATACAGGTATATGATGTGTCCTGCATTGACTTAGTGGTAACATGTTCGGTTACTACGTAAACGATACGGGTTCGGCTCTAGTAGGTACACATCACTTGCTTTTTTTTTTTTTGACATATCCATGGTTTGCACTTTGCGTCCCTAGGCGAAAGAGGTTTGCATTCCCCTGTAAACCCTGGCTCCTGGCGCCATGGAACACACAAACTCTTGTATTTGTTCATTGCGATGTTCAAAAGTTAAACTGTGGTGAAAGATCTGTTTGTATTTTTTAGCGCCAGGACAATTGCGGCTGTGCTTTGCTAGGACTCGTGATTTTTCGCGGGATCAAAAATGGACTATAGATCAATAGAAAACGGAGGTGTTCGAGGTATAAACTCGGGTTTACTAAATGGGGTAGATAAACGCACTACCTTTGCGTCATCGTACAGCTGACGTCTTGGAAGAGTTTTTTTTTCTTTTTCTTCTGGATATACCTGTTTATATATGTTTACATATATATTTTTTTTTTTAATATTCAACACTTTACTTATAGTATGAAGAGTCGCGTCAAAGGTAAGACTAAAAGTATAGAAGACATTTCGAAGATAAGCACTGCTAAAATGTTATAGGGGGACAATCATTTCCTGGTATATTTGTTAAGCTGCCTCCCTCTTTTTTTTTTTTTTACGTTTCGCTTTATACCTACGAAAGCCTTCATCATTAGCATCTGAGGAAGACTTGCAAGGGAACAAGTCAAAACAAGGAAGAAAGGAAATGTCAATCAGATAAATACACACGAAGACGATTCCGACTTTTACAATATTTTGCATGAATCTGACTTTAATCTCGTTGCTTGGGAGTATATGAGACATTCTAATAATCATTTTGTCGAATGTATGTTATATCAAATTATTTTATGAGATCTATTTGCTCGAATTTAAAAGTGTCAGCTAGTTAAAATGCCATTTCTACATTTTTAATGGCGTAATTTAGTTACGCGAGACTTTGAAAATCGGGAGCTAAGTTTGATGTCTTGGAGAGGGATAGTCAGAGCCGACAAGAGATTTGGGGCAACCTGGGCCTGATGAAGTCTAGGCTCCCGCTCTGGCAAGGACTTATGGGATCTGAGCCCGGCCCAGGGAAGGGCTCATGGGGCCCGCGTTGGCTCCCTCGCCCCCCTGTGGAGAGTTTATCTCCGAGTATAGCAACTTCACTTCTGCTTTTTCATAGAATACATTTACGAATATTATTATTAAATTGCGAACCAAGCTGCGATTAAAAATGAAGCGATTCCAATTAACAATGTTTAGCATTCTCCGAAACTATAGCTAATTGTGGATATGTGTAATGAAAGAAATTCATTGTTTTTAAATCTACATTCAAATGTTTGAAATGCGCTTGTTCTTTACAACACAGTTCATAAATTAATAAATGTTTTAAATAAACCAAAATACTTAATTCAGGGGTCTTCAACTCGCGGGCCACTTGTTTTTTGCGGCCCGCTGGCTCATGTAAAAATACAAATTGTTTCACACAAAAATAACATCCCTTGATTCCTTTGAGCCTTAAAGCTGTGTATTTTATTCCGTTTACATTTTCACATTTCGTAATAAATATCTTAAAACGCTAGAGAATCAAAGTAACACGCCGT
>QLNU02014802.1:3611877-3624086 GCA_006491805.2 Dysdera silvatica | reverse complement strand
ACCACCCTCAAAGTGCACAATACACCCATCAGCTGGTCTTCAACGATCAAATACCTAGGTGCGTTGCATGACAAAAACCTTCCCTTCACAAACCACTTTACTTCTGTCAAAAACAAATTTAGAGCCGCTTGCTCTCTTCCAGGTAATTTGATCGGACCACGCTCTATTCTCCCTCTACAAAACAAACTGCTCTTGTACATAGCTGCTCTTGTACATAGCAGCCATTCGTCCAATTCTGACCTACGCTGCACCTGCTTGGTCTCTACTCCGCAACCAAACCCTGACTTCCCTACAACAATTCGAAAATATTACACTCTGTAGAATCCTCTACATACCATGGTATATATGAAATAACTAAATTTGTAAAGAAATCAAAATTCCAACTATTACTGAAACAATTGGCAAGCTCTCACAAAACCATTTCGATCACATCCATTTACACCCAAACCCTCTTATTTCAAACTCACACGTTCTCCATCAAATCCTTCATCACCGCTTCAACGGACACCTGAAAGCATTTGTAAATCGTTTTAAGCCTTCCCCGTCCTCCTATCCCCACCTTAGGTACCGTCCACTCCACCTACCCCCCCTCAGGTGCCGTTCCCTCCACCTACCCCCCCAAGATTCCGCCGACTTAGATGGCCACATGTCCTTACCACCAGAACCCCACGACGACGCTTCCATCGTCGTAGAGTCCCCCAGCCTCAAGAAAGTCTCCTTAGACCCCCCTCGACCTCCCTCAACCAACACATTTAACCACCATCTCAAACCTAATCGTTCCTATTATAAACCCCACCATAATCATCCCCATCAACAATAACCCTTTTTTGGAACCCATCCTACAAATCACAGTCGCCCAGATGTCACTACTAGACCCCTCCGAAGGATTGCACTCTGGCCCACCCAACATTCAACCCTACAATCCCACAACTTAGCTCGCATGCCGATTAGGTTTAACCAAACAAGTAATAACCCGTCAACCGCACCTAAATTACAACCAAACCCACGTCAAACCCTTCCTGCTATTGCACATAGACCGCCCCGCCTCCCTCACTGACAACCCGCAAACCCATCGCATTGCTACTCTTAAAGTATCACAGACTTCAATTTCGCTTGAACTTGATACCTGATATTCAATCAGCCCTTTCTACACCCTTTACCATCAAATCATCCACCATCAAAGATCAAATAAGAACGCAGAGTCTTTACCTGGACCCAGTCCTCTGCTTTTAAAATCGACAAATTTACTTACGACCCTATCACATCACTGACAAAACCCGTTTCTCATTCACTCCTATTTCTCAAGTATTTTAATTAACTTCTTAATTGTGTTTTCATTTTTATATATCTTAAATTGTTTTTTATTTTTTTTTGTTTTCCATCGGCCTCTCCAGTTTCTTTCAACATCAAATTTAACATCAACCCCCTTCCATATTTTCCTTCCTTTCCACCTCTAATTTTACCCTAAACATTAAGGCGATAAAACGTTCACATGTTAGGTGCCTCGGAAGACATGGGAAACTAGGCTAGGCTTAGATTTATAAGAGTCGGAAAAAGACTGATCCAGATCGAATAGAATCAAAGGGTTTCGAATTATTGTCTTACGCTCTATCTGTTAACTGATTGATGTTTGCCGTTCAATTTTTAATAGGAAGGCGCTGGTTCAATGTCTGGTTAAAGCGCTATCATATTTATTTCTCCATTGTTATGAGCTAAAAAATCTTCTAAATCAAAAATTAATCAATTGAAAAATAATACAGTAATAATTTTTGAAGCCTAGTATATTTTCTAGAATGCCAGTGTTAAATTGTCACTGATTAGGGCCATCTTAGCCTATTCGGAGCCTGGGGCTAGATCATTGCTTTGGGACCCTTTAACACAAAATTTTAAATTCTCAAAATATTTTAATTGAGAAAACATAAACAATAAACACACGAATTTTGTCAATTTGGAGCCTTATTGTTTGTCTGGAGACTGGACACTGTTTGCTCACCCGTTAGTACGGCACTGTCCATATGGGAAAGTTTTTCTTTTCGAAAGCTACAAATGTTTTTTTTTATTTTTTGCAAGTTTAATATGCTGTAATTCTTTGACGATAGATGGCGACACACACGTCTATTGTTTATCTCGAGACGCCAATCTTTAAGATTGAATGGAAACGGATCAACGTGGAAGTTTATTCTGATGAATGACGTGTTTCTGCCGCAACAATTGTAATCGACATGCTAACTTACGTAATTGCGTTAGCTCTAATTTCGATTTAAATTTTAACATGCTGAAAAAATTTGGAGAGAGTTAATAAAAATTCTTTATAAACTTTTTCATCGGTAGAGGTAGAAGCATTGGCGTACGCAGGGGGGTGTTGATGGGGATTGTAACCTCCCATTGCAATGAAATTTTGTATATTTAACATAGGAATATGTGAGTTGTAGCTCTGTAACCCCCCATTGAGCCTATAACCCCCTTACGAAGTTTCTGTGTAGCCTATGGGTAGAAGGGGAGGAAGAATTCTTTCACAAGGATAGTGGCGGTTCTAGGCAGGGGCCCATGGCCCCTAAATATAACCGGATTTTATTAATCCTATCTTAGTGCATGAGTGCTGCCAGCGGCGCCCGTGAACAGGGGCAAGAATTTGCGCCCCCCAAATTTTTCTTCTTCTAAAACTGCTACTACACCAGTGGCGTTCCGTGGCAAGATTTAAGTGCAGCGACTTGAAGCTAATTCATCAAAACACATTAATATGCGGTCTATACTCGCCAAAAAAACAAACAAACCGGTTTTTACCTCATTCAGTAAATAAGAAAGAAATTTACAGTAACTTTGGGTTTTGGTGAATTGGCTTCACGCAGCTTCACTTAAATCTCGCCACGAGCCGCAACTGTACTGCACAAGCATGTATAAATTAGTCCCCCCCCCCCAATAACATTGAATTTAAAAATACTTTATCTTGATTGCGAATTTTGCCCACTGATGAAATTTAACACATGCTATGACGTGGGCTCTAATCTTCATAATGCTTAGTAAGTTTGGGAAGTATAAGCTTCGTAACACCCCCCCTCCCCCATACTTG
Source organism: Dysdera silvatica (assembly GCA_006491805.2). Lineage (NCBI taxonomy): Eukaryota > Metazoa > Arthropoda > Arachnida > Araneae > Dysderidae > Dysdera > Dysdera silvatica. The sequence goes on along the minus strand of QLNU02014802.1, from coordinate 3,621,016 downwards.
CTGAATTAAAAATGGTTTGTCCCAACATTAGCAGGGATCATAAAGTCGTGGACTTATTTTTCCATTTCATTTGTCAGAACCCTAAATGAAAGGAACAAAGGGATTTTGGTACCATTTTTTATGGTCTGGAAATAATTACAGGGAATCGCGCCTGGTTACTTAGAAGTCAATAAAATGCCGCCGAAATGCTTTCACAGTATCATATGTTGGTGGAAAATAATGTTGGGAATTGCAATAAAAGGAAACGACTTTGACCCTATTTCACTTACCACCCATTGATTGCGTTAGGTAAGAAATGGACACGGGATCTAGACCGCTGGCCCACACGGAAAGAGATACCCCATTGCCTAAAAAGCGATTGGCGACTTTAACGTTAGAGTTGGCGAGTAAATTAATTTGGCGCAGTCTCACGGTAACCCGTTATTTAAGTAGATCGTACGTTTATAGCAGGGGCGCCGATTTGAAGAAAATATGGGGGGTCCCAGGGAACACTAATCCTATTCGCTTTTTATTGATAATTACTATAATACTTCAGATCTGTGCTGGTGTAATAAAATAGAGGTCTGTCTATTCCTCCTAAACAAAATTTAATTACATCTTTACAGTGTCAGGAAAATGTAATAACATGAATAATAACAATTATAATAAGAAGAATAACAATATAGGACATTAATAATAACAATACATTTTATATTTATTTATATGTTATGTTTCTCACGCTCAGATTTGTTCTGCTTTCTTACATTTATTTATCGTTTCATCAATTTTGGGGGATCTCAGCTCCATAATTTTTCTTTAGTAGGATGATTAGAGGAGCCTGCACTTTCTCGAGTTGGCGCTTCTCACTGGCGTACGCAGGGGGTGTTGATGGGGTTGTAACCCCCCATTGCAATGAAATTTTGTATATTTAACATAGGAATATGTGAGTTGTAGCTCTGTAACCCCCCATTGAGCCTATAACCCCCCCTTATGAATTTTATGTGTATGCCTATAGCGCCTCTGCTCCGCATATATCCCGATGCGGGCTTCCTTATCTTTAATCCTTTTTCGTTCTAGAAAATTAAAGAATTTCGTTTAAAGATACTTTGTAAAGGACTTGTTTAAAGAATATTTAAAAAAATTTTACAGTACCGTAAAATGTACTTGAGAACTAAAGTAATTATTGAGTCTAAAAGTATAAGTATAATTATAAGGCTATAATTATAGCTTAAGAAAAGTTATTCTACATAACAAAAAGGACGAACACTGGCAAAGGCTCATCTGACAGGAGCATCACACAACTGCCATTCCTGATAAAGGACTGCTGTTATAGCGTTCGAAAGGCTGATGACACGCGTAACTGTCTTCTCAGTATATTGGACATCTTTTCATTACAAATTATTTCTATAGAAATAAGATACAAAGTACCAGGGAAGAAATTTACATACAAAAGATACTGGTAAAGTAGCAAATGAAAGGTAATCTTTTTCATTTGCTATTTTACCAGTGCTTAAACCTTTGTATGTAAATTATTTCTAGGTACACGATGTCTTCTTTTAAAAGAATTATTTTGAGGAAACGCAGGTGTCATTCGATCACAAGCATTCAATATTAATTGTATAGTTTTAAATTAATAATTAGTGTATCTTTCGGCTGGTATAAGTTTCACGAAATACTCGTATAAGAATAATAATTTAATATAGTTTAAAATATACACTTTTAATACTGCACAATGCGAATTCTTATTTACTGAGCGCATTATTAATGGGCTTGTGAGTTGAATTCTTATGGCGCAAGGACAGCAAGGGTCGTGTTGTGTCAAATGTGATACATATACTTTTTTTTTATGTATAGAATTCATAAAAGAGATAAAGAGTGTATAAATGAAAAGTCAATTAAACGTGCAATTTGTGACGTCATGTATCATGATTTTTTCGGAGTAAAATGTAATTTGAAATTAGTTTAGGCCGACTGGATAGCTACGAAATGTTTTTTAAAAAGTGGGGATCAATTTCGCTTGCATCATGCACTATTATGTATGATGCAATGTTGATGCAATATTATATTTTATATGCAGAATTATATATTACGTATCTTTATACTTAATAGGTAATATTTTATGTTTAGAAATTAATGTATTTTTAATATATTACGTAATATAATTTTCAATTATTGTGCGTTTCAATAAGCCTCGTAAAATAATTTGTTCGTACCGTTTATCATGTGGAATGTTATTAAAACTACTTTGACGAAATTTTCCATTTTTAAGGAGGTTATTTGCACAAAATCATACATACACTCACGCGCACGTTCGTATTTGTAAAAAAAAAAGGGTGGAGGAATAATTAGAAAATAACCATGTTAAAGATTTTTTTTCACTCTTTAATATTTTAAGGAGTTTTTCCAGTCTTAGAACATACAGTGTCTGTAATTTCACCCCTTCAAAAGAAGAAGAATTGGAATTCTTTAAAATTTTTAACGTTGAATAATTTATTCCTCAGTGTGTGTTATAAATAAACATTAGTTTATTTTAATAATGAATGGTGACCCCCAAAATTTATATTCGTCATGCAAAAGTTTAAAATACGACGCTCTGTAGCTATTTGCAATGCGTTACTTTCGTCAGCTTGTTTACTGCGCGCGAGGAATGCCGGGAAGAAAGTGGGAACTCTAAGTTATGAACTTTTCCGGAATTCCTGTTTAGGAAGTGTCCGGGCTAATGTATCCGGGAAAAAAGATTGAAAAAGAGAAGAACTGGGTCTTAGCCGCCGAAGACCGGCCCCCGTTTATTATCCATTCTCATCCTCACACGTCATTGTTTTATGTCTCTGGAGAAACTGACCAGGAAAGTGCTGCATTCGGATCAGTCCAAGAATGAGACTACTGTTCTCTCTCGGACAGTAAATCTCAATGTCGAACTATCGACTGTGAATCGAGGTTTGTTTCTTCCACGCTATTTGGGGAGCACGGCGATAAACAGTAAGAGCTGCTTGCTTTATTGTTCCTGCACTGGTGAAACAGTGAGACAATCTGGCGAGGTTTATAATGAAGATTGTTTTATAATTTCCTAGACGTTTAATATTAGATATCCGATACATTAAATGATTCGACTTTTCCTCTTTCGCTCTCTCTCCCAATCTCTCCTTCCTTCCTTCCTTCCTTCCTTCCTTCCTTTATTCATTCATTCATTCATTCAAAGCAGATACAAGGTTTCAATTGATGAGTAAGACATTTTGTATATTATATTATGAGTAACATTGAAATTGTTTCTTTGCAGTTTTGTCATTGGTGAATAAAGAATAACATTCGAGTTAGTAGAAAAACTACGTGCGTACCCGTCAAAACTTGAATGAATACTAATAAACAAGAAGAGAAAAAGCGCCCTCTTTCATTTCGTGCCTTTCGGGTTACCATGATAACCAAAATTAAAAAGTAAAGAATTAATCACAACTAACATTTCCTCATGTAGCTATTATTGATTCCACCAGAATATAGTGGCAACAATTATTTTTCATTGGTTTTAACACAAATGATAATATTATTAATATTATCATAATAAAGTGGCAACAACATCTTACCTTTATCCCGCAAAAAAATAACGAAAAAATGTGACGCTTTTTTTTACTTGACCTCCGTAAAAACGTTTTCAACGTTAATAAAACGAGATATCATATTGTAGTCAATTAAGCGTTATATTAAGAACAAGTTAATACAGTTAATTAAAGAACACGCAAATGTATTTGGACATTAGCGGGCTAATGAAGGTTCTAAATTTTAGAATGATGTGAACATGATGTGAACAGCGTTACACTATATTACACTATTAAATGCCATTATATCATACGTATAATAAATAGATGCCATTATATCATAAGTGTAATAAATTTAGTCAGAGTTGCGCAAATGATCAGCAATTAACAAGCGGTGCTTCAGAGTAATTGGCTGTTCCATTGCAGCCAGGCAATATTTTGTTTAAAACACGTCATCATGATATTGAAAAATTGTAATTTTAAACGTTTCACTTCAAAAATAAGTTATACGCTCTTGGTTGTGTAGCACTAACCGAAATCACAATGCTTATCGTAAAAACAAAACTAGTTCTTAATTCGCTAAAAGCGAAGCCGAAAAGCATATTTGGCATTGTTTTTGATATAGAAGACGCCTCTGGCTGTTAAATATTGTACGGAATAAGTCTCAGGACCTCAACTGGAGTGGGTCAAAAGAATAAGAAAATTTTATGCCACGACGTTAAATCATTGACGTGAGTTTGAACACACTTGTTTGCGATAAAAACTCAGAAAGGTGAGTTCGCCATCACGGATCCTGAGGTGACCAACGGTAGACTGTGGTCAATCAAACCAAAACGTAACTCCAGTTGGTTATTGGAGGGGAAACTTATAGCAGATCATATCTTTTTCCGGGGAATGATTTCTTCATGATCGGAAGGAAACCTTCATAGTCGTTTCGGTATAATTTGTCTGGTATTGCTTAACTGTTGTACCAGCTTCATCATCCTTAAAACAAGATGGATGTATAAGCTAATAAGAGATATTTAGAGGCAAGTATGTATTTATTTTAATAACCTGAGGAAGAATTAGAATCTATAAAGAAGTGTTTGCCCAATATGCTGTAAAAAATTTGCTCACGGTCCAGCAGTTCTGGAGAAAATACTAATTTTATTCAGAGGCTATTTTTTAAAAATTATTTTAAAATAAAATAATAATATAATGATATAAAATAATAAAATTAATGATATAAAATAATAAATTAATGATATATAAAATAATAAATTAATGATATAAAATAATAAAAGTAATGATATAAAATAATAAATTATTAAATAATAATTAAATAATAAGATATTATATTATTATTTCATATAATTAGTTTATTACTTTATATCATTATATTATCATTTTATATCACTAAATTTAATATTTTATATTCATTAATTTATTATTCTATGCTGTTATTATTTTTTATTATTTATGAACGTCTTTTGATGATTTCCTGACAGTATAAAACTGAGATTTAAAGGTTCTAGTCCAAGCTATGTAAAGTAACTAAGCTCAATGACAGGATTACCTCTGTTGTATCAGTATTTATAACCGGAAGTTAGCACGTCTCCAAGATTCAATTTTACCATGTAACTAGAAATTTGGTTAACATAAATGTGATTCATTTCTATTTTGAAATGGTAATGTAACGTCTTGTTGCGAGAATCGACAACGGATTAGAAGAGTTGTTAGAGAGGCAACAGCAGGAGTGGGAACCTTTTCATGTTGGAAGGCCGCATTAAGTTATAAGCGAAGAAGGTCGCATTCAAGAAATTTCAATGAGATACAGAGGCGTAGCAGTTCAATAATTATGGGAACTCAGTACTTTTTTAATAGATCACGTGATTTGGCGTTAAACAAAACAATGTATTTTGATACCCAATGAGGAGGCTTCAGCCCACCTTTTGTACGCCACTAATTAGATATATAGCAGAATCTCGATTATTCGAACTTCGTTTAACCGAAATGGTCAACTGTACTTATTATTATTTTAGTAGATACTCGTTCAATACTTTCGGTAGAAATATTCATATTTACATTCTGATATAATCCGGCCTTGAGAGAGAAGCCAATAAAAATGGTAGATATTAGACACATGAAAATGTATGTATATGTATTTTTATATGTATATGAGGTATATACAAAGATAACAGACTATTTACAAAACGGTTAATATTTTAATTAATGCATACATATACTTTGTGGCGTTTTTCACTATCAATGTATTACATAAAAAGGTTAAACACTGGTAAAATAGCAATGAGTGATCTTTTTCATTGCTATTTTACCAGTGTTTAACCTTTTTATGTAATTTCCTCCCTGGTACCCTGTATTTTATTTCTATCAATGTATTTGTTTAGTAATATATAATTAAACGTGTTCTTGGATAAATATTTAAATTTCCCTGTACCTTTATTTTAAAAATGGAAATTACCTTGCCATACTTCTTTTAACTTTTGTGTTTGAAATATGTTCATTTAAGATGATAATAAAAATTAAGTAAATGGTAAAATGAAAAAAAATCATATTAATAAAAATAAAAGGATTTTGTTTGCAAAATTCGGATTCCTAACGAAGACTGCACTTACTTGCCTAAAAGGCCGCAGGTTCCTCACCCCTGTCCTATTATTTAAAATTATTAATTAGTTTAATGGTCGTATTACGGTTCCAGTTTGAGAGAAATCGGGGGAGGGAGGGGCATGGCTTACGCCATAGGCGTACGCATGAAGTTCGTAAGGGAGGTTATAGGCTAAATTTGGGGGGGGGGTGAGGTTACAGAGCTACAACTCACATATTCCTATGTTAAATATACAAAATTTCATTGCAATGGGGGGACTACAACTATCAACACCCCCCTGCGTACCCCCAATGGCTTACGCCCGCTTTAGATTTTACACTGTCTGTCAACGCAGCAAAACGATTCTGCACGCTCTTTAAATACGCTGCAATTAAAGTATAAAATAAGAAATAAAATTTTAGGTTTTATTTTACGTTTTTCAGTCTACAGTTTTGCTCCAGTGGTTTGGCGACTTCTTTCAAATTACCCCATTAGCAGGACAAAAAGTTCGAAATAAATGAAGTTAATTTTTTCTTGTGTTACAAAAAAATTCGATAAAGTTTCCGCCAGCCGTTCGCGAACCACTAGTTACTCTTTTTCAGTCATTTCACGGTTTTTTAAAATTTATTTTACTTATTTTTTTTTTTATTTTTTGCTACTCTACAGTCAATTTTATAACAATTCGTGGATTCGTTTTATTGTGGTATATCTTAACGATACTGTTTATCATGGGTAAGAACAGAGGAGTGCAGAATAGTTTTTTCTACATATAGATGGCGCCACAAGTAGCTATATTAACCGGTTAAATATTCCCTTTCAGGAAAAAAACTAAATTTTATTAGTTCCATTTTCTCACTGTATTTTAACTCAGGTTTCGTCCAGTGGCGGATTTACCGATAGGCTAAGTAATCTGAAGCCTACAGCGACAAATTTTCGATGAAAAGTTTGCAAAGGCGGGGTTGAATTTTTTGGTGGTTAATTGAATTATAAATTGTTACGTTCGGAGGCGTAACTAGGCGTTGACGAAGGGAGAGCTGCCATAGGCACCGGCTTGAGAGAAATTCAAAATGTGCCACATTCTCGACTACTTGCGAAAATGCGAACTTCAAATAACTGTTACTTTTTATATAAATCGAACACTACGCAGATTAAATTAAACAATAATATAAATCAACGTTTATTGGCGTAGTGATACCAACGCCGATGGTATGGCGTGATTAGATGGTGAAACGTTCGAAAGAAAATAAATATTTCTGCCTTCGGTGGGACCTGAACCCACGACCTTCCACTTGCCGGGCGGAGGCTCTACCCACTGAGCTACGAACGACAATATATAATCTCTTTACGAACGTATATAAAGACTTTACTGAAGCCAGTTATTTCGCAGAATGGTGTAGTACATGGACTACTATTTAAACCAAATTGCAAAGAGACTGGTATTAAATTGATCGAAAGGTATCACTACGCCAATAAACGTTAATTAATATTGTTGTTCAATTTAACTGTTTGTTTGGATTTTTATGGCGCAAGAGCATCTGGGCTATAATGCGCCAAACATGGTAAAATCAAAGACTATTGTAAAAGCCAGTTCTCTGTAAAAAGTTAACGAGATGTGTGACAAATAACTGTTAGAGTAATCAAATTAGGGGTATATATATCGTGTGTTTTGCCAATGCCATTTATCATATGTGGGACAGACCAAGCGGGCCCTACGACATCGTATAAAAGAACATCAAAGATATGTCACCAATGCTTAGTTTCAAAAATCATCCATTGTAGTTCATTGTTGGAATAATGACCATCAATTCAACTTTAAAGAAGCCACGGTCATTTGCCAACCTTTTTCGGTCATTGAACTTGACTTCCTAGAAGCGTTTTACATCCATAGATTTGGTGCATCACTTGTGAACGACCATAAATCAACCCCAAGTTTTAGTGGGGCTTGGAAAAATCTGTTAAAACTCTTCCCCATTGCTTCTCCTTCAACTACACCTGCTACTTAACTTTGTGACCAAAATTTACCACTTTGTAAGTTGGCCGCCTAAAACAACTCTGTACTCCTGAAAAAAAGCACTAACCGCTACCGGCAACGTATTAACCACATCGAGTTGGCAACACTCCAATGTTGTTTATTGCACGCTAGTTCCAGACGAGGAGAGACCTTGTTCTCTCGAAACGTGCGTCGAACCATCTTTTAAACTTACAACTACGATAAAAAACGTTGTTATTTTTCCATTATTGTTATATTTGCGTAGTGTTCGTCACTTTTCCAGTCTTTATTGTCAAATTAAGAATTTGACAAAACGTTAAAATTTCTATTATATCTCTAGTTAGGTTTGGCAAGAATAGGCGGCAATATATATCAGCCTACACGCGGTAAAATAGTAAATCCGCCCCATATTTCAGTCCTTGGCGTTTCTTGATTAAACAAATTAGTCGCCATGGTTGGAAGTGTTTTTAACTTGTTGGTTTTAGATTATACCCGTGTACATCATTATTGTATTTCATATACATAAATAACATTTACTTTGATTGTTTCATTTTCTTTGCACACAACCAAGCCAGCGGTGGACTGGGTCACTATGCCACTCGTTGATGCAGGTTGAAAACCATATTGAAAACAGGTGGCCCGGTAGGCTAAACCGGAAAAAAAAATGGCCAGATAAGTCTAACAGCATAGGCCAAAGTAAGCCAGTCCACCCCTGCTGGGACCCAAACTCAGTCCTATAAATTTAAAAGCTGTGACCGCAACCATTAGGCCAGTGGTTCCCAACCTGGGGGTCGTGAACAGGTTTCTGGAGAATGGCCGAAACTATTTTTAGTTGCAATTATTTTTATAAGGAATTTCATACCAAATGTTTCCAACGCTTTTATACTTCAACATGGCTACACACATTGCAATATTCTACTAATGGTTGTTAACTTTATATCTATAATATACATTCAGTAGAGGAATTATAAAAATGCCGCCCCTTCCCCCCTTTACAAAGAAAGGGATATTTGTAAAAAGAAGCATATCATACTCTCAACATTTCATATGTAAAGG
>QLNU02014802.1:3576532-3611777 GCA_006491805.2 Dysdera silvatica | reverse complement strand
TAAGTAATATATATATAATTAATATAATTTTGTATTTAATGTGTTTTCTTTACTCCTCATGATAAAAATACTTTTTTATGGTGGCGGCGGACAGAGGGGGTTGCGACTTGAAAAAAGGTTGGGAACCACTGTGCTAGGCCGTTATGGCGCTTTGAAAATTTCCTCAGTAATAAAGCCCATGAAGGCCATGCACGGGGTAAGGGATTGGTTTTGCCCATTAGGGAAATATTATTTTAATTTTTTTTTTATGAGCGAAATAAAAATTCTGTCCCCACACCTTCAGAATTACCTCCATTTTATCCCATTTATTCCCATCTTCAGAAATACCTCCCATTTTAAAACTTATGCAAGGGCCTGAAGCCTATAACATATGAATATTCTGCATATGTGCTTTAAAACCAATGATATGAAAGAAGTGGATTTTTTTTTTTCATTTATGTATAGTTTTTTTGAACGGCACAAATTGCATCTTAATCTCCACTAAGCATCACATATTTATTATGGACATATTAATGCGTGCTTCTTAAGCTCCTCAGTTTGAAAATCTTTAATAAATCGTCTAAAGTATATATTTTTAATTTATCATTTATGCTTACTTCATCTTAGGGGCGTAGCCGTTTAAAAATTAGGGGATTCAATTAGCTTTAAAAAATTGTATGGTTCAGCGTTAAAGAGAAAAATATGCGCACGCAAATCGCCAAAAATGGCGTACGCAAGGGGGTCAACACCCCCTTGCGTACGCCAATGGGCTTGATGCTTCTCCGTTTTACGTCACTGCCTCATACATGAGTTTTGATAATTTATTCTTATGCATTTATTGACGTTAAAGCGTTGTCCTTTTCCTGCAATCTTCACGAAAGGCCTTGAACTAAACTATACATTTGCAAATACGTATATCTGTAGACGTTAGTGATTTGAGAGCTGTAAAAAATATCCGATCTTCGTTTGAAAGTGAAATTATATGTATATATATGGCAAGCAATATTACTCGATAAAAGGAATTATTTCGAGTGAAAAATTCAGCCTTCATATTAAAGATCGAAAACTTAATTAAAGTTTGAAACATCTGAATGGTAGCATTATCAAGCAAAGAACGGATAAATTAAAATAAAACTGAAGCGTTATGAAAATGAAAAATACAGTCTACTAGTTATTTTATTTTCCTCTGACATAAAAAGTATATTTATTTTGTTAGTTTCAAACGCATTTACAAAATATTCAACGGTATGATAAATAGTCATGGTGGAAAGAGTACTTTAATATAGTTGTGGAATTAAAGGAAATCGTTTGAGCGGGAAAAAGACTCAAATCGATGGAGTTCATAAATAATTTGTACTTTTAAGCAAACTTAAATATAAGATGTAAGATATTATTACCCTTCACAGGGATAACACAATTGCCAAATAATGGTCAACACAGAAAAGCCTCCGGGGCGAGATTTTTGTGAGTTTTTCGTGGGGGAATTTATTATACAATAATTTTTGCCACCCACGTATTAATTAGCTCAAACTAGAGTCTTTTTTTATATTTGGAGAAAAAGGAGAGGACGGTTTGATTTGATAAAATTTGGAGGACGGCGCCTCTTTTTCTCCAAATATAAAAAAGCTCTAGTTTGAGCTATATAAACGTGGGTGGCAAAAATTATTGTATAAATTTAAATATATACTGTAAGGGTTCGCCTTCTCTACTAATGTAATAATTGCATTTGTGAGCAAAGAGAAATTAAGGAGTTTAATTAGAGTAGGTGAAACACAAAGTCCATTAAATCAGTTATTAAATTTGATTTGTTGGTATTTAAGGTATTTTTAAGATTGCGTCAAATTCTCAACGTAACAAGCTTAGCTGGTGGAGTCCCCCAGGGGCGGAAAGTGTGGAGGGTGAAGGGTGATCCAAGGGAGAGCTTCAATTAGTATTCTGGTGGGAAGTTGGTGGTAAACAGGCCTCTTCCCTCGGAGGTTGTGTTGACATTAAATTCAATTTGGCCTTTGGGGAGTTTAAAGCAGCTTTTCACTTTCTGCTTCTTCCTTCTCTCTTCCTCCATTTCGTTCTCTCCGGAGTAGCAAACATCCCCAACTGAGAATGCTACTGTTGTTTTTTGGCCGAGTTCTGTCATTTCTAAGCTATTTTCTTTCATGTTTTTTCGGCGCATAATTCTAAGGGCGTCGAGTGGAGTGGAATCTTTCCATCTGTATGTCGTCTAACTGGTTCCAATCGGAACATTTGCTACACATATTTTACCTTTCGAGTGAAATTTTGCAAGCATATGTTATAAAAGATTAACAGGCTTACAATAAGTTGTAATAACTTACTACGGGACCGATTTTCAAATAATGAAATTTCGCTAACTGTAATATCATTTTCTCTGTCTTTTTCTCTCCCTCTGAGAAAGTAAATTAATTTATTAATGAAGTTGTAAATTGTAAGTTGGTTTCGATTTTTTTTGAAGACAGATTGTGAATTTGCATTTGCGGAGTGATTTGGATGTGTTTGGAAAATTTCTACGGTACTTTAACTTCCTAAGTTCAATGTCCGCGTGATTTCTGAACAATAAGTGATCTGTTTAAAATCTTCTTCTGTGCTCATATATGTAATAATATTTCCTTAAAATTGTTATTATAAAATATTTTAAACTGATATAAAATGAAACTTTGTAATAGAATAGATTAGAGTCGAGTTTTGGTGAAATTAATGAGGTAATTAAAATTTTGTGTATTGCTTGGAATGTGTTTCGTATATGCAATACAACCTGTTATTTATCAGATAGACAAGAAACAAATCCATAAGCTATACCCAAAAAAGTGTAATATCTCGAAGAGCTAAGACCTAAAGCAAAAATTGAAATGAAGAAATGAGAAAAAAGAGTCGATGTAAAATGAGCTTGGATGCATATAATAAATAATGATGAATTAAAAATGGAAAAAAATAGCATTTTTAGGCGTAGTGGAAATTTTAATAAACAAATTTCAAAGCGTTTCGGACGGAATTTCGCGGTCCCTCGTCAGGAATACGCGTTTGTCTGGCACTGCGACAAACAATGAAGTGTTGCCTATTCACTGATGGGTTGTGTTGCCAGTTAGGTTGAAGAGCTAAAAGTACTGGTTGGAAAAAATTGACTAAATATATTAAACAATATCTCCATACTCTTTTTGTAAAAATAAACGAATCCATTTTTTGAAATCCATTCAGAAATGCAATTTTATGAAAACACCCTTAAATTTATTAAACTAAAATGACAATACCTAATGATCTATAGCAACTAATAATATAATATTCATGGTTAATTGCACATACACTCAAAGTTTTGCTTTAGATATTTCTTAAACTTTGGCCATAAGTTGGAAGGGTAAGACATTTTAAACATTTTTCAGATGTTGAATATATTCGAATTTCCTTAAAGTGACATGAAAATTGTTGTTTCCTGAATTTCTGAAAAATTATTATATACATACTATTACTACGTTATATCTTAATATAGTAATAGTAAGACTACTCTATCCTCTCAAGATAACGCGAACAACTTTTAATGTGATCAATTTCTTGTTACAGTGAGTATTCAGGTTAACGAGGTTCAATTGTAGTTTATGTCAGGTTATAAAATAATCCCTAATAGCTTATAGCAGGGGTATAGTAATTCAAACATTGGGGGGCTAAAGTAGCCTTGTGACAGATCGTGTGATATGGGGCTAAGAATAATAATATGATATAATAGAATAATGTGCTTTTTATCCAATGGGAGGGGCTTGAGCCGCCATTTCCTACGTCATAGGTTTATACAATTACCTTTAATAGAGGTTATACAATTACCTTTAATAGAGGTTATACAATAATCCTTAATACTGTTTATACAATAAATCTTAATAGTGGTTATATAATAATCCTTAATAGAGATTGTACAGTAATCCTTAATAGAGATTACACAATAATTCTTAATAGAGGTTGTACAATAATTCTTAATAGAGTTTATACAATAATCCTTAGTAGAAATTATACAATAATCTTTAATAGAGGTTCTAAAACAATGCCTAATAGAAGTTATACAATAATCCCTAATATAGGTTATACAATAATCCCTAATATAGGTTATACAATAATCCTTAATAGAGGTTGTATAGTAATCTTTTAATATAGATTATAAAATGAACCAGTGGGTTTTAAATACTTTTTATACTGTGGAATACCCTTTTCTTACCACATGCCTAGGTACGCTCTATAAATAATAGCTAAGGAGAATCTAAATGGTTATTATTTATGACTGTTTGGCTATAAACATAAAAATAAGCAGCACATAAGTATGCAATTGTAGGTAATACCTTTCTATTGTTTGCGTGTATTGGTTACGGTTTATTAGTTCCAAAGGGTTGCCATGGGGGGAAAATTACAAAATTTACAGAATTTATTCAAAATTTCGGCGATATTTTACAAATTGCTCGCGGAATCCCTGGATAGTGGTCCCGAAACCCCAGGATTCCTAAAAACACATTTTTAGAAACGCTGAAATATATCATAATAAGTTATTATGGAACTGCTAAAGGAGAAGTCATCTGTGAGACCCTACAAAAGTGACCGTAAGGATTAATAGGCCTCCAAGTTAAAATAACTATTTGTGTAGTAAAAATAAAGTAAAAACAGCCCACGGGCGACCATTATTCGGAGCTTCCACAATAATTCATGATATTTATACTAAGTTAAAATAATATACAACAGATCAATCACTCAATCAGTCAATCAATCAAATAAAATTGAAAATCAGTTAATTAGTTTGATCTTCATTTTTAATTTTAGAAATGAAAACAATGATATTCGTGAAGTGTAGTTTTGAAATTCAAAAGCAAAGCATTTTCTTTTTCTTTTTTTTTAAACTTCTTGTACTTTTCGAAAGTTTATTTGTAACTACAAATTTGAAATCTAATTAAAGCAAAGAAAATAAAAAGATATTTTTAAATTTTCCAAAAGGTGGGATAAAACTAATAATTTCAAAATGTTGACAGTTAATTTTAAATCAACGGAATTTAACGTTGAGGAAATGCTGATTTATACTTCTTCTGTGCGCCTTAATATCAAAGAGCAAACCACTAGCAAAGCAATCATCTAAAAATGGGAAGCAAAAACCATCGAATTTATAATTTGCTAGAGCGGCCCGAAATAAGATTCCACCGTCTTCCCAACCAAGATAAAAAAAGATCTTTTTGCAGCAGTTTGGGATCGAAATTCTGTTTACAATAGAACGTTTTTCCTTTCAGGGTAGTCGATGATGTTCATTACTAAAGCGCTTCACGTCCTATTAAAAAGCCCCACTTTCGCTGTTATATAAATGCCCCTTATTTGAAGAAGGAAGAAGCGTGGTCTCGCACTCTTCGGAATTTTTCTTTCTTTGCTCTGACCCTGGGCGGGTGAAGAGAGGATCGGAAGAGAGAAAAAAAAAAGTCAAACACTGTAGCTGCCTATCTCCAATACTCCTTCTCCACTTGCCATATCCGAAACTACAGATCTCCATCGAATCCACAATTCCAAGTTCTCGGAACGGTGGAAGACTCCACCCCCACCTTTTTCCAACTTCTTCAACATTTAAGCGACCATTTTTAATTGAAGCGAACCCTCTTGTTCTTCATAATCGCCTTGGACAAATTGATGTGTTTTAGAATACAGATGTTGCGATGAGGCATCTTTGCACAACTGTCAGATTTTTTAATTCGTGATGAGGCACTTTCCTGTCCAGAGCGCAACAATGTCTTTCTCTTTTTCAAATGGGAAGTTCTACAGGTTTTAGATTCTGACTCCCTTTTCCGTCGTCCTTCCTTTTTTTTCTTCCCTACAGATATATGGAAGGAGGATGACTCTGAAACAAACCGAAAGGTTTTTTTATTTCTTTTCTTATTTCGTAAATGTCGGTTTTTTTCTCTCTTTTTCATTTAAGGAACGAGGGGAGAAAGAAGTTGTGGGTGTGGGGAAGGGAGTTCTAGTGGGCCCATGTCCAGGCTTTTGACTTTGTAATGATTCTGTTTTTCTTTTATCCAGGGGATGGAAATAGCGGTGAGGGGAGACAGTACGGTCAGCGAATAAAGAACAGCTTTCTGTTTATTTTTCCCCTTTTCTAAAATTTTTTTTGTCCCTCACTTTCCCCCTCTCACCCCCCCTTTTTTTTTTGCTGTATTACCAAATGTAATTGTAAAGCCGTCGGCGAGAATTTCATTACGAATTATCTTTAGTTTTTATTGAATTAGTTTATTGAAAAACTTTCTTCAAGTTTTTATCTGCAATTTTTTTTTTGGCATCAGAGATGTTTAATTTATTTTTCATCATCAGTCGAGCTAACTGTGATGTCCTACGTATATGTATAATAAGCTGGTCACTGCAGGTCGTTTGTTAGTAGCGCAATCTTAGATGCTCCGGTAATGCTGCCACCAGCTCGGCTTGTAAGCTGAGCGAGGATATCTGGGTTTGAGGCGTTGGGTATTTCCGTTTTGGATATAGGACGGCGCATATGAAGAGTAAGCAGATAACGACTGACGTTTCAATATAATGCTTTTTGGTATATGTTTTTTTTTTAAGTGTGTATAATGTTATCAATGGATATTAAGAATTTGAATTGTCTTTTGGATATTAATTGTATTGGTGTACCATTAAACAATCGTGAACATTTACATGTTGATAGGGAGTTTATGAACTTAAAGTGACACACTGATGACCATTGTTACCTGTATGTTGTTATAGGTTGTGCATGTCACGGTAAACAATTATGAATGTTTGATTGATGTCAATGAAAATACAGAGATTTAAATATTGTAGGACGGAACTTGGTAATATTAAGTGATACTGTATGTTTATGTTTTCATATGTTTATGTTTTCATATGTTTATGTTTTCATATGTTTATGTTTTCATATGTTTATGTTTTCATATGTTCATTGGAGAAAGCATATTTTGAAACAATAATTATATTTTTTCCAAAATGCGTTTTTCAAAGGGTAGGGAGACATGTGATGGCAAAGTATATTGGAAGAAAGTTGAAATTAAAAACGTGTGGGATTTCTCTGTGAAATAGGGTCCAAGGGAAATAGTCAGGAAATGGACGGGTCACTCTGTCCAATCATTAGTGACCACGTGGAGACTCTCGACGAATAAGATCATTAAGGAAAAAGAGCTTGAGATGTCGAGAGATTAAGTAAGGGCAGATGGGATATGGATAAAAAGGAGAACGGACGTTTGATTGCGACGTTACCTCTGAGTGTAACAATAGAAAACTTAGGCGTTGCTCCTAGAGTTGGAGTGATTTGTGTATATCAATGTACATTCTAATTCATCTTCAATAAAGTATTATCTTGTGTACTTCAATCGTTATCTGATAACTCTTCATCTGCGCCGTCCAATATCCACAACGGGAATACCCAACGCCTCAAACCCAGATATCCTCGCTCAGCTTACGAGTCGAGCTGGTGGCAGCATTACCAGAACATCTAAGACTGCGCTACTAACAAACGACCCGCAGCGACCAGCTTATTATACATATACGTAGGGCATCACACTGACATGAACGTTTGCAGCTTCAAAACCCCATTTGTTAGCCAATGTTGTAATTGGTTATTTCTTATTGTTTTCAGGACATGTGGGATCAATAATTGTCCTGTGCAATTATGTTTGCTGATAAATATTGTAAGACGAAGTTTTCTACTTTTTTCGGATAACTTTGATAGGCAAACAATCAGAGGTGTAGCAATTAAAATATTATGGGGGATCTGATGGCTTTAAAAATCGAATGTCATTTGATGTTAAAGGGGGGAGAATTGCATTTCAATATCCAATGGGAAAGGCTTGAGTTCCCTAAGACCCCTATTTTCTACAATACTGCATACAGTCCTAACCTATCTGGAAATACTTCCTCCAAATTTCGCATAGCAACAAATGCACAAATCTACAACTTGTAGTTCATTATAACACTTATAAAACAATAAATTAGTAAACGAATGAGGAATAACATAGCAATAATAAAAAAGTATCAGCTCTTTAAGTAAACAAGGATCACCATTATCATACTCGTAGCATCACCATTTCTGTTGCTTCTTTCTCTGCCAATGACTTGACAAGTTCCAATCCTTCATTCATAAACATTTTACGATGTTCTTCGATATGCTCTTCTAATCTTCATCTCTCATACCGACGAATCCATTTTCACCAACTTGTCCTACAATGCCAACGAGTTGCTTCATCTTTCAAATCGTATTAGTACTATACATTCTTAACAATTAGAAACATATAATTATTTTTCTTTCTAGAACTTACTCCTTTGATGTTTTTGGGCCGCATGTTTCGGAATGTTTTCACAGTACTGTCACAAATCAGCCAGGTACAGTACCATTGTTTCTTAGAATGCCATTTTTTTTATATTTGTGTTGTAAGCAGATGTTTGTTAATTGCGTCATAAAGATGGGAAGGTGGCGTTAAGGTATAATGACGTCACATTGACTATTTAAATATTCCAGGATTATTTGCTGGTAGCGTATTAGCAGATTAGCGGATGATTGATGATGACGATAGGGCACTAAGTAGTAGTCAAATCCATCTCAGGATTTTAAGTTTGAACATGATTTTACCTTTCTTTTTAGTTTTTTAGTTATGATAGTGCATCACGAGAAATGTTGTGGCTCTCTAGAAAATTTGATTATTGATTGGAAGGTAGATGGTCGTGACGATTCTGCTTGTGGTGATGCTCCGTAAAGATTGTTGTGAAGACATAAAGATGGTTGTGAAGACATAAAGATTGTTATGAAGACATAAAGATTGTTGTACAGACTTGTTGTGTGATGACTAGTTCATCCAGGATGAACCAAGAGTATCCCTATCCGCATTAGCTAAGCTGGTACTGTAGTACTCTACGACTGATGGACTACGTTCGAGTTTACGAGGAGTGGTAAAATGACGGGACGTTTCGTTCCAGGCTGTGATCACGTATTCCTGGTGTGACTGTTGTCTGAAAAGAACTATCGTAATGCTAATAATGAGCCCTTCCTTATCAACCGTTATTGTTTTCATTACTTTTTATGCACTGTTTTTGTTAATAAACTTTGTTTTGTTCAATTAGTTCTTATTTAATGCTCAGTGTGTACTGACCATGCGCCATACTGACGCTTATTAGAAATCAACTCTGCAATCAGAGACGTAGGGTGGATTGTCAGCGCCCGGGGCAAGTTGAGTATTGCGCCCTCTAAAATACGTTAGCATTCCCTTCCACCAGCCCAATATTGAAATTTTGCGACCCTAAGAATCTGTCGCCCCGGTGGCACCCTCTATGATATGCCACTGTCTACAATATACCAATTATCGTCTTTTTATTTTTAATCGAGTGAAATAGCTGTTACACACGACAAATCCCTGGAAATCGAATACGCGGATACACAGGATTCTATTGTAATTTTTGATTTCACTCAATGTATTTAATCATACTATTTTCAATGTAGATAGTTGTATTGTAAAGATCTACCACGAGCTTGCAGTTAGTAAAGAGCGATAGCTATTTCCATTAGAAATGCCTCCATGAGATCAATGGAAATTGATTAGCACTGTTTAAGGGTACGTTTGACACCGATTACGAATATGTAAAGATTTTGAAGTTGCAGCATGAGAAAGTAATCTTTTTTGGAACTTTAAATTACAATAGGAGCCTATGGGAGAAATATGTTCTGTAAGATTTCTGTAAAGGGAACCACCCAGCGGACCTCAATTCTATTTTGCTATTTTTGGACAAGGACCTAAAAGTTATGCTGCATCTTACGCATCTGTACTAACGTTCGAGAAACATTTGGAATATTTTACAACGTCAACTTACAAAAAAAAAAAAATCGAAATCGAATTTGAGCACGTTTTCGACTATTTTTGTATACCAATCTAGGTACGTTAGATTCAGCATTGCTTTTAGTTTCTTGCTTTAAAACAAAATTGAGATCATTTGTGACGCCCTTTGCCGAAATCGTAAAAATAATATTTCTCCTTCCATTGCGATTTGGAATTCCGAAAAAGCCATTCTTCAACGTAACATCATCGAAATCTTTACATATTCGTAATCAGCTCAAAAATATTCTTAATCAGTGCTAGTGGTTTTTGTCACTTTAAAGTGTGTGTGTGTGTGTGTGTGTGGGGGGGGGGGATATAGGAGACTTCTGACGCTGTTTATTTAATTTGTTTAAATAAATGAATATATTTCCTTCAAATTTGGGGGACATCCTTCCCTTTTTTTTTTTTCAAATATCCCATAAATTTGAAACTTCTTGCGGGAAACTTCATTTGCTCGTCATGGATAACATTTTTGGCACCCACGCCTATAACCTCAAGCTAAAGATGTTTTTAGAATGAACAAAAGAGATATCGCCGAGTCCCGGTTTTGAACCGGCGACCTTTCTTATGTACCGGATTTCCTTAACCGCCTAGCGTACCCGGACATGAGAAGCATGCTATCGTTCTTCGTATTTAAAGTTTGCAAAACATTACCACCCTTCGCAAGGGTCGACCTTTAATTCCCCACGTAAACCATGAAAAGCTTACCCGTAGATTTTGTGTATTGCACAATATTTGGCAATTGTGTTATCCCTGTGAAGGGTAATAATATTTTACAACTTACTACTTATACTTAAAGTATATATGATATTCGTAAGTCAAACTCTGTATCAGAAAAAAAATTATTCAGAATACAAAAATTGACCTATATCTTGAATCCAATTTAATGGTATCGTCGGATTTGATAGAGGTTAAAAAGAAAAATAAATCCAAACAGCAAAAATTTGATGATGTTTTTTATTACGATCGCGAAAGCTCGCCCCTTTTCCTTTGTTCTCATTTCGACAGATCATATCTCTAAAATTGCTCGGGATTGCTAGCTATGTGCGTCGTAAAATTTGTTCCCCCAGCATCCCCTGTCCATGGTGTCCCTATCTAGTGATTGCAAGTTACTCGACACACCCAATAATTCGGGTCGCGACCCTACTCATCAAAACGCCTTGACGGGTATTCCAACCGAAAATGAAATCCGAGTGCTTCTGCCACCCTCCGCCGTAACAGGAGCCGCTGCTGCTAAACTTCCAAAATAAAAGAAGGAAAATTTGAAACAGAAAACTCGCTGAATTTAGTTATGGGGGAACTGGCAATTTCCTGTTGAAGCAGTTATACCGGCGGAAATTTTCGGAAGCCATAGCATCGTTTGCTGTTTTCCGGTTAATTTTCCTTTCCTGAAAGTGGCCGGACTATAATTGCATCGTCCTGGATACATTTCTGGAACGTGTCGGTTCAACGAAAATTCTCAAATTCTTCTAGTATTGAATTCTAGAAACATTAAAACAGTTCGGTACTACGATAGCATTTTTAATGACACAGCAAATACAGCCGAACTTCCATGTCTCGAACTTCCGTATATTCAAGTTTTGGTAAACTTCGCGATTTTATAAGTTCCCGTTTATTATATAAAAAAATTCTTTTGTTATGCCGAAGTTTCTACATATAAAATTTTTTTTATGGGACCTGCGACTTCGAAATATAGAGGTCCTATTAGATATATTAATTTTTGGTAAAAGATATTAAGATTGCCAATTTTTTTATATAAAAATTGTAAATTTCGTAGCCGTAAAATATGAGCTCATGATGAAATATCTAATTAAAGGGGCGGTTATTTTATGCTTGGCTGTATATAAATATATTCTCGTATGAAATGGGTAAATCAACACGTTAAAGTATCTATACGTTTAAATTTGCTTTTATTGGTGAGGTTGTTTTTGCCAAAAGGCAACAAAAACAGCCTTTAAAACTATCACCTGTTATGTCACAGTTATGGAATTTTCGAACTTATGGTTTACAAACTGTGAAAAATCAATTTCCTATTATTTTTCAAAATCTTTCGCTTGACTTGTTTTTGAATAAAATAATTTTGCGGTTATATCCCATGTTATCTCCCTTTTTTTTATAAATAGGATATTCACGTAGATTTTTTTTTTTGATGATAACGAATTTCATTCTCATCTGTGTTTCGTTATTGATTATATTAGCTTTTGCTGTTTTGGTTATGCCGTCATATGTTATCATATTTCCAGTGCTCTATTCAATATTCGAAATCTTGACAGCCATCTATTTTAACTGAAAAGATATAAACATAGCGAATATTGCAATGGAGTGATTCCTCTGAATAACCACTATAGCGTTGGGGTGAAGGAAGAGTTTTCGACATTTCTCAGACAAAATCTCTTCTGTATCGCTCATCCTGTTCTGTTATATGCCTGATTTCATTAGTTTGTGTTCTGGTGGGGAAGTCCGTCTATTTTCTATTTCTGTTCCCGGGATAACGGTTTGTCTTTATTAATTTAAAGGGAACAGCAAGGCCTCCATCGTTTGGCTTTGAAAATGCTTTTAATCAAATTCTAAAATCCCCGCTTTCACCATCTCGGCTCCGTTTGTGACTTGTTTCAACCCCACAGTATGATAGGAGCTTCGTTGCAGTTCGGGATTTACTAAAGGTAGTAGGGGACAGAGAGAGAGAGAGAGAGAGAGAGAGAGGAAGAGAGGAATACTTGTCCTAAGTAAGCGAAATTGCCATCAGGCTACAACCTTTCTCCTTTTCGCTTGAATAATCTCTACTGCTTTTGAACACAAAATGGAATACCGAGCACTTCAAATGAGGATAACTAGAAATCGTAGAAAAATACTTATGAGATACTGAATTATAGTGATGTTAAAGGTAAAGGATAATCTTCGATGACACATATAATTCTCAGTATATAAAAGGGAGCATGATTAAATTTAATTACATTTATAAATATCTAAGCCTGGAAGAAGAAGAAGAACAAATAAACGATTTCGTAAATCATATAAAGAATCGCCATGAGAGCTATGTAAGAATGGTCATACGTTGTATTGGAGTTTCGAGGATTCTACATTGGCATTTCAGGTATTCTATATAAGCGTTTCCGGACTCCACATAGCGTTTTAGGAACACTTTGCTTTACGTTTTTTTTGTTGCCATTTAAATAACCAATTCACGTTTCATACTAACGTTATATTCCACTTGTAATCTTTAAAATAATGTAATAATAAAATTAAAAATTATTTAAAATTATTTTTTAATTATTTTTTAAAAATTCTCTTCACGAAAATTTGCTTGTGACATTTTTAAAAAAAAATTTAAATATAGGCGTTGAAAATCTAATTTCAATAAAACCAAGATATTATGTTTTGGAATTTCTAAAATCATGTAATAATGAAAATATTTTTTTTTGTTTTCAATTTTTTTTCGAACATTTTTTTGCAATTTTGCTTTAAACGTAGGTGTTGATATTATGTTTTCTTAGTGGCGCCGTGAACTACGTTATTTAATTATTCCTTAAATTTATTATTAGCATATAAGGAAAATGTACATATGATTTTTATATTTCATGTTCGTATTTGTTTAAATTTTCAAATTTCTTCATGAACTTGCCGACATTTTAAATTACCATTTCTTCTCCCAGACCCGATGCGTATTAATAATCAATTCGTTTAATACCTTTTGATAAGTTCATATGCTATTCTGAAGCTCATAGCTTTCATGAAGTTCATATGTGATTGGATTTCTAAATTTCCATAGAAGCTAGCCGAAAATATTTTAAATTAGCATTGAGAAGAATTTCTTCTTCGTTATAAGCCTCGTTTGTCGCAGTATGACTGTTTGTCCTTACGCCATTCAAATTTAAATTCTTCTCGGCATGATACGCTGTGGTCGAAAAACCAATTCATTGAATATCGTCGACTAGATAGAGCTCTAGCTATTCCCATTCTATATTCAGGTTTTGGATTCACAAAGAACTCTATAACTCTGTTTAATGGAGGCGCCTCCGCAATCGCAAAGCACAGGACACAAGGAGAGAATGAAATGTTGGAAAGCTACAAGGAAACACTATGATGGGATCACTGCTAACATTCATCTCTTTGAAGTTTTTTGGTTTATGTTATGGAAGTGATGTGGTTGTGTTCAAAAGAACTCCAGTCGCATCAGTGGGCCGTGGATGATGCTATGTACAGCACATTCAAATGAGAGATCCCTTTTCTGTCCTGGAGCTCAGAGAAAAGGTAGGCAGTGATAGATACCGCCCGGGATTGAGAAACGGGAGAAGTGCAGTGTCACCAAAATCCAATTTGGTTCATAAACGAAGTTGCCGTCATTCTCATGCAAATATACAGGGACGAAAAGCGGAGTTACTGGGTGGGCGATGAGCGGCGAAACTCATTGTCGCCGTCAGTGGAATTTTTTCTTATCTTTGCCATTTTTTTTATCTTTTCTCCTTTTTTTTACTCGCCAGTTTTCTTGGAGGTATGCTCTAAAAAAAGAGGGGATTTCTTAACATTGATTTTTGTATACTTTGATAGGTAATTACAAAACGAGAGGTTCACCAACAACTAAATAAATGACGAGATGCCTCGACGGTCGGAACACACTCTCTTGTGATGTTCCTTTGACCGTAATTAAAACTGTTTTTAAACACAAAATATGTTCTTCAGATTTAAAATGAAAAAGTAGAGTTTCTATTAATCAAATCGTTAAGTTTATATCTGATAAAGCATAGGGTAAGGTGTGTTTATACGAAATTTGATATAATTTACTTAATTCAAACACGTGTATCGGAGCAAACATTGAAAATTAAATTAAAAAAAAAAAGAAAAAAAGAGCATTTTTGCATGAAGATAGCATGTAATAAAAAGTCTTATGTTAAAAGAAATGGATTTTTTTTTTCATACACCGAAATAAATAAAAGTTGTCTAAATCAGTTATTTATTTATTGTTAAGGGGATTCTTTAATGAATTTAGACAATTTTCTCTTGGAAAAGATTATAATTTGAATTTTTCATTTCCCCACTATTTAAAGAGAACCTTTAAATAAATATTCGTTTATACCTTTCAGCAGAATCTTTTTGATAAAAAAATAACACTCCTCATCCATTTTAATAAACACGTTTTTATAAGTTTGTCAGCTAAGTCATAAAATGAATAGCATGTAAGATTATTCCTTTTTATTAAAGAAATCAACAGTTTAGCGATAATAATAATAATAATAATAGTTCACAAAGCGATAGTCATACTGTTTAATTAAATTAAAAATAAATTAACGTTGGAAAAGTTCTTCTATCAGAGGGATCTTACTAGAAAATTGTCACAAAATATGAGGAAAAAACGTTGAGAACAATCGTGACGCAAATTTTATTTATTCAAGGTCTAGTGAAAAAGTTTCCAGCGTCAACATTGCTAATGTTCTGCTTAATACATTTTGATACGAGATAAGAATGCGAAACAAATTGATTATCCAGCAAGGTAAAATAATTGTTTATTGCACATTGTCTATTTTCATTGAAATATTTTATTTTAGGAGAAATTTAAAACAATAGCACATATTTCAAACGTATTGATGTACTGTGCTGTTTCCTTTACACTTGTATTATATCAATGACGCGAGAAGTTGTATTATGAAATTTAAATTTCATTCTGAAATGGCGCAATGACGCTTCTTTAAGATTTTCAATGGTTCCTTAAATTTCTTGATCTTGACTTATAAAATATCACTAATAAATGTGTTTCCGACATTTTGTCGGTCAGTAGCGTCTTCTCTATCTTATCCTGTCTATTTCTCCTTGTTCTCAAGATTTGGTTAACAATAGTTTCTCCATTCTAGGGCTATACTAACCTTAACCATGTTTTGGAGAAGAATTGCAGATTTGGCGAACTCCCTTTCCGCCAAATTGAGAGGATTTTCTATTATTTTCACGTCCCCTAGAATGAGAATGGACATTTTTGGAATCACCTAAAGGAAATTACAACGACAAATTTTAAGGTTAATGATATTTTTTGATTAACTATAATACAGAAATTATTTATTTCGTCTGATCCAGACAGTGGAACGTGATTTTGGATTGAAAATCCAGTAACGAAACCCAAATTAATAAGCCACAATTAGCGTAACCACACACATTTTCAATTCATTTTTGTTAAAATATTAGACATATAAATATAACGGAATGTTGGTATTTTTTTGAATTAAACGGACCGGGATAAAGATATCGTAGGTAAAATTGAAATACGGCACAAAGAGGAAATATAGATTTTATACATGAGACATTGCATTAATTTTGTCGTTTCGACCTTAAAATAATTAGATCCGGAGCAGAAAATGCGGATGGAAGGGTCGTGTGATGGACGTCTTGTATGGCAACCGAGGTCTTTTCTGGTTAACTCCAAGTATCCGTACACCGGAAATTAATGTTCCTGCGGATAACAGATAACCGACTGTGATTGGCCGCGACGCCCAGCTTCCGGTTTGCCGCCGTTGCCACCGAAATCTGTTTATGGAAAAAGTCTTTTCCCTTCACCACCCTTTTCCAACTTCTCAGCGATTTCCAAAGATCTTTGTAGTCACTCCTAACGCCGATTGATTGGTCAAATTCTGTAACAAAAATGCCACGCGACAAACCAAGTCTTTCTTCTTCAGACGCATGCGTTTATTGAATGTTTTATTTAACCTTTTCGAAATACTGTTAGATACGCGATTGTTTCACAGTTCAGATATATCCCTGAAAAAATGTATGTTCAAGAAATGTTGGCCGCAAATGAATTAAATTTGAATAATGGATTTAAAACTTGTGTGATGTGACGAATTTTTTTGAAGTCGAGTGCTGTGGATATCCAGCCTGTATTTTCTACGTTGCACAGATTCTTTTCAATAAAATAGTCTTCAGATTGAGATTTGGATTGCACAGAAAGCATAAAAATGTGTCGCAAATTTTTAAAGCAGTATATTTTTGTTTTCACATGAGAAATTGGCACGGTTTTTGACATCAGCTTGAACACAGTCAAAACACAATAGCATTAAAATAACAGACGCACAGATTGTTCTTAGCTCTCAATCAATGAATTTCTGATCCTCGAGATAGAATTGTTGACCAACGTGGTGTCTAAGCAGTCATTTCGGTTCCGATGATGGTGGCAGGGGCCCACCGAAATAGCTATTAACGTATTAAAAATTTCAACTGCGATAATTTTTTGTGTTTGCTTAATATATGAAATATTAGAAGTAAAAAATTATGAACTTTTTTTACAGGTATATATTATTTTTAAGTATATTGGGTTTAATAATATTCTTGTCTGAATACATTTTTTAGTATTTAGTCTTATGTTAGGTCATGTTTTATATGTGCATCTTGGTCAGTCTATGTTTATATTGACTATCATAAATTATCTAATAAGTCTTTATTGGTTATTATATAATATACATTGTTCGGCACTTAATAAGTTCTAATATTTAAAGACGGGCAAAGGGCTACAAAATCTGTAGGCTAAAGCAATAGCACATGTGCATTTGTGTTTCTTAAATTACTATTATTCAATGATTTTATATAAAAGTGATTTTATCAAAAATGCTTATATTAATACTTATTTTACATTAAATATCAGTATTAATATTAGCAATGATTTAATTTATAACAGGGTGTTGCACAGCATGCCAGCGTTTCTAAAACAGTCGGTGAATATAATATTTCTTGGTCATGAACGGGTTGGAGTTAATACCATATGAACACAAAATATGTGTGTCTTTTTGTGTTCAGTTGAAGTTCCTATTCTAAAAGCGCCAATACACTCTGCCCAACGTCAAAACTACATCCCAACAACGGTAATAACTAATATCTAATATATCTTAAGTAGTGTTACATCGATTTCATTCATACATATTTGATATTAGTAATTTATGTTATTAGTTTATTATTTAATTTGTGTTAATAATTAGTTTATTAATTAATTTATGTTAATAATTAGTTTATTAATTTGTTAGTGGTTATTAATTAATTTATGTTAATAATTAGTTTATTAATTAATTTATATTAATAATTAGTTTATTAATTAATTTATTAATAATTGTTTGATGATTAATTTATGTTAATGATTAGTTTATTTAATTTATGTTAATAATTTAATTAATTTAGTATATATAGTTTATCAATTAATTTAGTAATAATTAGTTTATTAATTAATTTAGTAATAATTAGTTCATTAATCAATTTAACAATGATTAGTTCATTAATTAATTTAATAATAATTAGTTTATTAATTAATTTAGTAATAATTAGTTCAAACATTTTTATCAAAGGACTTACCCGATTCTGCTCGAAAACGTCAGATAATATTTTTTTTCTGCGTATCTGTTGCGGATAGAACGGTAAAACGCATTAAGGAAAGAACTGAAGCATGGAACTTTGCTTTAATCTAAACGCGACAGTTAATTATTATTTTATTCTTATTTTTTCGTTCACAGGTGTCGCTCGAAGATCAGTTATTTGCACTGACAATAGCATTTGCATGATAAAGGACGGTTTTAGTTTCTTCAAAAATGCTTTTTAAGCTGCAGGTTCAATTAAAACAGGCCCATTGAAGGCTCTTCGAAATGCGTTTTATCTGAAATTCTTTTATAACAAAGGTTCTTAATCTTCATCATGAAACTACTCCCGAATTTTTGTTTCTGTTGTTGTTTTCCTTTGAGTAAGTGTGCGTGTTTTTGGCAACTTTTATTTCGCCGGAAGGATCTGAGAAACGTCATTTATCATATAACGATCGGTGGGTTGAAATTTGGACATTTTTTCCCCAAAACCCAGTCTCGTTAATCATCATTAGTCGAGAATTAATACAAGGAAGCGGTTATCTCTCGTTTTCCTCCCTTTTTTTTGCCCAGATTTCGAAAATCGAAAGAAAATTCTCGGATCCCGATTTTCCGTCGATTTGATGTATTTTTTTCAGAATTCGTTTGATCCTTTGCATAACCCATGAAAACTAAATAAAAATATAACGATATAATGCCAATTCTTTAGCCTTTTAAATGTACTTATTACTATTCCGAGTCTATTAGTTAATACGCGTACACACACACACACACACACATATATCTATAGGCTAAAGATAGAGACATATTATAGATATATTTGGCAATAACGCGCGATATAATAAAGAGATGTCTTTATTTAATCATCACAACACTTTGAAATTTCAAAATTACGATTGTAACATAAAAAACATTACGAAATAGATGTGCCACAAAAAACTGTGCATGGATTGAATAAATTTATACTTATTCTATTTCGTTTCCAACCGTTTTGTGAGAAAAAAAAGAAGACGTCCATGTATCTGTGAAAAACTTTCAACAAACGTTTGATTTTGGATGATTTTCATGTGAATTTATTTATTTTTGGTTAAAGTCAAAGTTGGTTGAAATAGTTCTCTAAGAAATATATATAGCCTATATGTTTTTCCTTAGTAGAAATATCATTAAATAAAATGAATTCTCAGACCTAAAAGTTATTTTGAAATTTGGATGCATGGACTATTATCTAGCTCAGTGTTTCCTAATTTGAGGGTCGCGAACTGATTTCTTTTGGGTCGCTGCAACTATTTTTAGTTGCAATTATTTTTATAAGGAGTTTCAGGCCAAATGTTTCTAACGCCATTATATTTCAGCATAACCACATTGCAGTATTCTACTAATGGTTGTTGATTTTATATTTATAATATACGTTATATATATATGTATTACATATAATATACATAATGCACATACTTAGTATAATATATATAATACATATACTTAATGTATGAAATTAATATATTATAATTTTATATTTAATGGGTTTTCTTTACTCTGTTAAAATTCTTTCATTGCACAAATGTGGCGGTAACGTACAGAAGGAGTTAGCACACTATTTATTTAGTATAAAAGGGGTTGCGGTTAATTTGACTACAATAAAAGGGGTCGCGACTTGAAGAGGGCTCGGAAACACTGATCTAGTTGGATTGACGGTTGCCCCTGAGCTGCTACTTACTCGGTATGATTCTAATCTCGACAGGAAAGGCACACCTATAGGGGTAAACCTAAACTATAGCTGTGCAGAAAGTTGATGAGTTACTTGAAAGAGTTAGCTCACCAAAATGAGTCAGAGTTACAACCAACTCACTCAAAAGGTTATGACTCAGTGACTTTCGCCGAATCTTGTTAATTTTGGCTAAAAAGCCTAAAAGCTAGCTTGGCCTAAAAGGCTAGCAAATTATTAGCGGCATAGTTAGTATTATTTAAATTAATCTTTTGTTCGTATTCTCAAGGCGCAAGGACAGCAAAGGTTATTTTGCGCTGAGACCTAGAGTTTTCCAAGGAATCCTAATCTTTGCTACCAACCAAATCCTGGAATACGGTGGCAGAAACATGGTGCACGTTCTACGGTGCCATTTGGAGTTAAACTGGGATTAATGGCATGATACAAGAATGCATTACCATTACGCCACCGAGCAGTAGATTTGCAGTTAACACAGTAGAGCAGTGTATCTACATTTAACTTAGTAGAACAGCACAACCACATTTAACACTGTAAAGCAGTGAATTTACATTTAAAACCACGGAGCAGTGGATCTACATTTACCGTAGAGCAGTGGATCTGCATTTAACACCGAAGAGTAATGGATCTACATTTAACATTGTAGAACAGTGAATCTAGATTTAACCCTGTAGAACAGTGGATCTACACTTAACACCGTAACGCAGTGGATCTATATTTAAAACCGCAGAGCAGTGGATCTACATTTAACACTGTAGATCAGTGGGTCTATATTTAAAGCCGGAAAGCAGTGGATGCACAATTTAACACCGTAGTGCAGTGAATCTACATTTTCACCATAGAGAAGTGGATATATATTTTACACAGTGGAGCAATGGATCTACATTTTACATCGTAAAGCAATGAATCTGCATTATTGAGGAATCCAAAACATTTAAGGCATAGTGAACCAACCTCCTGGACTATAGTGAGAAGTTAGTCGGTAAGCGTTTTTTTTTCCTGCCACCATTGGAAGTAGAACCCGGATCAACGGCGCCCTAATGGTAAAGTGCTCACCTAGCATGACCGATGAATAGCATGTTAGGTAGACGCGTTACTACTACACCATTGTAGGGCCTTATTTTTTAGTTGCTTATTGTAAAAATGTAAGCTGATTCTCGGCTAAGTCTTCAGACAATTGATAGAAAAATCAACGTAACGCTATGTATATTTTGAAGGATTTTAGATGCAAGTGTAAAAAAATTGTCAAAACTATACTAAGGCCCTTATCTCTGATCTTGTGCTAAACATGTTTAGAAATTCGCAAAATACGTTTCTTAAGCACGCAATAATTTTTCGACAAGTACGAGTAATTTTACTTAAAAATAATTTGGATAAAATTTTGTGTAAACGTAAAATTGGGTACAGGGACCCCTTAATGCATTCGGCGGCCCCAAGACTACATTATCTTTTGGTGCACTTTTTATACTAACTTTTAGATTTCCAAAATTTTGAAATGGGAAAACTGTAATAGAGTATAATAAATGAATTTTTCCAGTTTAAGATTCCTGTTGGGGTCAGGATCCACCAGTTGACGCGGCACTGGTTGAGTAGTCGCCCGTTATCATTACAACTTTGGTTAATTATAGAATTTAGGGTTATAACTGAAATGATGAAACCACTTTAACCCTCAAATGTCCTAAATACGCATCGCTTTCGACCAAAACTACAGTGACCCATTATTTTCAAGTTTTTCTTAAAAAAATTCATTATAAAATGTTAAAATATTTAAGTAATCTTAATTCCATAATTTACACATACACGTAGATGATATTTTTTCTTGCAAATACATAATTTCATTAATTTTTTACATTTCTTTGCAGTTTATTTATTTTTGGGACATCATTGGCTATTGAAGAAAGCAAGATGAAGAGTTTGAGAGCTTTTATTCTCCCAAACAAGCATAGAAAAATAGATCTTTGATGAAGCAATATTAGTTGCACAACACCACTTGGGTCAAAACATTTTGCTGCATGTCAAGTGCATAACAAAAAATTGATTTGAATCATGTAAAATTAAAATATTAATCATGTTATATATTTTTGCGCTGCAAAATTTTCCAATTGTAAAATATAATTAATTTTAACCAAATCACTATTGAAAAAATCATTACGCCCAAAGAATTTGCGATTTTTCTCTAATGAAGTAGATTCTAGCTTTTACTGTATATTGTTTAGACATTACAAACATAACAAAAAAAATTAAATTATCTAAACTGTTCTATTTTCTTAGTTCCCAACTATATATAACATAATTTCAATTTTTTTCTTAATTATTGTTTTATTATAAACTAATTTTGTTACAAATTAAATCTGTGTTTCCAATCATGACCATGATAATGCTGATTTATTATAGAGTCTATAAAATGGAGAATTATACCTATATCATTTTACAGTTACCAAAAAGCTTATTTTTCAGGTATCATTGCCATTTAAACCTCACGATGTTCCTCAATAAAAATCAAACATTTTTCATTAAAATTCGATTATTTATGACCATATCACAGATTATAAACCATGGTTCCCAACTTTGTTCGTCCATGAACACTTTCCACAATGTCTTAAGATGTCATTTCTGCCATCGAATTATCTTTAATGCAGCAGCACAAATATGTCCATAGTTCTAGTTATACCTGAGTCTACAACTGGCGTACGCAGGGGGGGTCGATGGGGATTTTAACCCCATTGCGATGAAATTGTTTGTGTATATATATGAATATATGGAGGTTTAGTTCTGTAACCCCCTTATGAACTTTCTGAGTACTCCTATAGAGTCTACGATCCCCTTTTGAAACTGTGAAATGCTCCCCCCTCCCGTTGAGAACCTCCTAAATTAGAAAGTTTTAGTTAGTTCCACAAAAGAGTGAATTAGTTTTCAAAAGTAAGTTTCTCAAAAGAGTGAATTAGTTTTCAAAAGTAAGTTTCTCAAAAGAGTGAATTAGTTTTCAAAAGTAAGTTTCTCAAAAGAGTGAATTAATTTTCAAAAGTAAGTTTCTCAAAAGAGTTACTCATCACAAAAAAAGTGAAGAACGCAGAATTCATAGGCCACATCCTCCCCCCCCCGTATCTGAAACAAGAGCTCTAGATTCATATTATTCTATTTCACATTGCTATATCTGATTGTTAAAGAATTAGTGAGCTTCTCAAAAGAATTAATTCCAAAAAAGTATGTCAAACTTATTGAGTTAACTCTAGAAAAAAGGGGGAAAGTTATTCTGTCCATTTATAAAGCGTACTATTTTAAACACTTTTTTTGCGAATGAAAAATCAGCTGTCCATAAGTATAATAATAAGGAAAAGAAGAATGTGGATTGCCCTGACAAGAAAGAAACCCTTGTCTTGTGGAAAAACCATTTGGGGAAATCCATCACAACACAATGAAAATGCAGTTGGATAAATGAAGCCGAAAAGGAGTTTAAAGAAAAGAAGGTGAACAAGCTGGTGATCACTGCAGAAATGCTCACAAAACATGCAAAGAAACTTAAAAATTGGAGTGCACCTGGAATTGATAAAGTACATGGTTTTTGGCTTAAACACCAGCCTCCATAAGAGAATTGCTGCCCATTTCAATACTATCCTCCACACAGCTAAAATAGAAAACTGGCTCACGACGGGTAAAACATACCTCATCATAAAGGAGAAAGCAAAAGGCCCCATTCCTAGCAACTTCCGTCCAATTCCTTGTCTACCTACAACCTATAAACTTCTTACTAGTACTATTGCCAACTCAATCCATGAATACTTGTGGAAACATGAACTCTCCCCATTGGAACAAAAAGATAATTACAAAAACTCGCGTGGAACTAAAGACCAATTGCTTATAGATAAAATGATTCTCAAAAATGTTAAAACGAGGAAAAGAAACATCTCCTTATCATGGATTGATTATAGAAAAGTATATGATTCACTTCCACATAACTGGATTACAAAATCCTTAGAAATGCTTTGAATTAGATCCAATGTTGTGAAATTAGTAAGCCAAACCATGAATAAATGGAAAACAACTTTGTATGCAAGCATAAGCAAGGGAGGTAAAGATCCAAAAAAGGTATATTCCAGGGGGAATCTTTATCACCCCTTTTATTCACACTTGCATTGATCCCATTAACAACAATCCTGAACAATACAAGAATGGGATATGAAATATCAAAACAAAATGGGGAAAATTTCACACTTTCTGTATATGAATGATCTAAAACTATTTGGAAAATCCAGAAAGGAAATGGAATCTTCATTAAACACTGTGAGAATTTTTAATGAAGATTTCCAGATGGAATTTGGCCTAGATAAATGTGCCACGATCACAATAAAAAAATGAAAGATAGAAAACACAGAGGATTTAATTCTTGGAAACGAGCAAGTAATCAAACCACTTTACAACGAAGAGCATTATAAGTACTTAGATATGTTAGAATTAGATGAAATCCTTCACAATAATATGAAAACCATGATCACATGATCAGAGTACATGAAATGCATGAGAAAAATTTTGATATCGAAATGGAATGGAGGAAACACTATTAGAGTCATAAACAGCTGGGTCATACCAGTAATAAGATCCATGGAAGGGATTATTGATTGGACATCAATCGACTTGGATAACTTAGACCGAAAAACACACAAACAAATGACCATAAACCATGATCTTCGTCCACGGAGTGACATAGATAGACTGTACTTACCGAGGAGAGAAGGAAGAAGAAGCCTCTTACAAATTAAACAAACTATTGAAGAGGGGAAAAAGAGACCTCAATGATTATTTAAATAAAAGTAAGGAGAAGTTCCTACTGGAAGTGGCTTCAAGAAAGCTAATAAAGGTTTCAGACTCAAAGAAGTCCTTCAAACTAAATGAACTTCAAAAACGTCGCACAAATTGACAAAACAAACCCCCCTCCATGGACAATATTTGAAAGAAATTGAGGAAAAAAGTCGATCGTCAGCATAACTGGAGATAGTTGCAATTGTGAACTTTTAAAAAAGAAACCGAAGTCCTGATCTTTACTGCACAAGAGCAAGCACTGCAAACAAACGTGATGACATCAAAAATCCAAAGGCAAAACGAGCAGTAAATGCAGGCTGTGTAGAGTAAAAGATGAGACGGTCGACCACCTAATCAATGGCTGTAGTAAAATAGCTCAATCAGACTACAAAAAAAAAAAAGAAGACATGACAGAGTGGCTACCCTGATTTACTGGAATATCTGCAGAACTTATGAGATCACGGTAACCAAGAACTACTGGGAACATGAAGCAAAAAAGTGACAGAAAACGACTAAATAAAAATCCTGTGGGACTTTCGGCTTTAAACAGACAGACATTTAAAACACAATATACCAGACATAACATTGGTGAAGGAAAAACAGGTATTTATCATCGACATTGCAATACCAGATGACAGCAGAATTAAAGAGAAGGAATTCGAAAAAATCTCCAAATATCGTGACCTTGCAATAGAAATTAATAGACTCTGGAAAAAACAAGTAACAGTCATCTCGATTGTGATAGGTGCACTGGGGGCCATCACACCTAATTTAAAGAACTTCCTAGAAAAACTGGACATTACTGACATAACGACAACAGACCTACAAAAAACTGCCTTACTGGGCACCGCCTATATTTTCGGAAGATATATGGACAGTTCTCAGGTTTCTGGGTGAGACTTGAACTGAACCAAGAAGTCCAGATCAAGAGGATAGTGATTATCTCCTTGACACTGTGTAACACAACAATGTATAACGGACATAATAATAATAATAATAATGATGATGGTAAAAATAATCTACGCTTAAGTTTCAGTTTTAGGGAAGCTATTTATAGTAATCATAATATTTTATTTATTTTTTTTATAGTTATACTAATATATACAAATATTTTAAGTTTTTATTAATAGCCAAAATACTATTATATTTAAATCAATAAGTGGGGATATTTTATGCTTATATTAATATCTGCAAAGATCTTACACTTGTATTAATATGTGTGAAGATTTACATTCTTATTAATAGGCACGAATACTTTGTATTTACATTAATAGGTATGGATAGTTTACATTTATATTAATAGGTATAAAGAGTTTGCATTTATATTAATAGGTTGAAATAGTATATACTAGTAGGTATGAAGAGCTTGTATTAACAGGTACAAAATATTCTCAGCATTAAATGCATTAAATGAAAAATCAATCTTTATCAATGTTTTTTAAATTAAATGTATTAACTTCAGATTGTGTTTGCAAAGAAATTACTGTTTAATGTAATTCTATTTGAAAAGTTGGGCACGGAATTTAACCGTTAATAATAATTATTTGTTAATTTTATATTTATTAACTACATTTTCATTAATTGTTATTATCAATTATTCATCTAATTACCGTTGAATTAATCTTTTTTACAGATAGTTTAAGGAAATTATGGCTTCATCTAGATTTTTTTTTAAATAGTAACAACAATAGTATCTGAATACACATTTTTGTAATAGTTTACTTTCATTTCAACTATTTTTTGATTAATCTTCATAATTTTCTCAATTATTACACTTTTGTAAATTTTAAATATAATAATTTGAAAATAAAAATTAGAAATGCAGAGTAATTGCAGATGCATATAATCATCAATGGATTGGAAATAAATATTGCTGAGGAAGTAGTAGACCAGGTAAGCGAAAGATGAAAAAATGAAAAGCAAAGAGAAAATAAAACTTGGCTATTTTCGTTTCATTGTAGTCGGGTGACAAGGTTCTAATGATGATGGATGATGAGATAAGGGGAACTCTAAGTCCTCGGGGACAGGGAGCCAAGTACTCGTCTGATATTTAAGTGCTAGACGCGAGTCCATCACTTGACCTGACTTGGCCCCTATGGTCACTATGATGAGGTCAATTGTCGCTAGTTGCAACGTCGGGGGAAATATTGCCGTCTTCTAGTTTTAATGCTTCCCTTTGTTCAGAAGTCCGTCGCATTAAAGAATATTACATAAAAGGTTATTCTATTTCGATTATCAGTACCGATTAATAATTAATTTTAGTTTTCGATTTTCCCTTTATCGATTAATAATTATTTTTTAATTAAGTTAATTTTATTTTTTGGCACTTATTACATTTTTGCGCTACACCACAGACATGCTTACCGTTTAGCTACTTTTATGCAAAAGGACTAAATGCTAAGCGTCCAAACATTAAAAGAAAAAATGCTCATAAAATTTAAACAGTAATTTCTTAATAATTATCATTTTAATAACCAAGAATACAAAAAATAACACCATGTTTAATTTTTAAACGATTTATATTAATAGTTTTGCGATATAAGTATATATAATAGACCTGCTATATATAGAATTTTGTATGTAAAAATTCTTCAGGTATCGAAGTTTTGGTGAACCCCGTGTTTTGAAGTCCTCATTTTTTACCTAAAAAAATTGTCACTATGTATCGGTAATTTTATGGGACCTTCATCTTTGCTATACGGAGGTTTTATTTTATATAGAAAGCGGAAGTCATTGAAGTTTCTAAAAAGACAATTCTTTTCATTACTGCGCACAAAATGCTGTTACGTATATAAAATAGAAATACAAATAGTGTGCATGTTTTATCTGAGTATCGTTCTGGTGAAATAATGGTTTAATATAATATCTCTGATATATTGTGACTTTTATGAAATTAAAATGAGTAATTGCGTTAGGTTTTTCTTTAATTACGTTTTTTCTTTTAATCTTATTCTTAATCTTTTAATCTCATTCTCAATCTTTTAATATTATTCTTAATTTTTTAATCTCATTCTTAATCTTTCAATCTTATTCTTAATTTTTTAATCCAATTCTTATTTTTTAATATTATTCTTAACCTTTTAATCTTATTTTTAATCTTGTAATATTACTTTTTTTATTCTCTCTAATTAGTTTTTCTCTCTTTCTCTTTTGAAGGAACCTATGACTACCTTATATCTGAGGGTGAACACAAAAGGATACTGAGGTAGTTTTACGGGAAAGATTAAGATCAAATAAAAGGAAACTTGATGCAGTGGGTAATGTGCAGAAAATGAAAAGGTATCTGCATTTGAAATAGAAGAAATCGAATTACTAATGAAGTTTTGACAAGCTGCATTAAGAAACAATTTTTATCAACTTTTTTAGGCGTAGTAATAGTAACGCCGATGTTATGGCGTGGTTAGATGGTGAAACGTTCGTAAAGAAAAGAAATGTGTTTTGTGTCTGGTAGGGCACGATCCCACGACCTTCTACTATCCGGGAAGGTGCTCTTACCAACTGAGCTACAGACGACCAAACAATCAATTCCCTACGAACGTATTTAAAGCGTATTTTCGCCGAATGGGGCAGTACATGGACTGCTTTTTAAACCAAACTGTGAAGAGATCGGTATTAAATTCGATATTGAATTTCGATAAAAAAAAAAAAAATCTGCATATCATTTAAAATGTTTTAGGGTCATTCTGTGATAACTAGTTTGTTTCGGAGGGGACATTTTCAATCATTTTTTATTTCTTATTTAAAAAGTGTAAAGGATATTGTGTTTTTTTAATTCTTAATAAAGTTCATGTGATATGATGAGCTAGTGAAACAATTAATAGTGTATTTTATTACATAAATTAAATTACTATAAAACACAAACAAACTATTGCGGAGGGGACTGGAAAATTTAACTTCTTACAAGTTCCCTTATCAGCTGATAATCTCTGCTCTATTAGTATAGTCAGATCATCAAAAAAAAAAATTAGTTGAACTGATGATTATTTAGTTACTGAGAAATAAAGTATAAAAGAAAATTTGAGATCTATTTTACTTAGAATTTATTTTTTGAAATTATGTTTCCATGTTGCGGAGGGGACAAGGTGGCCCTTTAGTACAATGGATGAAAAATAATTTAAATAATTACAATTTACACTTTAAAATGTTAGTTTTTAATTAAAAGGTTCATTTATATGTATTGGCGATACATTCTGAAAATTTATAAATGAATTTTTTGTCATCAAACTTAGGTTCAGTCCAATTTCTAATAACCTGTGAACGATAGGTTCAACTCCTGTCTTCCTTTTCAGAGAAAGCAAAGACTGTTCCCGATTCATTAAATTTTCTGAGAAATGTAACTTCAATATTGTCTCTTTCCATTACAGTAACTTGTGCCACAAATAATCTGTCTTTATTTCGAACACTTTTGAGTTCAACTACAACAAACCTTCCTACTGAGATTGTTCCATTGAAGATGTCATTTTAATGTAAATTTTGGCTTAAATTACTATCTGAATTTTTCACATAAACATGGTGAATTTGGCAATTGATTAGTTTTCTTCTTCTGTTAGCTTAAATGATGAATTAGTCAAAACTGTTATCTTTACCCAAAGGTTCCACGTAGTAGTGAAAAATGAGAGCCACAGATTTCTGCATTTTTTGCCAATGGCTTTTGAGATGTTCCCGATGTAAATTGTTTTTTTTTGTTTCTGGGGAAAATAACACATCAATTTCCTGACTATGACTTTTTGCCACCTCATAAAACTCAACTGCCTCATTGATAACTACCTGATTTTGCAAAATTTTGGAATCAAGAACACGCTTCAGGTTTGCTCCAACCCCACCAGCAGAACCTTTTCCATGAGATGTTTAAAAAAAGGACCACTCAGCTGAACATCCACAATATGACTCATGGTGGACAAGATTTCCCAATGTGAAGTGATTTTTGAACTGATTTGAAGGACTACCACTGCAGTAATGGGCTTTTTTTTTATCTGTGTTGTCAATTTTTCTTTTACATCTCCTAAAAGTAGGCTGTTGTATGCAAAAGTTGCACCTTTATCATGTTGTGTCGTCTGACACAACATGATGTATACGAATTCATCATTTTCTTTGTAATAAACAATAGCAGTTAAAATTGTTACTTGCACAGAACACCAATGTGCATTCATAAATTTATTTTGTTGTCCTATCATTTTGACAAAATTCTTGATTATAAGAATTTCACTATCCTGTAGGTTTTGCTTAAGAAAGTGCAGCTCTTGAAACTGTCTTTTGATATTGTAAATATGCCTGGAAAACGTAATCAACAACAGCTTTATATTTTCAATAGCTTCTGATGCAAGCAACCTTTGCAGAAATTTTGTAGATTTTCCATCAGTGCTAACCTATTGGTAATAATTTAAAAAATACTCACCATCCACATCTTCAAATACATCATAAATTACATTGACACTACACTTTCCACACTTACGATCTTAACTCTCCTTGGCTTTCAGTTCTACATGCAATTGTGGATTCAACTTCAGTTTTTTTGTAAACTCACAAGATCTTTCTCTTGATGTTTTCTCCATATTGAAAAGACTGTTTCACATTTAATACTTTATTGATTGAGCATTAGTTATTTTTAAGAAATAAAAAACTGTATATAAAATTGTTTTAGAAAGCAGCCTGTTATCCACATTTCAAAATTGCATTGAATACACAATGTGCTCACCAATTTAGCTACCATAACTTAATGGGGGAAACTGGGGTCTACAAATGTAAAAACAGGGGATTTCTCTTTTGTTTGCAAGTACTGCTATCTATTGAACACATTTAAAATTAAAAATACCAATCAATAGGTTAAAAAAGCACGTATCAGAAATAACAAAAAATGTGCACTCCGACACGTAAAATATCCCTCCAAAACAATTTTTGAAACTTAATATTTAATTAATTAAAAATTATTTTAATCAGTAATTTGTCTGCTAAAACACAACCTTGCTTTTCAAAAGTAGAAATAAATTTGTTTGCTAATTCTTCCTATTTTTATGGTTTAAAAGTAAAAAAAAAATATTAAAAGATATGGAGGGGGACACCGTACTTTTGATATATATTTTTTTGCATTTTATAGAGTCCAGTTATAATATTTTAACTCAGATGTATTAATTTCATAAAGTAAGAATTATGCTTGGCATTTAGTTTCAAATCGTAAGTCAAATAGAACTTTAAAATAGGAAAATGCAGTTCACAGCAGTGTTGCCTCCGCCGCAATAAAATACCTAAATTTTATATTAGAAGTACAAGAAAATGTTTATAAAGAAGTTGTATTATGGGAAAAAAAAACATAGATTATCAAAATATCATTTATACTGAGTAAGATGATGCATGAATTTTTTCACTATGCCAAACATCATTTTTAAGATGATTAGGACTTAAATACTACGGAATGACCCTTTAATGCTTTTATGGTTTCATTTAAATGAACATTAAATGAAAATTTAAATAAATGAAATGAAAAAATAAATCATATCATCGTTTAATCAGCTTATTACTAAGTACTAAACTTATAATAAAAAAAAATAAAATATTAAGCAGTGTATAAATTTAAAGTCATTTCACGAATTAAAAAACAGCGTATTCAGTTATATGAAGTCAGAATTTGAAGAAGTTACGCACTAAATTTAATTTTATTCCAAAAAATATTTATAATAATTTATTAAAAATGCTAAATCATTTTTGTTTCCTGAGCGATGTTGGAAATATTTAAGAGATAAAGGAAGCTTTGGGAGTTGTACCTAATTAATATTTTAAGGGATTATTGTACTCTTGTGGGCTCCCACAATAGAAACACTATGTTCACTTCGCAGGCTTTCTTAACTGTTGCCACTTAGAAACGCAAGGAAAAAAATTAAGTTTAATTTCTAAAATTGGCAAAATGCCAAATCGTTTCCTTTTACGTGACGTTTTCCAAAGGTACATAATTCCACTTTCCGCATCTGGCAACATATATTTTGTATAATTATAGTTTCACTTTCTATATTTGGCAACATATATTTTGTATAATTATAATTTCACTTTTTGTATTTGGCAACATATATTTTGTATAATTATAATTTCATTCTTTATATTTGGCAACAGTACGTGTATAATTGTTTTCCGAATTCTAAAATCAAATCAGTCTTCCGTTTACCATTGAAGTGTGCACACGTCATTCTCGGAGGCTCCGCCAAAACGGCGTACTAAATTTCGTTAGCTATGTGTTCCAGTGAATTAATTTATTTATTGGCGTCTATTATTGAATTAATTTAAACATGTAAGACTTTAATACATAGTATTTTAACTGGATGAAACCTGCATTTCTTCACTCTAGAAATATCTACATTATTTTGCATCATTATAAAAAGGATGATATAAATATTTACTTTTCTAAAAAAAAGTAGAACTTTACTAATATATAAGGATTCGGAACTTTTTGTTAAGAGAGGAGAAGCAATTTGGACATCATCCCCGTATTCTAGCCACTTGTTCAATTCGAATCCGAAAAGTACTTGGCCTGGAATAACCAATGCCAAACACTCACCCCCATCCTTCTCAACTTGGAATTCCCCCAAGATGGTTGAGTTCTTCTCACACCCAACTCTCTTCATCTGAAGTTAGCCATACCGTCATGGACGAGCAGTTAATCTTTAA
Source organism: Dysdera silvatica (assembly GCA_006491805.2). Classification (NCBI taxonomy): domain Eukaryota; kingdom Metazoa; phylum Arthropoda; class Arachnida; order Araneae; family Dysderidae; genus Dysdera; species Dysdera silvatica. The sequence continues at coordinate 3,579,465 of QLNU02014802.1, read as the reverse complement.
ATTGAGTCTTCCAACCTGCTAGTTGCCTGATTAAAAACATTCCCCCAAATCAAATTCCCTGTCTGGGTTCGTCTTCTGATTGAAATCTATTTGATGGGAGAGGTTGTCAATCTGCCATCTCATGTATAGTCTCTTGCACTTCTTGTACATCTGATGAGATATACAAACGATGGTTAAAAGGTTCATTTTTATCATCGATTTGGCTCGTAATTGCATTATCAAATACCGAAAGGGATGTCCCATCAACCACATCCGTCATTTATTATATCTTTCATATTTTCACCTAAAAATTTAAAAGGCTGTAAATGTAAACTTGAGACATTATAAAAATAAATTTCATGAAATGCAATTTTTATGAACGGAATTTTTAGAGAGAGAAAGAGAGACTTAAAAAATGTATACTTATGTTATGATTAATATAATTTTTATTAATCTTCATATATTGCATAATTATTTTACCTTTTATTCCACATTTTCCTTTCTTACGCTACGGTAACAATAGTGGTAGTGGATTTTGGAATTTACAGAACCCAATTTTACAGAAAATGTACTTGTCTCTCTCTTTACGTTCTTTTATATGCAGAGAATATTTGACATATTTACTGTAAAGACCTTTTTCTAACCAATTTCATTGATTTTTTTTATGTTTAATTAATATTTTGCACCTAAAAAATCGTAGATGGGTTTAAAAAAAAGCTAGCAATTTTCAAATTATGAATTACATTAATAATTTTGTAAGCGAACAAAATAATAATTACAGAACTTTTAATTACTGATTAACTTTTAACAGTTCTATAATTTTTATAGTAACCAATTTTTCTCACTTTTAAATTTGTGAAAAATAAGAATTTTATCATTTTTTCTCATATTCCATGACAATTCCCCCCACACTTCAAAAATTCTCCTGAAATGGAACTCGCCGAGAAAATTATTTAAAAAATGCTAGTTTTATATTTATGCATCGAATTCTTATTAGGTGTTATATGATATATTTAAACATAATTCTTATTTTTTAAAAGCAAAGGACGCCATTAACAGTTTTAAATAAGTTTGAATACTCCCAGCTTGTCCTGCAGCTTTCTTATTCTGGGAATATAGAATCCCATTCCATCGCCAAGTTTTATAGCAGCCAGAAAAAGATAAAGATCATATGCTGGGAGGTTGGCATAACGAGTCTTAGTATAGAATAGGATTTTGCTGGCTGCGGGGCGGTGGTTCAGATTTCATATTATATATCTAGAATGTCGTCTGAACTTTTATCAAATAAAGACAGCATTTATGTTCCACATCCACTTGATAAAAGTCGCGTGTTCAGCCAGCCTTCGTTTGATAAAAGTTGAAGTTGGCTCTCGAAACGTTGTGCCGTTTTAAAATTTTACAACACTGTCTAAACAACAGTTATACATCAATGATTATTATTTTTATTACGAAGTTTGTTAATTCTAAATTAACAGCTCCGCGATTTTTTCATTACGAAAACTAATCGAAGTAGATTTATTGTTTACGTTTCTGAGGCGCAAAGACAGCAGGGGTCATGTTGCGGCGGAGCTTTTCCGAGGAACCAAACTACCGTTGCCAAGTGCACTAAACCCCGGACTACAGTGGACAGAAAGGCGTTACGCGTTCCACTAGAAGTCTAACTCGAATTCATGGTACGGTAGGTAAATGTGTTACCGGCGGCGAGTTTTGAATTCGTACCCCAATTTTAACATTACGGAGAAATTCTCCAGTCTGATTGGCTGCTATCAAACATGTCATGCTGTATTGGCGAAAAAATCCCAAATTTTGCGCCGCGTGTTCGTCGCATTGTAAGAGAAATAGTAACGGATATTGCGACGCAGCATCGCTGGCTTTTTGGAACATTTTCAGAAAGATCGCTGTAGTACCCTTTTTACAAAATTCATAACTGAAAGTAAATTACTTTTACCTGTATCAGAGAAGGGTTAGTGGGGGGAGACTCCACACCGCTCCCCGCTTCGGGGTAACTCCCTCGCTGCCCATTTGGATAGACTTCAAATTATGCCTGAAATAGTTGAAGTGTTGAATCACTGATTATTACTGATGATGACGTCATCGTTTTAGGTACCAAATTGCGGAAATACAACAAAAATAAAACCTATCCGAGGCTTTATCTATTGACCAAATAAAATTTGTGTTTGGCGAACTTTTTTTTTTCCCCCTCTTATTTGTTTCGCCAATATAGCATGACGCGGTTTCGATAGCAGCCAATCAGACTGGCGAATTTCTCAGTAATGTTAAAATTAGGATACGAATTCAAATTTCGCTTACCAGCGAATGCGTTACCTATTACGCCACTCTAATTTAGTGAACTTACATTTTCCCTGAGGCAATAGGATCCCCTAATGTTAAAGAAACCAACTTTCGTATTACAGTAAGTAATTAGTTGGCAGTAGTTTTTTCTTCGTCCTGTTGAGGTCGAATTCACATTAACCGTTCGCTAGGTGTGAACGTCTTACCACTGCACTACCACAGGGCTTAATTCAGGGGCGGACTGGGCCGCCGGCTCACCGGCCCTCCGGGGCGGTGCACCATCGTGGGAGATAGGACTTGCGCCTTCAAATGGACAAGGACTCGCCCTCTCCGAAAATTCAAAGTATGCGTCCTCTGAGAGGACACAGTCCGCACCCGGGTATGGGTAGTAGCAGGGGCGGACTGGGCCGCCGTTCTGCCAACTCCCGATCCAGTGGGCTCAAGGGAGATGGTCAAAAATTGTTTTAGTAACCTATAGGCCGATGGACTCGCGCCCTCCGAAAATCCAAGGTATGCACCACTTGAGAGAACCCAGTCCGCCCCTGGTCTAATGCAAATAGATGTTTCTTAGAAACGTTTGTCCTCTCGACATGGTTCTATTTTTCTAACGTTCTAATTTGTTTAGTCTTACGGTGGCATAGTGATAAGGAGCATAGGCGCCT
>QLNU02014802.1:3543193-3576432 GCA_006491805.2 Dysdera silvatica | reverse complement strand
AAAAGTTGTCCTTCCATTTTTCAGATTCCAAATATCGTCTGTCTGGCTAGAGGCAGAGAACCAACAGCAGCATAAAATGGCAACACTTTGTGTTTCCTTTAGACGATTTCTGATAAAGGTCAGAAACGTCCCTCTGAAACGCACTAAATATGCTTTACGCAGCATAAGGGAGTATCAATTCAAAAATTAGGGGTGGGACAAGTAGCTTTATGACAGATAGTTCGCTATAGCATTAAGCAGGATAATATCTCTTGTTGTACAAATGGGGGGTGTTAAGCAACCTGAGCCCCCCCTCTCCTAGTTTATTGACTCAGCATGAAAATCTACTCATTACTAATCTTTTTGTTGCTAATCTTTAAAATATATAACTTGGGCTGATTAGGGAAACTATAGCCCCCCTCTCCACTATTCCAATGCTTGGCGCATAGCATTTTTGATTTCTTTTTCCAGGGAGAATTGAGCTATCATTACCTCCTCTCTAGTTATACCAATGGGCTTGACAAATGCTTTGAACTTCATAAAAATGTTTCGTGTTTTCGATTAATACGATATAAATAAGTAAAATAGCTTTATGCATAAAAAATTCACGTTCAACGTATAAACAAAATTAAAGAAATTTTTAATAATTGTCGAATAATATATAATTAAGCCAATAAAATGTTCAGAGGAAAAACAATATCTTTTGTCCATTTCATGACTGAAAGCATGACCGCTCAGTTAAGTTTCGTCTTCCACTTTTTGCTATTTATATGCTAGTGGTACTGAGTTTCAGCACTCATTTCGGACATTCTTTTCTCTGTTTTTTATCGCTGATGAAAAAAACAAGAAGAACTGAACCCTTATTGAATATTTGCAAAGAATTAGGAACGTTTTTTGGGAACTAATAAAAAAAAAAAAAAGGGGGTGTTTTTTCCACCGCGCAGACAAATGGATATTGTCATTCAATTAAGGGTTGACAATTTCTTTATGGAAATTTGTGGGAAGGATTTAAAAAGCATTAAGAGGCTCTGAATTATTTTTTGAAGTTTTTGCTTGAGAAAAAAAGAGAAATCTGTCAAGTGCGATTTGAAGTTTTTTTTTTATTCACAGGCAGATGGTTGAAGGCGAGCTAACTGGATTGGGTGTTTAAAAACGAATTCTCTGCATAGTAATAATTAAATTTGATAGATAAGACATCTCTAAAATAATTGAGTTTTCTTGCAAATGGAGTGGCTTTTTTTTTTGGAACAGTTGTATTGTGGTTTTACACAAAATTTAAGTGATGTTGTAACTAAAGGCTTTCTGTTCAGTTTGTTCACACGTCACGGCCTATGTAAATTGAAAAATTTAATAACTATTCAGCTTGAGACTTTTTTATTTTTTAAAAGAAAAATGAGTTTATAATTATTTTGAAAATTATTTTAAGTAAGAATAAATGAGTCTTTGGGCATGAAATGAATCTTAATTGTTCACAATTTCATAATTATCATTAAAATAATTAAACTGATACATCCATGTTTTTTCATTGGCTAAGATTAGGACATCTTATAAGAGCCAGGAAGGAAGGAAGGGAAAAAGGCCGTGCCTCAGGCTGGCCTCTATTTAACGGTCTTTAAGTTTATATCCTTATATTCTTCCCAGTAAATTCTTTACATGCCTTTGGTGTGGTCCCAACTTTTCTCTTAATTGTCACCATTGGTCAATTCGTGGGACAAAGACCACTTGTCTGAGCCAAATAAATGTGGGTGTGTGGATACATTTACTTTATCTAATTGTTTGTGAACCTCTATTTCCAAGCGTTAGTTAAAAGTGACATCATTATTAGTAGAGGTTGGCTAGGGTGCTTTTTGGTCTATAGCGCTTTTTTCTTAGTGAATCACCATAACAGAATTTCTCAGCTTGTTTTCGCAAGAGTTTGTGACCTAAAAAGAAATGATGCATGATGACTTTTGTGCAGAGCTACTTCTAGACTTAAACATTATTTTAGGGACTTATCAATTGTGAAAAGGTTGAAAACACTTTATTAGAGATGTAGATTTAATACAAAAAACTGAGGATATTGAATCTCCTTCGGGCCAAAGTATATTTATTAACGATAATAATACCCAAAGTATATTTATCGACGATAATAATACCCAAAGTATATTTATCAACGATAATAATGCGTAAACATATTTACCAATGATAATAATTTCTTAATCTACTCATTTCTGTTAAAACAACACACCTTTTCCAGTTTTCAAAGTGTTTTTAAATTCAGTTTCTAAATTCTTGAGAAGTGTGTGATTTTTTAGCTTATTTTTTCGGAGAATAAACTATTGTTTTAGATTAGAATCGAAAGCTGAGACGCAAGAGAAAAGAAAAAAAAAAAACCATCCAGAGATGTACAAAAATAACAGACAGAACAACGACAAGACAATAAAAGTTAGAAATATTGGGAAAAGTATCCAAGACGGAGAAGTCTTTTAAAAAGGGAAAGGAAAAAAATGGCTTCTGAATTATAGAGGCGAGCTTCTGTTGCTTCCAATGTGAAAATTTAATGCTCCCTTCAGTAGCGAGTTTTTCCTTGAAGATCTTGTCCTTCTAATGATTATAACATTCTGTGTCCCTGTAAATCTAAAGACAGGGACTTTTGGTGTTCCCTGGGGTTTTTGAAAGCCGTAAACCCGAGAGACCGACCTCCTTAACATCAAGAAAGAGAAGAGGGAGAAGTCGTGTGGGACGGAACCCTGCACCCTACCCTGGTACTTTTATCATTTCCTCGTCAAACGAGGACAGAAAGTTCGAGATCTTAAGAAGTTATTATTTGGAGATCCAAACAACAGCTGAAATAAGACCGAACGACTCTCTGTACAAGCAAGCCATCGAAAGAAGAATCAAATATTCTTTAGAAGAGTTGAGACCATTTTGTATTATTTAAGTTGGCAAAGTTGGCTAGTTATAAAAGAAAGGACACTCCATAATACCTTAATACAGTTTTACAGTTGGCTGTGTACTATAGGATGATCCTCCTTCCTTGAAATTTGGAATGGCTTCGGAAGACTTTTCATTGGCCTTCAATTTAATGATTTGGTTTTTATTAATCCATGCTGTTTAAGTCATGAGCAATCTGTTTATTCTACTTATACAATGTTAATAGTAGTGCAGTAAATAAGCTGGCCATGTTAAACGATAGAGGTTTAAAATATGAAAAGGAATGCTAGTTAAACGGATTGATGGTCAGCCAAAAAATTTCTTTTATGACAGATACAAATGGTAAACTTATAGATTAAGAACTAATGGATTTTATATTGTTAATTGCAATTAAGAACTCCTAGTTTACACCTTTCCAGTTTCTCGGTGTTAATTATAAAGATTCTTATTATTCAATCAAAGAATGTTTAATATTCTATAATTTTCGCAAAATTGAATTAAATAAGCGTTAAATTTCTTTTGAATAAAACATATTCTAATGAGAGTATATATTTATTTTATACGATGTAAATGCTTGCATACACTGAAAGTGGATTTATTTTTATACATATTATTTATAAGAAACTATTGAATATGATTATGGTTCTTATTTAGTTCGATTAAAAATTGATTAAAAAACAAACTTATTATGACAAGTAATTTATAGGTGGAAGCAAATATACTTTCATGGTGTATATTTTTTCTCTTGGTAAAGTATGTATAGTAGTTTAAGAAACGTTATGAAATCTTTTTTTTGTGGTTGCATTACCTTTTCATTTTCTTACCCATTCCGTTTTCTTTTTCATATATTTTACAATTTTATCCCCCACGTCTCTATTTTCCTTTCGAAGTCTTATTTTTTCCATTTAACTTGCTTTTTTCTAATTTTTCTCAACTTCATTGAATTTCGTTTTTATTTGTCATATTTCTAATTTTTGGTTTTTCATTTCTGTCTTCTTTCGCACCTACACTTAAAGAAAAATTTACTAACTTTTAACCAAAATTCTACTTTTTCTTGAAATTAGATATTTCAAAAGCAGCCTTAAAATATAAGGAAACAGTAAATATTGTGAAAAATAATATTTATTACAAATATAACAAATGTCAAAATGATATTTATTGTTTTTTATAGATACTGTTCCTCAGAAATGCGGGAGATATTGAACTATTTTTAAAATAGCATACACATGGATATATCTAAATACAGTAGGACAAACAAAAAGAGAATATTACAGTAAAATAATGCTAAATAATATCCATGTTTTTTTTTGTTCAGATTATTTAACGACTCCTTAGACGAAAGAATATCCCCTTTTCTACATTTCCAGTTTTACTTTCACTCACGTTCTTCAATTTTGGAGAATTAAGGAGTTCTCGTTAAGGAATTATTTCCGGTGGTCTGAAATCGAACCGGGAAAGTAGGTGAAATCCCTTTCTTCTGTGGATGAAATATTTAGGCCCGAGCGATCGAAGACAGTTATCCAATCTCCGGTGAAAACCGCTCCAGCCCTCGAAAAATCCTGGTGCGGAAACGAAGCTTTGAATAAAAGCTGAGAGATGAAGCTTTTCTTGGAATCTTTATGGGATTAAGAGGCGAATGAGTCCTCTACCCTTCAGCTCCTAGCTCCAGCAAATGAAAAAAAGGAGGTTCGCAAAAGTGCTGATCCGAGGAGAACGGGAGGATTGTGGCGGCCTTGGCCATCCAAGTGGTCAGTTTCAGAGCGTCAACAAAGCTCCTCATTAACTGGAGGGGACCTCAAGAAAAGTAGTTTTCCTCGGTGCTGATTAGAGGAAAGCGGGAGGTTCAAGAGGGTTTCTGTCTATTCAACCCCTTTTAAGCCGACTTAATTAAGGAAAAAAAAAGGTGTATTAAAAGTTAGTTTTCTCATTGGCGAAGAACATGCATTGGAATAGAAGAGTCGGTACTGTACCCAATAGATGCCAGTCTACCAGACTACAATTGAATAAATCTCAGTTATTAACACGTTCGAACTTCGGTTGAATAATAAATGTCTAACTCCACTTATCTACCCTTAATAAAAAGCAAAATGTGTCTAATTCCATTGACGTAGGTAATCTCCAAATCGAAGAGAGGGCTATAGGCCTAATCCTAATTTTCCGTAAATTTAATTTATTTGTAATTTCCGATTTTCTGAGGCAGGAATTAAGATATTCCTAGCTCCCCAGTTACGCCAGTATTTAGTTCGCTATGAAAATACATTTAAAAGGTTTTATTATATCCCTAGTATCATTTTATACACTATTATTCTTAACTGTGTTTTATATACACTCTATAACAAAAAAATCGATGCACCAAGAAGGAGTTGTCCGATTGTAATGAAATTTCGTATGCAAAGACATTTTGACCGAACATGCAAATGATTAAAATTTGGTGTCCAATGAATGAATAGCGGGAACTCCAGCGCATCGGAACTGCGCATTCAGCAGGTGTATATAAGGAGCGATTCTCAATATGTGGTCAAAATTTCTGTTGCATTTTGACTGCGGATATCTTACGTCGACTGTAACAATGCCTCGCCGAAAGATTCGTGCTCATTACGAGCATATGTCAGAGTTTGAAAGAGGTCGTGTTCGTTCGTTCTTTTGCAAGAAGGGCAATGGGAAGGGTGGCCGCCGAAGGTGGCGGCGCTGTAATCCCAGACAGGACGCTTGAACAGCGTAATCAGCCGCCGAGGCGGCTGAGGGGGAGATGGATTGCCGATCAAGAGGTCGTGCTATCGGATTGAAAGAGGCTGGTTGGACGAATCGAAGAATCGCTGGACATGTGGGTCGAAGCGATGCGGCGATTGGACGGTGCTGGCAAGAGTGGGTCAACAACGGCAGATGTCAGCGTCGGGACGGCAGCGGTCGACCTAGGGCCACAACAGAACGGGAAGACAGAGCGATTGTCAGAGCAGCTGTCACAGCACCGGATTCGTCGTTATCAACTATCCAACGTGTGGCCCGCACACATGTGTCCAACATGACCCTCTGCAGACGACTGAGAGAGCGGAATTTACGCTCGCGCCGACCGTTACGCCGCTTACCTCTCACGCCTTTACACCGTCAAGTCCGATTACAGTGGTGCCGGGCTCGATCAACTTGGAACTGCGCTGACTGGGGACGTATAGTCTTTAGTGACGAGTCCCGTTTCCAACTGTGTCCTGACGACAACCGCAGACGTGTCTGGAGACGTCCAGGGCAGCGTGGGGATCCTGCCCTTACTATCGCACGCCACACATGCCCACAACAGGGCGTTATGGTCTGGGGTGCCATCTCCTTTGATAGCCGGACCCCTTTGGTGGTCATTTCTGGCACACTTACAGCACAGCGGTACGTAGACGACATTCTACGACCGGTTGTGTTACCGTTCCTTTTGCGACACCCTGGACTTACGTTTCAACAAGACAATGTCCGGCCGCACGTGTTGCTATGAATTGTCTTCAAGCTTGCCCAACACTTCCTTGGCAAGCTAGATCTCCTGATCTCTCTCCCATAGAGCACATTTGGGACGCTATGGGAAGGCGATTGCAACCATCCCGGAATGTTGACGATTTAGCCCGACAGTTGGAGACAATTTGGCAAGAAATTCCGCAGGACACCATCCGGGATCTTTATCAGTCTATGCCACGCCGGGTGACAGCTTGCATCCAGGCCAGAGGTGGACCAACGCCTTATTGACTTCCTCCCTTTGTAACGGTCAAACTCTGCAATAAATCATTCAATTGTTCTGAAATTTTAATCGTTTCTTTTTCTATGTATGTTCTTCACATCCACCAATTTTTATCGCAATCGGACAACTCCTCCTTGGTGCGTCGATTTTTTTTTGTTATAGAGTGTATTATTGTAACTTTACCTATTCGTGATAATATTTTATGTATTTATATATATATATATATATATATATATAGATTTTCATACAGAATTGCATTTAGATTTTTATTGCAAAAATGACCGATGTAATCGCAGGGACATAACAACACATGTTAACAAGCAGCAAGTTCTCCTTTGGCCTGTATAGTTGTCGATCTACAATTTGGCATGGAGTCAAGTGACAATTTAAAGTTTCCTTCTGGCAGATTCTGACAAAGGTTCTGCAATTTTTTAAATAGTTTTCGCGTATTCCATAGGTGCGGAAATTCTCTTCCTGGCATATCCCACATATGCTCGATTGGCGAAAAGCTTGGAGATCTAGTCGGCCATGAAAAGATATGAGGCTCACGAAGATGTCGTTGTGAAAGTCTCGTTGCGTGAGTTCTATCATGATGGTAAATACCCTTTGAGGGCAGGACAGAATAGGTAATGCAAGTGGCTGCTGAATGTTATCAATGTGTAGGCGTGCTATCAAAGTACCTTGCAGAAGAACTAGGGAGACCTTTGTCCTACGAGATGATTTCTCACATTAGGTATGAAGGCCATATGCAATTGGATCACTGCAGCCAGATTAGAGTGATGACTATATCTCCTTTATGGATGGATGCGGTGATTGTATAGGACAAGAATGAAGCGTGTTTATTGCTGAACACAAATGAAAATGGTACATTGTCCAAGCTTCTGAGGACTTGATACTACTTCAGACAGTGTTGCTTATGTTGAATGGTGAGTGGTAGAAGTTTTAAGAGACATCAGGGATAAAGTCCTCTAATAGTCTTTACGAATAGTGTTCCTTGATGTTACATGACGCGTAGAGAAAGGAATGCACATTCCTTGCTTGTTGTGCAGAGAGCCACTGAATATCTTTTCAATAACTTTTTATATAACAAGCTAGTAACGTACCTTTGGATTGAGGACAAAGATACCGTTACCGCCGTAATTAGGGATGGCTCAAGCTTGGCTTAGCTCTTCCCCGCCTGCCCGTATTCATAGGGGGATTATAAGGACTAGTTCCCCCACGGAAACTGATTTTTTAATGGGACGGCTACTGACTTGCATGTTGCGATTGTATCGATACATTCTGTAAGAATATTCGAACCCCACGAAATTAAATTCTGGCTACTGCCTTGTTTCCTAGAGAAAACAACCCTAGATGTAACCAAAAATTACGATCGCTGTGTGAGAAGTATTGGGTTGGGAGATATAGCTCTCTAGATCTTCAGGCTATCTATACAAATGGCTAAGGTTGCTTACTTTACTGGTAAGATTTCCTCTAATACGTTTCATTTGCACATCCAGATCCTTCATTGTAATAATATGTTCACTTATGAATCCACTGTTGCCAATATCATCTTACTGCTGCATTACTGCGATCAACATGTTCGTATCACCACCTCGCTTCTCTTATGTTTATGATGCACCCTCTGCCAGACTTACACAGTTACTCATACTGCTGACGTACGGTATGTATCATAGAAGCATTTTTATAGATTACTTGCGTAACAAAACTGCAAAACCATCCAGATTTGTTCGTCCGTGGGGACGACCTTTCTTATGGTGGTTCAAGGGTATGTTTTTCTCATATGCTCTGCAAACACTCAGTACATTCATTGACAATGAAATTCTAATCATTTGCATAGATAGTCGAAAAACAGTTACGTATTGAGTTTCTTTTCTAGCTTATGTTATCTTACCGGGAATATGTCGTTTTTTATTTTTGCAAAAAGGTATTATTTATATGTTGTTATTATTTGTTGTCGTAATGAAGACGTTTGCTAAAGAAGTTCTTCCCATGAAAAGGGAAAGGATTAAATTTGAACAAATTATTTCCCTACATTCAGCGAGTTCGAATTAAAATAAGTTATTTAATTCGGGAATAAAAAATGGTTTTGTATCTTACACAGGTCCATAGTTCATATCCAATTCAAGGCATGTTTATTGTTAGAAATAAGATACAAAGTACCAGGAAAGAAATTTACATATGAAGGGTTAAATAGGTAAAATAGAAAATGAAAATGAGCATCCAAACTTTCTGAAGCGTCAGCAGTAGTTCTTCATTAAGAATAATGGAGTCCTTCATCAGGAGTCGGGAAAAAAAGATATTAAGAAAAATTTCATTCTTTCCGCTTGAAATGGTCTTCTTAAAATCTCATCTATCATTTGGGTTCCATTGAATTTATGTGTTTTTAATAAATGAGAATTCTTTTAAAATCAATAATTTTAAAGTAAATTTCCTTTCTGAAATAATTTATCTGACTGGAAAATATCAATGGATTAAATTACATACGTCTAAGGAAAACTTGATGATAATTATCTTCTACATGAATCCACAATATTGTGACCCTTAATAACATAAACGTAGAGTTCTCAAAATTATTGGGGAAGGGGGGGGGGGGCAAGCACATTTTATGTACATTTATACATTACAGTATATGTAAAATTGCAATTTATTTCAGATTATTGGGGGTGGGTGGGCACAGGCCCATATAACTCTAGGCCTATGCTTAGTAATAACATGGCGGAAAAGTTTATCTGGAAATCATTTCAGGTGGTGAAATGGTGGTTTGAAACTATTTAGAACCGGCACACAATTTTTTCAGCCCACCTAGTTCTAACGGATATGAAAGAAGGTGTGTGTGTGTGGTAGTCTCTAGTCAAACCGGGGCCAGCAGATTCGCGGCCTCAGTTGCCCCATGGGGTTATTTATATATATATATATACCAGTAGAATAATCCCTGGGTTCCCGCGCCCCATATGTACATTACTCCAGTTGCCGCTTTATTCCGACTATAGGTCTGAGGGAGGGGTATTTATAATTCGATACTGTTCTTGCATATAATGTTATACAGGTAGGGCCGTTATTGGCGTAGACGAAAAAGGTGCCCCCGCATATGGGCGGCCAAACCCAGAGGCAGTTGCAGATCGCTTTTCATATTATTCTATTATCTTTAAGATATTTGGATCAAAAATACTATCAAGAACTTTTGTTTCCTGTTAAAAATGAAAATTAAAAGCAGATTTGCATGACAACTGTTAAAAATTATGTGCATATAGATATAAAATAAACACTACATATCAAATTTTTAATCAAACGCTCTTAAATTAATGAAGGTGGCGATAGTATCTTTGCACCGGGCGGACAACAACCCAAGAATGGCCTTGTATACAGGAGCATATGCATGCAAATGTTTGCATGTATACTCGTGCACATCTGTATATTGGCCTCGCCTATATATTGGGTGAACACTTTCCTACACTACTCGAACCGTTCAAATTGGATACGAAGGCACCAAGCCTGTAGCCGAGTCGGGGCCCCATCGAGCTATTTATATGTGTATAGAACAATAATAACACAATGTTAAAATATTGATAATGTATAAAATTGTTTTTATGTAATTCATCCTATCCCACCCAAGTTCTCTTTTATAAAATTTAAAATACAAACCTTGATATACTGTATATTATACTATACACATATATATATATATACTAATGTTACTGTATTTGCAGTTTCAATAAATGAAAAAAAAGGGAGGGTAACATTTATTCGAGTTTATAAGATTCTTGGGTGCTCTCTACAATTTTTGTTAATTGATACACCTCTGAATATATGTATATGCATACACAGGCATAGAGTTGTATGGGCCCGTGGGGCCCGAGCCCCCCCAATAATTTAAAATAAATTGACATTTTGCATATACTATAATGTAGAAATGTAGAAAATGTGTGCTTAGGCACACCGAGTAATTTTGAAAACTCTACGTGGATATATGCATATAATATATCTATATTAAATGTAATATATATGTATAAAATTTTATGTGTGAAAAACTTTTGGCAACACAATGCAAGCTACCTTAAATTATTAGTCAAGGAAACATGGAGGTAGTGTAAGAAGAAAGAAAAAAAAAATAAAGTCATGAAATAATCTTTAGAAATAAGAATTAACCTACCTATTACCAGTCGCTAAGCATAGCAGTTTGGGCAGTTTACCCTTTCTTTTAGAAATGCTGGGCACATCGCAGAAATTGGGTTGTAGAGAGGTAGGGAAAAAGGGTGAAATGTTCCTGATTAGGTGTATGGGAGTATTAGGACCGCCTCGGGGAAATTCTACTCCCCTGCCAAAGGATAGAAGATGTGCTAACCTCTGATAACAAGTTCCAAGAAGATAGAGCAAGCAACCTCTTTTCCCCATGATTTATCCCCAAACCCTCTTCCCTTTTCTAGAAGCTCGCTAGGGAGAGATAAGGAAATTCCCTAAATAGGGTAACCTTTCCACTTTTCCTCACTCCATAACAATAAACTCCAGATTTTGTTCCGAATTGTTTATTGAGTAAAACTGGATGATAAAGGTTTATGTTTTTCAGTGATAAACCAGGCTGAATGGGTTAAACCACAGAGAGCGTTCTGACAATCATTCAGAATATGAGACCATGTTTCGGGACGTGTTTGCCAGTTAGACATTTTTTTTTACATTACAAATTGTCTTTCTAAATATTCTTTAAAAGAGATAGAAGTAAAAAATTAAAATGCACACTTAAGTGACGAAGTGGTTATTGTGAAAAAAAAATCTTCATTGATATTGCCATTTCATCAAGGCAAATAAAGCAACACAATTCAGACAAATTAATTCAGATGTCGCTGACGTGCTTGAATTCGCGTGCTCACATATTTTACCCTTGAAAGTGTCCACGAAATTCAGTATTAATTAATTTTACAACTTTAATACGTTTGATGTTTTATAATTAGGAAACAACGTTATAAGCGTAGATAAAGCACTTCACCTACGCTTATAAATTTGTTTTCTGATTATAAATCTTATCTGCTATAGATTATATAAATCTTATATGTTATAGATTACAAATCTTATCTGCTATGGATAATAAATCTTGGTGCTACGTCAAGTTATCTTGCAAACGTTCGATGTTGTTTTACAAATTTTATTTAGCGGAAAAAGGTGCAAATTATAAAGTAATGTTTTTCATTAAATAATTTTATTTCCCTTTTCACAATCTGTGTTTGAAAAATATCAAAATCGACGAAACATGCAGATATATGAATTAAATATCTAGGCAGATATATATTATTTGCGTACATCGCGATGTAATGATCGAAACAATAATTAAGAAGACTCAATTATTGTTTAGACAATTGTTTAGCTACATAATAAGGAAATCAAAGAAATGTACTTTATGGTTATTAAGTGGTACACAACATATGTGGCATAGTTATGCACAAAGGTAAAAAAAGTATGGCATTCCGTATCATATACCATTCATATATCATTCTGTAACCATGCTTACGAATAGCAGTCCATACTAATTATATACAGCATATGTCATAGATTACAAAGAAGTGTAAAATGCTGTACCAGATGCCAGACATGAAAATGCACAAAATTACATACATATAGAAATACGCCTCCCCCAATTATTATTAAACTGCCATAAAAAAAACCAAACTAAATACGGCTTGAATATTCTATATTTTTGCTTTCATTTCGATCAATGGTTAATAATAAGGCGTTTGATACTTAACAGCGTTAAGAACTATATGTACGGCTATTAAAAAAAATAGTGCTGTTGTACAACTAAATTTTGTTACTAAGCATCTCACTGGCGTTAGTGGGGTGGGTCGGTTTTATTATTTCATACACTAATTTCTCAAATTTTAATGGAAGCTGATTTTTGGTTTAGAATCGATAGACTTAAATTTATCTTAACTCTTGTCATTCCCAATATCTGGTAGGCTTTCCCACCTTTTCTTGATATCCGATGGATTCTGACTTTATGTTTGCTTCAAACTCAGATGGTACACTGGAAATCGATTATCGAGAACGAAAGGGGAGAATCGGGGTAAGAAAATCTAGGACAATCTTGCAATCAGTCTATAGGTGCAAAAGAAACTGCACTATTTATATTAAAAAAAAATGCATTTAATTATATGTTATTAAGCTACTATTTTGATAGTGAAAAACATCACTAAGTATATATATATATATATATGTGTGTTAATTAGATACTTACTGCTTTGGAAATAGTCCGAAACATTTGTATATATCATATATTTGCAAAGTAAATATATCTTTATATGTCCATTGTCTACCATTTGCATGTGTTCCCCGTTTAAGGTCGGAGAACACTAGAAAGTAAATATGAGCAGTTTTTCCAAAAATTTTGAATGATTGTAAAGCAAAAAATAATAATAATAATAATAATAATTAAAATCAGCTCGCAAGGACCTTCTGGATAAGCGAAGTTCGGATAAAACGGATTCCATTATAGTTTGTGCATCGACGGCAATTCTTAATTTAAATAAGTCGTGTTTAATTTTCGATCAGTGAAAACTTTTTGTAGGGGAGGTCCAAGATACAAGGGAGGAGGAGGAGCGGGAGCCCCGTTCTGGTAATGTGGAGGAGGGGGAGAAGGAAGATGACCAGAGGTCGTTACGATAGTTACGCTCCATTGGTTTATGCAGAACCCATCACTCCCTCCTCTTTGCCCTCTCTCACCCCCTTAACTGCACACGTGACAGGCATGCACGTGCTAGTTTTCCCAAGGAGGCCAGACATGATCCCCTGGCGTATCGAATCTGAAACTTTCTTTTTCGGTCGAAATGTTTGCTTCACTACCTGCAAACTTTCGTTTGCATTACCTATCCAAGGGTTTGACAGTTCTATCAAAGCCCAGAGAACTTATTACATCAGTATTTATAAAAGTATACATTTTTCCCCCCTTCATTAGATTATGACACGGGAAAAAGAGGTGCGAAATCAAATGAAACAGTAAAGAAAATCTGTGCTTTCCTCTCAGATGTGCTAGCTGTTGAGGGTCTTTAATATTTAGTTTAGGTGTACGTCACTTAATCGGTGTATTTGCTATTTAGTTTTGTTTTAGCACACACATTAAATGTGTGCGAAATATCTGGTGCTGTAGTAGTGTACAGTTAAATATTAGTTTAATGTTACGTAATCTGAATGTTAGACAGGGAAAGTTTTAATAAAGTAATTATTGGTTGTTCTTAGCCATTACACAATTGAGGGTAACCCCCGCCCATTGATTAAATTAAAAAAGTGATAAAAAGAGGCAGAGCGACACAATGTTAAGGTTCTTCTATATCATCCTATGACATAACTTTAGGAGCATTTGGATGTAGTGGTGCAATGGTTGATACTTTACCTTCTGTTTACTGCGTCTAGATTCGAATTCGCAGATATTTGGACGTTTATGAATACATCGTTAATTGTGTGGATGACATTTTAAGTTGACTGCCCTATCTTAGTCAGGCTTACTGCGACAAGTTTCAGAACCAAGAATGAATTGTTTTCTTTTATCTACATTTTAATGCCACGTATTCGATTTTTAGGTTAAATATGGGCCAAGTCTACTTGTGGCTTAGGGCTTTCAAAAAAAAATCAGCAAAAATAAGGAAAAAGGGAGATTTGAATTTCCTTTTCTCAGTTTCTTGATAATTTCATACATTATACTTTGGGAAAAATGCTCATAAACATAAATACAAAACTTTGAAAAACAAAAAAATAGTACTAATACTCTAAATAATGCAGTGCTAGTTTCATGAGCAAATTCATTTAACCATGTTGTTCAGTTAATAAAAGAAGATTAACTTTACAATTAGTAGAACAACGTGCCGAGACTGTTTTATAAAACCCATCATAGAGACCTATTATTATGACTTCTTATTGTGTGTTTTTATACATTTAATTCAATGAGTTGTATTTGTTTCAGTCATTCGCTTTTTATATCATTTACTCATTCATTTTTAAGTTTTAGAATTCAACTTTCAGAAACCAGGAGACATATCTAATAAGTGGTAAATATTAAGCAGTAATTAATGAAATTTTTATTTTTCCATTCATAAAAAAAGTACGTTGGTTTTCATTCATGAAATGAGTAACGTTTTTAGAGTACAAGAATAATGTGAAAAAGGGGATAATTGTAATTTAAAAAAAACCTGCAATCAATATTAATAGGTATCTGGGGAAAATGTATTCCTGATTTCTCCTAAATAAAATAAGTAATAATAAATAACCCTTTCGGGAACGAGAATTAACTAAATTTGTCACCGGCCCCCCTTTCCCTCATTCCGATAGGCGAACACTGTTCGATTATTTCGCCGCTAACGAAGAAACTGCCCAGTGGCCGTTGGTCTGGACTGCTCTTGATGGAGTGACCATCAGGGGGGTGCGGAAGGGGTCAAGTGAAAAGGAGAGGGGCAAGGGTCCCCCAGTGGCCTTGTCAGTCGAGCAGGGCCTCCTCAGTACGTTATTGATAATTGTAATTAAAGGGCCTCGGGTCATTAGCTTGAGGTCCTTCTAATCATCATTTGTTACTTTCACGACGTAAGAGGGGAGGGAAAAAATTGGGACATTCGCCTGGTTCTGACAGTCTCAACCAGGTGGCGTGGAAAGGTGGACGAGTTTACTCAGTTATTTACTTCTGTACTTAAGCGTATCTTTATTAAATCTCATCGTCCTTAAACTCTAGAAATTAGAAAATCTTTGAAAGGAATGGTACAGTTTCTTTTCATGGGTAATAGGTACCCAGATTGGACTTCGGCTAGCTTTCAGTAAAAAACACACATGTACTTCTCTGTTGATAGTACAACTCTGCAACGATTCATTGCAAAAATGGTGAATAAAAAGTGCACAAAAGTAATTTTTATGGAAGCCTGATAATTTATTTCTAATTAATATTTATTCTCATATTTAAGTTTCGAACTAATCATGCTTTTCGTTTGCTGAAGGAATAAGAAACTTACAAATTTTTTATTATTTTCTACGGCGCAGTATAGCCCAGATGCTCTTGCGCCATAAAAATCCAAACAAACAAGCAATTATTTTGTATACTTTGTTATTTATGATATTTATTAAATAAACAACTCATATATAACAAAATTATATTATACAGAAACTCCGTAATGATATAACGTATCATACCTCTCATCAGAGCAACATAAAATTAATTTTGATGCTATTTTAATATCATCAAAACCACTACAGGAAATAATGCAGTAACCTTCTTTTATGCAATGCATTCTTGTCAAAGCTTCTTATAATTTAAATAATCGTGATTTTTTGCAAAAGAGATGTTTTTTTTTCCTTTAAAATACTAGATGCAGTGATTTTTTGGTTATAAAATGCTTATTTTTATTATTTTTAACGGCTGAAAGATTCTAGTGTTGGTCATGACCACTGGCGTACACAGGAGGAGGAGGGTTAAGGTGGGGGTCATAACCCCCACTGCGATGCAATTTTGTCTGTACGCGTATGAATATATAAAGTTACAGCTCCGTAACCTGGCGCAGTATAGCCCAGATGCTCTTGCGCCATAAAAAAGCCAAACAAACAAACAAGCTCCGTAACCACCCTTTATGAACTTTCTACGTACCCTAGTGGTTATGATACCTCTTCGGCTTTATATTCTCTTCCATTTCTAACCTCAAAACTTAAAATAATTTAATATAGATCTTCTCTTACATTTCTATAATTTTTATACTGCTCAAGCTATGTATCACGAAATATTGTATATCGGGTTGAATAAAAATTTATTATTATTATTATATTATTATTATCTATATTACCTAATATAGTCACTTAGCATAAATAATTCAACCATGCACACCAAATCTTTTACCTAACACACATGATGCTTAGATAGCTGATATACTGTATCAAATTTATTCTTTGTAGAAATTTTACTAATGTTTTAAGATGTATATCTTTAAAAAATTGCAAACCTATAAAACATAATGCAATGAATACATATTTGCATCATTATTCCTAGATACATTCCGATTGGTGGCCTCCTATTGGTTCTCACTGGGGTTTTTCATTCTGAGGGACTGCACTGATGAAGGGGGGGGGGGGGCCCAGAAATTTCAAGTATAAAAAAGAGACAGAAACATAACATCGTCATTACTCCTGATGAAGGACTGCTGCTGATGCGTCCGAAAGCTTGAGTGATCTTTTTCATTGCTATTTTACCAGTGTTTAACCTTTTTATGTAAATTTCCTCCCTGGTACCCTGTATTTTATTTCTATTGTATCATTATAGTAAAAGGACGGTTATCAGAATCATTCTCGGCGGTAAGAAATAGATCGTTGGTATAGAGGTAAAATTTTTATAAAAGTTGCAATTGATTTGATTAATTGCGGCAATTTTAATATGAGATTAGTGAAATGTTGGTTCTGACGGTTCCCTTTTTTCTTATTTCAGCTGAATCTTACTGAATTGATCCATCGTGTGTATTTTCAATTAATCGAAGAGGGTTCCGTCCCAATTGGTTTCCATAATCAGCTTATTAAAACCGGGTTCCTGACCAATTGGTTTTAATAATCGACGCTATATTGCATCAGTATATATGACGTCCGCGATTGCAGATTCTTTCAGTAGTAATGATCTGAAGTGAAGAATTTCGCCTTTTAATTTTATTGTTCGTTTGTTTTGTGGTTTTATGGCTCAAAGACTACAATGGTCATGCTGTGCCAGGACCTACTGTTTTCCGAGGAATCCGAATCTCTTATGGCCTAGGGAACCAAACCCCGGACTACAGTGAGCAGTGCGATCTTTTTATGAGATCTCTGAGTAAGCGTTCTTTGTACACTGTTGGGAGTCGAACCCGGATTAACGGCGTACTAGGCGAACGCGTTACCACACTGCGCCACCGCAGGGCCCTTTTAATTTTAGTTTCACTAAAGCGAAGGTTGGTTGTTTGTGACCTTACAGAGATTTTACCTTCGTTTCATTTTGAATTGTAAACGATTTTCTGGTTCACGATTGCGCGATGATAATACGAACTATTTTGTAGTTAAGTATTGAAACTTCTCATTATTTTTATAGAGTTTTGGATTAAAATTTTATCTAAAGTTAATATTTTATGACACAAGGTTAACTAATTATACAATAATTTCTGCCACCCACGTATTAATTATAGCTCAAACTAGAGCTTATGTAATTTTGGAGAAAAAGAGACGCTTTCCCCATCCTGGATTCGAACCAGGGTCCCTCCGTTTAGCCCGGAGTGTCTTGGACCGCTAGACGAATGAGGAATGTATAATAAATTCCCCCACGAAAACTCACAAAAATCTCGCCCCGGAGGCTTTTCTGTGTTGACCATATTTGGCAATTGTGTTATCCCTGCGAAGGGTAATAATATCTTACAAGGTTAACTAAGGTCATGCTATCACGGTTTTCAGAGGAATTCGAACTCATTTCATTGAACGGAGTGAACTCCCCTCAATGCCCAGTTTCTACGGGAAAAACGGTAAATAAATAAATAATAAATAATTATAGGGCCCTGCGGTGGCGCAGTGTGGTAACGCGTTCTCCTATTGCGCGGCTAATCCGGGTTCGACTCCCAGCAGTGCAAAAAGAACGCTTACTCAGAGATCTCATAAAGATCGCACTGCTCACTGTAGTCCGGGGTTTGGTTCCCTAGGCCTTAAGAGGTTCGGATTCCTCGGAAAACAGTAGGTCCCGGCGCAGCATGACCACTGTAGTCTTTGAGCCGTAAAACCAAAAAACAAACAAACAAACAATAGTGGTTACCTGTTGAAATTGAACTTGCACTCTTCCTATTTTAACCAACCACACAATTTAACGCGTTGCCACACAGGACGACTATTGTGAATCACCAAAATGGATAAACATATGCAAATTATCGTCACCTCATATAAATAATTGTGCCCGTCTGAATAAAGTTTAATTTGATATATTTAGCTGAGTTGAAAAAAGAGATATTTTTTCTCAACAACTAAAAATTAAATGAATTTTCTGATCATGAAAGCTTTCGGTACATATTTTTTAAGGAAGACAATAGCAGAAAATGAGGGTTAGACAGTAAGTATAGAAAAAGGAAAAGGATCTTTTCTCTTCCTGTTTGTTTAGGGTGGGGAAAGATGCCTGGGGGGCATTCCCGAGCTGTACAGAATCAGGAGTTATTTTCAGTAGACAAAGGGGTTTATGTTAGCCTATCTCTCTGACCCAAGGGTCTAAAGGTCTACTGCAGAAAATAGTTCTAATCAGTGGAGCATGTGTAGAAGCATATTGCTGTGTTCTCACCACTTCAGCTCCCCAGTCTTGCCCATGTTCGATCCATGGTACGATTAACCAAGCAATTTAGAGTTTCCAGTTGGAATGAATACACCAATGTCCCTTTTCACCCCACCAACAAATTTTCTCTTCTATTCGCTTGTGCATGCTTTTAAATTAATGTTTTCATGATACACGGCTGTTAAAATATTAAATATTAATATAACAAGCCATGTATAAATCAATAATGTGTGGGAAGAAATGCAATGGCGCTGAGTCAATATACAAATATAGTAGAACCCTGATTCAAGCCCGTAGCTAAATACTTGTTTACGGGGGGACTCTGAAAGCTACAGGGGCTTAAAATTCGTAAATATTTTGATGTATTTTATTAATATATTTAATAATACTAAATATATAAGGAGAGTAATATATTTAACGTTAATGAATAAATTTCTTAACGTATATTTTACATTAAAACATGTAAATTTTAGTATACATCTGCATAATTCCCCTTTTTCTTATTATAAAGTGTACGAAGGCGCAAACATCTGTAGAAAAACATTATATACATAAGATCGACCATAGAAAGCTATTTTGAATACATTTTTAACGTCAAAGAACAATTTCCATTATCATGTACAATTTCGTACAAAACAAAAAATTTAAAATAAAATTCTGCAATATTTTATTTTGAGAAAAAGTATTTTCCAGGAGGGGTCAGCCCTCTATAGTTCCAGCCTGGCTACAGCTCTGCCTTGATTACTCGAGATATTAGGCGAACCGAACCTGCCTCGGAAAATACGGGCAGTCGTGGTTGTCACATACTGGTTATTTTTGATGAAATTTAAAATAACTTTATTTGAAATAGTATACCAATTTGCAAAGCACGTTAAAATATCTATAATACGTACAGTGTCTTTGTCCATATAGGCTAATGTACAATTGAATACACGAATACTCTCCCCACATTGAAGTTTAAAATAAAAATCATTAACCATAATCTTTTAATAAATAAAACGAAAACACAGATTATCACAGTTTAATTTTGAAAACATTGACAGCTGTTTCAATGGTAAGTGGCTATTCCCATCAGAATGATGCAACTGTATCGTTTTGACGAAAATAGCCACGTGCTATTGAAACAGCTGTCAATGTTTTTAAAATTAAACTGCAACAATTTGTGTTTCATTTTTATTTATTAGTTTCGCGCCGTGTATCACTATTCTATTTACCATAACCTTTTATTTCTTAAAAAATGCCTTTTATGGTCTGTTGCTTCATGGTGGTGCTTGCGTCAGAAAAATTATACAAGCTTCTAAAAAAATATTTGGTTCTGAAAACACGAGAACCTAGATAAAAGGAGTTCGAATAATTAGTTACTGTATAATAAGGTTTTACAGGGTAATAAGGTTTTACAGGATAATAAGATTTTACAGGATAATAAGATTTTACAGGATAATAAGGTTTTACAGGATAATTAGGTTTTACAGGATAGTAAGGTTTTACTGGATATAAGCTTCTTCAAGAACAGGATAACAGTCCCTGCAAATAGTTTAAGTATTCAGTATACGAGTTGTTTAGCTGGCAGGGGTCATTATACGTTATAGTAACGCTTTGGGGAATCTGCATAGCGGGTGTTTGCTACACCCTCCTTACTCTCCCAACACCCCCCAAATTTCTTAACATACCCCCAAACTCAAAGTTCATATACCCGCTAAATATTCAAATTACAAGAAAGGAAATAAAATATTGCGCAAATTATTTTTCTATACTTTTTCTGCATATGTAAATTGTAATAATCTTTTATATGTAGCAATTTTTCAAAGAAAAATATGGATAAGGATACCAAAAGGAAGAAAGGTGACATATGCAGAAACGTAACTAGGGGGTGGCGTGGAAGGGCGTAAAATCGGCTGAAAAAATTCACAGCGGAGAATATATCAGTGACCGGGGAGGTGCCATCTGAACGGTTCTGTCATGGGTGCAAGTTCATTTAGCCGACCATATGAAGTAAAATCCTGCCACCTCAAAAATTATCCACTGTCTGTGAATGGGTTAAATGTCCAAAAAGAAATACTTGAATTTTATTTTTCTCTGAATTAAAAAAAAATTTTTTTTTGTGTAAATATGGACGAATTATTTCATTGCTACTGAATATTTTATTTCGTTTCTTTTCTGGTAAGTACATTTTATAAAAAAAATTAAAATTTTGAAGGTAAATTTTACAACCCCGAACGAAGTTTGACACTCCACGAGCAAATATTCTGGCAGATGCTCTGCTACATAGTAGGGACGTAGCAATTTAAACGTCATGGGGGTTCAATCGTCTTTAAAAAAGATCGTGGGATTCAATGTTAAAGAGAATAAATGTGCCATGATGTCAAATGGGGGAACTTGGATCCTCCTGCGGCCCCCCTCTCTTACGCCGCTACTACATAGACTACTACGTCTCGCGTTCCATTCAATCTTTATGATGTATGTGTTTCATGCTCTCTAATTGCTTGTAAGATATTATTACCCTTCTCAGGGTTAACACAATTACCAACTGTTCAATTTCATGAAGCTACCTGGGCATGGTTTTGAAATTTTTCTTGGGATATTGAAATCACTAATATTTTTTGGCATCCTCGTTTAAGCTCAAACAAGCATGTGAAAGAAAATCGCCTGAGGTCGATATTTAAATTTAGCGGGTTTCAATTCGCAACTCTCTAATCCGCAACTGCCTAATTCGACACTCAGTAAATCGTCACTCTCTAATTCGGCACTCTCTAATCCGCTACTCTCTAATCCCTAATTCGACACTCCCTAATTCAAAACTGTCTAATTCACAACTCTCTAATTCTCAAGTAACTCGGTAGGTTTTCAACGTTAACAATAGCTATCATTATTGCATTTACGGAAGACCTTTACCTTACCCTTTTTATTGCAGACAGATAGACAGACAGAAAAACCAAATGTATAACGGGTTCAATATTTATTGAAAACAGCTAACTAAGGCTACTTTTATGAAGAAAAATAGACACTGTATAGTGGGGTCAAATGGAAATTTGGGCGGTCAAAATTCGAAAGTACGAAGGTCATTATTGGACTGTGCGAATTGCTTTTTTGTTCCTTAGTAACCACGTGTAACCACGTGAGCCGTATTCAACCTCTTTTTTATGACGTACACTGAATGTCCGTTGCCATGGGAATCGTCGAACTTCAGGTTTAGTATGCGAATGTTGCGCAGCTATTGTGTTCTTCAGTTTGCGTTTAATGGTACACGTGGACGGTTGCGGTTATAAGTTCTTTGATTTTTTTTTTTTGTGATTACTGAGTGTTAAAAAACCGATGATGCTCAATTTTTAAGAATTAAATAACTTAAAACTAGTAGTTCCAAAAACACGCCTTTTTTCTGCATTAAGTGAGGTTTTCGGAGACAGGGAAAAAAAGTTCCAGATACCTCCCTGATAGAATATCAGTTTTTAATAGCTTTAACATCTAAGATACGCGACTAGCCACACTCCAGCGTCGCCATTTGTCGCCATAGAGCGAGATTTGCGATTCGAAATATTAAAGGTATGTTTGTTTGTTTGTTTGGATGTTTTATGGCGCAAGAGCATCTGGGCTATACTGCGCCAAGATTAAAGGTACGTAATATGTGGCATAGGCATGACACATACTAAACATACTTTTGATGAACTTATTTGTTAGACGTGGAATAAAATTATCATGTGTTCTTTTAGGACTCACGGACATTTTTTCTCTTATTAGTTATGGATTCTGTTATGAATAGGAAGGACACTGTTGGATCTTGGAGAGCGCAAAACAAACAAACAAACAAAAAACGTTTGGAGCAGGCGCATAAACGACAAAGACATTTTTCAGAACAATTATTGGTCAAAAGTGCCCTTAATCGTTTAATCAAGATAAATTTACTTTTAAAATTGCAACCTTTTGTACATTTTGAATCAAAAATGGAGGATTTCTGATTCGTCTGTAAAAAAGTTTGAACAGAAAAATGCAAATTGGCTGGATCTTGATAAAGTGCATCGGATGCTGTTGCACATAAAATTCTTTTATTTTGTAAATTTAACTTCGTTATGTATCAGAAAACCCTACAAAGCCTTACTTTTATAACATTCTAATTTCAAATAATTTACCCAGCACATCCACCCCTGCTACTGAAGACATTTTTTAAGCTCTTATCATGTTGAATTTAGCAATGGAGACCAGGAAGACCTGCTAAATCGTTTCAAGAGAGTAGTGAACGTACGAAAAGTAGAAAAATGATGAAATTAAAGAATATTGTGAGTCCTGAGGAGGCGACAAAATTAACCAAGCATTACCTTTTGGAAAAAGGGCAAAGAGCTGCTGCTGCTGATATGGTGAAGCAAACTGTTGAAGGTTTCCCAACGCGATCTCAAAGAACGCGCCAACTTTTTAAGCAAAGTTTACACAAATCTGAGGTTAGTTCACAATTTAATTCTACGTAGAAAGAATATTCTTGAAACACATTTATTAGAATTGTATGTAATTATTTTTTATGCAGGAAATTATACCCTTCACTCCAGAAAAAGCATTGGCATTGACGATGGACTGCAAACTCTCTAAAGACAGTTACCAAGCTATGCGTATGTCATTTATTAAACACAATGCCAAGAATTTATATCCTTTTTATAAAAATGTATCGGAAGCCAAAAAGTTTTATCATCCTTCAGATATGACTGTTGATGACTACAGTAAGTTTCTATTGTGTGTAAAATTGAACTTAGATGCCTCAGATAATATAGTTTTGGCAATTGCACTTTTTCCAAAATCGTAACAGGCTTTTTTTTTTCAACTTGATTTTTTAGATGCCCAAATACTCTTGCAGAGTTTGTTGGATCACACGTTTTGTCGCTTGTTGGAGATGTTCACGAACAACCAGAGCTCATTTACAAATATGGGTGCGATGGCAACTCTGGAGAAGATGAATTCATGCAGATTTTGACGTCCAGCTCCAGTTCACTCCAGCCAGAGGAAGATGAATCCGCGCCATTACTGCCCAATCCTGTGGATGGGAATATATTCTTGTTTTTATTGGTCCCGCTGTTCCTTGTTGGAATCATAAATGGTATTGAAGAAGTAGTCGCATTGGAGAACGATGGACCTTCTTTAACGCGTTTATGCCAACCGATCAAAATTGTTTATGTAAAGGAATCGAATTCTGCCACGAGGGAGCAAGTGGCGCTTTTACAAAATGAAGTCCAGAGTCGCATGTCTACTGAATTTCACTGGGAGGCAAAGACTCAACTAGTCAGTGTTTCCTACTCTTTGCATTTTACAATGATCGATGAGAAGGTGATAAACTCACTAACCAAGACAGGTAATCAACTTGCTACATTTATGGGTGCAAATACCGTAGAAATGAACAAAGTTAAAAGGTATGAAGAACGTCAATTAAAGCTGAAAAATTTGTAACGCAGATATCAAATATTGCATGTTTGGATCAGGACCCTGGAAACTTGTTGCTGAAACGACCTTGAGCACCAATAAGCAAGGTGCAGCAAAGAACGGTGAAGGCTCGTGGGGAAAAACTAGAGATAGATTTTACCGACAGCCAGGTTGCAAGAATGGTGGGTCATTGCTGGCTGAGTGGATGCAATATGAGAAATGTCAAAAGCGAAGACTTTCACAAAACCATCAGGCTGGAAATTGCGGGTTCGAGCTTAAAGCCCTAATCTCAAGGTCTGGTGTGATAATGTCTGCATTATCTAGTGGAGAAAAAAATAAACGCGGATGCGTTCGAAGCTTATGCGTATGACACTTCATAACTTTTCGTTGAAAAGTACAATTGGTATCAGATGCCTGTGAGAGTTCACAAAATTCTTATGCATGGCGCAGATGCAGTTAAATGTGTATTTTGCCGATTGGGATGCTTTCAGAGGAGGCTTTGGAGGCTAGCAACAAAAATTATAGAAGGTTTAAGCTTTCTAATACCAGAAAAGTGACAGGGGAGCGGCAACCAATGACCATATTCACATGCTGTTGGTGGAATCATATCCCATAATATCTTTTTTACGCACAGCAGGTACTAATTCGTAACGAAAGAAGAAAAAACTTCCTGAAGAAGTTATTGCTTTAATAGAAAGAAAAAAAGAAAGCTTTCAGGATGGAAGTGGCAGCAAAAGAACAGGAAGATGAGTTCGAGATCGATGAAGATTATAGTAACAATGAAGACAAAAGTTTTATTAAAGTAAATTTCTTCACGTTTTTCTTGAACTTTTCATGTTTATTCGACCTAATCTAATAAATATCACAGTCGTAGTTCAGTTGAGCTTTCTTAAAAACAAATTAAACATTCCTTTGTTTCAAAGGACAGTGAAACTAAGATTTTATTCCCTTTTCAGCAGTAATAAGAATCATTGATTTTTCTGATTCATGATCCTTTATTTTTTAATTGCTTTTTGTAGCAAAAGGGCATACTGCGCCGAATAATTTATAACCTAATCTCTTTAGAAACAAAAATAAAACAACACTATCAGAGTTTATGAATTTTTTATACGAATTTTGCAAAAACTGATGTAAGATTTAAAATCAGCAAACTTGAAAACCCCGCATACAAAATTTCAGCTGAAAATTTAAAAGATATGTCAGGGTTGTCCGCTATATTTAATCCGTCATTTTGATTTAAAAGAATAATAATATAAGATTTGAAATCAGAGACCTTAAAAACCCTTATTCACCAAATTTAATACCCGTACCATGAACTTCTGATTTTTAGCCGGCTAGATTCTCGTTTTGCTCCACTGTGCACTGTCCTGGTCAAGAATCGAACCAGAGCTCCTCTGTATGTACCAGAGTGCTTTAACCAAGTTGACCACCAGGACATAATAACGATGCTTTTTTTTCTTTCCTCATATATAAGGTTTGTAAGATATTATTCCCTTTGTTTATTTATTTAATTTATTTATACACATTCTACACCTACATTTTTTTTTAACAATAATTCATACATAATATAATACACAATCATCATACACAGGGTCTTTCAAATTAAACGCTCCCTGTTTAGAGGGGTGTATAGGACGAAATAATGGACGGATTTATATGAAATTTTGCACACAGATATTTCTTGATATGCGCTCACGAGTTATGTCAAAAAAGGTAATATACGTCTCACGGTTACGGTTATAGTTACTGAATTTTGAAATTATCAAATAGCAACACCCGAATTTTTTAACGGCATAATGACAGGCACCATCAGAAACCGTAAATACCGTTGGAATTTTATTTTTAGACCTAAGACTGACAAAGTTATGTAACGTTATTTCAAAGATAAATTGCGAGAAAGCAAAAGTACCGTTAATCGGAAACGTCTTTCAAAAGCTTCGAGAACACGCTGTAACTGAGTAAACCTTTCGCAATTAGCGACGTCGATGTTTGGTACTACATATTTCGTTTTGTACACTACAGATGTACAAGACGAAAATTATCAGAGGTATCACAGTTCGTAAGGCTGAATGTACGCATTAATTTAGCGAACCAAGAGCATCCACCATTCTAGTTTCTGGCGTATTGGAAAAAGGAAAAGCCAGATATCTATCAACAAAATTTAAAAAAAAAATTACCTGTAAGTCTTATCTCGTCACTTCGCTGCTATAATATACTATATTTTATTGTACCGTATATAACTTTATTAACTAAACACGACAAAGCATTTATAAATTTACTGATATTCCAAAACATGCGAAAATGAAAAGAAATCAAATAAAAACGTTAAGGTCAGCCCTCACTTAATGCATCATTCCGATTAAGGACCTTTCTTCTCAGTCCATTAAAATTGATTACTAGGAGAGTTTAGAGTACTATTTACAATTTGATAATTATAATTCATAATATTGAATTCCTTGGCGTGGGAAAAACAGTACGTTTTCTCCTCTCTTGCTGTCGTTATTCGTGCAGTAAGACTTTTGTAAGGTGTGTTCTGTTTCTTCACGACTGCAGAAAGTGTGAATCGAAGAACTTATGTAACGAGGTGCTATTCATAGGATGCTCTGGATGTGAGGAAAGGTGATCTACAACGGCGAGAGCAAAAATGTTAGAGAGCTGCTACAAATAGGTATTGATTCGTCGACTGATTTTGAAGCGCGGAGGGACCGGGCACTCCATTTGTCCTGGTCATTCGACCGTGTAATACCTTTTGTGGCCCCCGTACATTGTCACAACGGGCGAACCTGGACCTTTCTTCCTACCCGCCCCGTCGTGCTTTCCCCACAATTACAACCGCGAAGGGAACAGCAGTTCAGGATTTAGTGGGGAAGGCAGTGGGGAGAAGATGTCCTCTCTGTCATAGGAAACATCGATCCCTGCTACTATAAAAAGATGTTTTATTTCGCTAAAAGTATGTCTTTTTATGGTTCGCCTACTGCGAAAGACATTCGACATTTTTCCATCGTTCTTTTGTTTTTCTGTTATTATTTCTTCGTGGAGTTTTATTTGGGTTTGGCACAGAGTTCTCTTGAACAAACTGTTTCCTTTTCCGACTACAAAAATCAATTATTTCCAACACTGGTCACTTGAAAAAAAAAAAAAAAATCGTATAACTGTTCTGCTATTTTTTTGTTTCAGAATACAAAAATATTTTGCAGAAATACAGTAGAACTTCGATTAACCGAACCCCGGATTAACGGAAATTGACTATCGTACTTATATTTTATTTCTTAATAGACACTGTAAGATATTATTACCCTTTTATCTGGCAATTGTGTTATTCCCATGAGGGGTAATAATATCTTACATCCTTATATACGAAGAAAGAGAGCTTTGTTCCTGTCCCCATTTTCTTAGTGGCCTAGACACTCCGGGCTGAACGGAGGGACCCCGGTTCGAATCCAGGACGACTTATAAAGGACGGCATCTCCTTTTCTTCCAAAAACAAAAGCTCTAATATGAGCTAATAAACGCGGGTGTCGGAATTTTCACATTTAATAGACCTTCCTTCGATGTTTTCAGCAAAATGTCATATTTGTTTTCTAGTATACTCCAAAGCTGTTAATATCTAAATGAGCACATGCATACATGTCGTGATATTTTTCACTATCAGTATAGAAGGCATGTACTCAAGCGTGGTTTTGTATGAAGCTTGTAAGGTTTTTACACCTTTACACTAAAAATTAAGTTTACGGATTATCCGACATCGTGTACACTTTCCTTTATTTCGGATAATATCGATATAATTCGATATAATCGAAATAATTCGGATAATAATTTTGGGGTCCTACTATAGCTCAAAACGTTTTTTCGAAATCATTTGAAATGAATCTCAATAAAATGAGCGTTTCCATTAGTGATAAATTGCCTAAGATTTTAGTTTAAACGTGGATTTGAAGCTAGTTATGCAACAGGGATTTATTTTCGATTTTTTGCAAAGCTTCACTTGTTGAAAGGAGGTGGACTGAAGAAGTACCAAAGTACAGAGCACAAACCCAAATTAATGTGTGGTGCTATAATTGTCAATATTCATAAATTATCAGTATTAAATATACAGTGGAATTATATACCGACACTTAAAACATTTATAAAATTTAAGAAAATTGATTATCATATACTCTTTGTAATGTTATCAGTGAAACATATTTATTGACAAATGTGATGACATTATATAACTTGTTTTAATAAATATACAGATCGTTTTAAGTGTGATTGTGAGTATAAATAAAATAAATAAATTATTATTACTCAAAAGGAATGTTTATTTTAAATTAAATCTTGTCGTTATAAATTATTAAGGAATATAGAAACCATATTTTAAAATTTAATGAAAAAAGAGGTTAAAATCAAATACTTTGAAATTCGAAACAGAATTTAATGCTGTTATTTTAAAAGAAATTCAAATAATTCTTAATTTTAGTCCCCTGAAGGTTGCTTTCCTTGCGGAGCTGAAAAGCTTACCGAAAAAAAAAAAAAACCCACCTAGGGACAAGGATGTTTGCAAGCTTTAAGTCTCCAAACTTAAGTTCCTAAACCTGGTTGAAATTTATTTAAAATTGTTACCGATTTCTACTTAAAGATAACTACTAATTAGTGCTTAAAGATCAGTATTTACTAATCAATTACTTAAAGCAAATGCTAATCAATGCAGTTTTTATTTCGCAAATGAAGCTTAGAAGAATTGGCGTAAATTTGAAAAAAAATTGAATATTTGTTTATTCATACATTTCTCATTTTTTCTATTTCATTTTCAATATTTCGAAAAATATTCATCATCTCGAAAGTGTCTTCCAAAAAATCGAAAGAAAATATCGACCTATATATATTAACTGAAAAAAAAAAATATTTTTTCAGTTTGATATTTTTATGATTTATATAAACTCGCACAACCATGGAGCGTTTCAGGATAGAACTCCATTTTAAGATATTTCCTCCAATGAATTTCCAATTATTAATAATAATAATAATAACAATAATTAATCGTTGTTTTTTTATATAATATTTACCATTAAAAATTTCCGTTCTTCTACTATTTATAATAACGATTTGGTATTGCAACTATTTTGATTATTATTATAACCAACATTTTTCCTATTTTATTAAAGTAATAATTTATTTTTGGATAATACAGTGATATCTTTTCTTTTAATTTTTATG
Source organism: Dysdera silvatica (assembly GCA_006491805.2). Lineage (NCBI taxonomy): Eukaryota > Metazoa > Arthropoda > Arachnida > Araneae > Dysderidae > Dysdera > Dysdera silvatica. The sequence continues at coordinate 3,546,964 of QLNU02014802.1, read as the reverse complement.
TAATATTTATTATTTTTTTAATAATTTGTTGTGAAAGTTGCAGATTTCTTTTAAATATTTATATTAGTAAAATTATTCAAGTTCGAGTCAGAGATGGAATAGATTCACTATTAGTGTATTTAATTTCATTTTCTAAAGCGCAATTTTTATTAACTGTGTTTTGTACGTTTTGTACCTACAAATATGCTCATTATTACTATGTTTTTCTATCGCGTTTAAGACGTTGTCAATTATTTACAGAGAAAAATATCTTAAAATGTAAAAGGCACAAAAACATGAAATAAATAATAATGGAAAGTAAAATTTTATCAATATTTCAATTTAGAGATGAATAATGTTATTGACATCCACGTTTTCCCCCCTCGAATTAGAGTTTTTTATATAGAAGAAAAATAGATAACACTCTGACCCGTAGGTGCACCTTGGACCTTCTGTATGTACTCATGCCTCAATCTGCTCTGCTACCAAGGCATAGGAAAGAAGTTCCCTTTTTTCGTATATATATATATATATATATATACATATAAGGGTTGTAGCATATTATTACCTTTCTCAGGGTAACACAAGTGGCAACTGGTCAATATGTGAAGCCATCGGAGCATATTTTTTGTAATTTTTTATATAAATTTTATTATTATTATTTTTTCATATAAATTTCATAGAAAAAGATTTCAAAAAATGTGCATAAATTCAATTTTCAAGACGCCACCATCATTCATCAACCCGTCTCCTGCAGAATTGGATTTTGTGGAAGAATTCTTATTTACAAACACTCCAGGGACATTGTAAATGATCGCAGGTCCACTCCATACTTCAAGCAAGCTTGTAAAAATATACTTTCAACCCTTTAGCATTTACCTATCATCCCACTTGCTTCAATGTCGCGTTTCACCGCCGATAAATGGAGTGGCAGTCAAAATTAATAGCAACTTTTTAGCTGGAAACCGGGTCTAAATGGCAAACACGACCCATCAGTGAATCGGCAACACTTCGTTGTTTGTTGCAGTGCCAAATAAACGTGCATTCCTGAAGAGGGGTGGCTAAAGTATGTCCGAAACGCGTTGACGTTTAATAAAATTTATTCTACGTCTATAAAAGTTGTTTTTCTGTTTGCGATTTAGATCTGTTTACAAGACGCTTAGAACGATAGACATTTGTTCTCATTATGTCCGAGTCCTCATTAAAATCGAGGTACCGTTAAACTGAAATAATATAAAAAGGAAAAAAAAAATGATAGAAACGTGAAACTAATATCCACATTTACCTATATAATTTATTTAAATATCAGAATTTTACATATTTTCCTTACACACGTAAAAGCCATTATATTGTTCATGATGGGTAGATAAACTTAAGTCCTTATTGTTATCACCCTAGGCGTACGCATAAAGTTCATAAGGGGGTTATAGGCTCAATGGGGGGTTACAGAGCTACAACTCGCATATTCCTATGTTAAATATACAAAATTTCATTGCAATGGGGGGGTACAACTCCCATCAACACCCCCTGCGTACGCCAATGGCTATTATTATCCGATCCAGGATTTTTTAGAGCTTATATCTCAATGAAAGTATTTTCAAGGGTAGGCTTGTCGATTATCGTAATTTGGGGGGAAAAAAGAACAAAAAAAAAATCCCCCTTCCTTGTAAAAAGGGAGGAAATCTATTTTCAGACTTGACATGTGCAAATTAATTCCTTAACTGGTTAATTTTTTACCAGAAACGTTAAAACCAACTATTAGTACACAGTACGTGCAAACCAGTTAAAGGGCTAAGGGGAAAATTTACTAGATTGTTATTCGCTATAATGTTTCCTCTCTCTCTCAATAAAGAGTTTTCATCTTGCATCTTTTAACCGAGCAGAAGTTTTGTTCCTTCACGTAATAAGCAGGTTCGACCGTAGATCGAAAAATATTTCAGTTATTTTCCATGCTTCTTTTACTTCTGTCGCCTTCCTATTGGTCATTTCTAAATGGCCGAAGTGACCAATTTTACGGATATGCGCGCGCATCCAGCACATAACTGAAACGACGTCGGATGACGCGCGAATGAGGTGCGGGCTCCTTTTGTTTGCGCGGACAAGGGCATCCCGGTAGAGAATGGAGAGCAGGGAGATCACACGCTCTGGAATTGATGAAACTGGACGCTGTTTTTCTCTCTAGCTGCGTTATTTTTCTTCTTTTTCCCATTTATCCAGGACGATGTGCCATTCGCCGGACACTGACCAATAGCAATTCGATTTCAAGAATGCGGCCGATATTGCTTTTTACCTGGAAACGTCTGTCTTTGGTCGTTTCCAGGGAAGGGGATCCATTTTTACTTACTTTGTTTCGTTTTCTTCGATATGTTGCAAAGAAAATTATTGTAGACATCTTTATCCGAACGTGTTTTTTTCCATTAAATGTATTTAACGTAAACAAAACTCGTTGAAACATTGTGATTTAGGATATATTCGGAGAACAAGTTGTCCTATATCGTTATTTTCATTATTCGCAATCGAATTTAATGTTGAATATTTTTAGCCCGATGAAAAATTTTGGATTGGTTTGGTACACGAGTAGAAACCCCACAAGAAAATACTTTTCTCCGCTGTTGTTTTAAACGTCAGCTGTTTAAAAAAAAAACAGTCCAAGCAAAAATTGTACTGGAGTTTGGCAGCATAGGGTTTTTGTGGGCGAAGTGAGGTTGATGGGAAAGAGGGGGAGAGCCGTGAGTGATGACACGGTGAGTCTTTCTGACACACGACGGCGCCACTGCTCATTGATCTAGAAAAACAATTAGTCGTGTGTCGCATTTTTCTGACTTCGTGTCTCTACATACATTTGTGTTTTCTCCGATCCCCCTGTCACACTCTGTGGTTTGGTTATTGGGAGAAGGAATGGCGACTTTTCCGAGTTGAGTTTCATCGTCAGCAGAGGACAGTCAAAGGGATTTCTTTATTAAGTACTATAATGTGAATATCTAGAAGAAATAAATAATTAAGAAGAGATTCCTCTGTTGTTAATTAAGATAGAGGTGTTGGTTCGGTTAAGTAAATTATTAGTTCTGGGAATGAGAGAGAGAGTGTGTGTGGAGGAAAGTAGCAAGATGTGGCAGGCAATTAGTTTGGCTTACCTACATTTCCCCTTCGCTACATTTGGCGAATAATCTCTCGTTTCCTATTTTCAAGTGCAGCTTTTCGTGTACACTCGTTACAGGTATATACAGCTTATTAATTTCCTTTGTTTCCGTAATTTTTCGTTTGCAATGTAAACAATCCTTATCGGGGTTGGACAGGTTTCGTGGGACCCAGACAATTTTTCGGGGCCCTTTGTAGTATAAATTAAGCCTGTGTGATTACATTAGCACCGTATATATCGTGGATCTTGGAACCAACGAAAATGCTCGCTGAATCCGTTATGGACTTTAAATTTTGAAAATAAAATCAGTTCAGGTAACTTATTCACACGCAACGTACATACAAAATCTCCAAAATTCGAGAAAAACGTCGCGGAAATTTGCGTCGCGGTGAAATTACTGCCCTAGTGATTAGCAAGGATCTAGAAGTAGGGCTGAGTCTTCACCCCGCCGGGTCCCTAAAAAAATGCAGTCCCCAGACATTTGTCTTTCTTGTCTATGCCATAATCTGGCTCTGATGCGTATACTGCATTCGAGTAACGGAAACGACAAAATTCGAAAACTGCCCAATTTTCTGATCTGTGTTCATTTTGTATGAAATGTATTATATTTGCAAATGAAAAAGTAATTCAGAAAATGTAATTTAAAAATTTCT
>QLNU02014802.1:3518402-3533658 GCA_006491805.2 Dysdera silvatica | reverse complement strand
GTACACATCCTCAATGTCTGTTGATCTTAAAGAGTTGATGACTGCTGATGTTTTAATAGAGTCAAAGGCCTTCTCATAGTCAATAAATGCCACACACAATGGAAGTTCATATTCATGTGTTCTTTCAATTAATTCTCTTAATACTTGAATATGGTCCACTGTACTGAATCCACTTCGAAATCCAGCTTGTTCTCTTGGTTGAGCTGCATCTAATTTTTTCTGCAGGCGATGTGTTAGCACTTTTGTGAAGATTTTATAAATAGCAGGTAACAAGCTAATTGGTCGGTAATTTTTTAAATCCTCTTTATCACCTTTTTTATGCAAAAGAATTACTGTTGCAGAATCCCATTGGTTTGGTATGTTACCGCTGTTAAGACATTTGGTAAAGAATTTTGCAAGTATGTCTTCTACATATTCTCCAGCTTCTTTTAGGATATCTAATGTAATACCATCATCACCAGGGGCTCTTCCTTTCTTCATACTTTTTATTGCAAATGAAACTTCTTCTTTTAAGATTTTAGGAGCTGTTCCTTCGACTATTTCAATGTCTTCGTTTAATCCACTGTTACTTTCGTATAGATTTTTGTAGAATTCTTCAACTCTTCTAAGTATTTCTTCCCTATTTCTTGTTACGGTGCCATCCTCTCCTTTTAATGCAATGATGTGTTTCTTCCCAACAGATAAACTTCCTTTAACAACCCTAAGGCTCTTGTTATTTTCAATGGCTTTCCTTACTAGCTCACAGTTGAATTTTCTTATGTCTTCTTTCATGCTTTTGCGCAGAGTTTTACAAAGTTCTATGTACTCAATCCTGGAACTGGTATTTTGATTGTCCACCTTCATATCTCTTCGCCTTTTCATGAGCTGTTTCGTCTTCTCAGATAATTTGCTATTGTGCTTTTTACAGGTTACACCACCAATTTCCCCAGCAGTTTCAACTATTGTCTTAACAATGTTTTCATTTGCTTCTGAGATGTCAACTTCTTCAATAAGTCCTTCCAGTGCAGAAAAGCGATTTTTTAATTCCAACTTGAATGCCTCGGTATTTTCTTTTAATTTCTTTAAATCCACCCTCTTACTTACTTGTTTCCTAATGAGCTTCTGTCGTTCTAATTTAGTATTTAAGTGCACTTTACATCTCACCATTCGATGATCACTTCCAGTATTAAATCTGTTCAGTACACTGCAATCTTCAATAATTGATTTCTTGTTTGCCAGGATATAGTCAATTTCACTAGTTCCCCCATTTGGGTGTTTCCATGTCCATTTTCTTTGCGGTTTCTTCTTAAAAAATGAATTCATGATGCTAAGATTTTCAGCTTCTGCAAATTCGATGAGTTGATCGCCACGTTCATTCCTTTCCCCATATCCGTATTTACCAACCGATGTCTCTCCTTGTTCCTGTTGTCCAATTCTTGCATTGAAATCCCCCATGATGAGCTTGATATGTTGTTTCCCTTTGGTGTGTAACTCTTTGATTTCTTCATAAAATTCTTCAACCTCTTCGTCGGTATGGCTTGATGTTGGTGCATATACCTGTACTATTTGAAGTTGGTATCGCTGGGTTAGTTGAACAACGAGCCTCGCTGCTCGATCTGACGTGCTTTCGACTTCAAGAAGGTAGTCTTTAATTCTTTTGTTGATTAAGAAGCCAACACCACTTGTTCTTCCAGTTTCCGTTCCTCTATAGTAAAACAAATGTCCGCTTTTCAGTTCCACCAACTCTTCACCTTTTCTTCTAACTTCACTGAGTCCTACAATGTCCCATTTGATCTTGTCAAGTTCTTCTTCCAATTCCTGAAGTTTTGCTTCAGAAGCAAGGGATCGTCCATTAAACGTAGCCAAGGTCAATAACAAACGGCAGCCTGGGCCATTCCAGTGATTCTTAGCACCCCCTGCTTTCATGCCACACTGACCGCTGCCTTGATCAGGAGCACTCCAGCACCTGGAGACTAGGGGCCATGGTTTCTGGTGTGTCAACATAATGGAGGAATTAGCCATAATTTCACCACGCTGGCTAGACGGGTTGGTGAATTAGCCCTCCCCTTCCGCCTTTCTATCCGTGTAGCAAATATTAATTTGCCACATAAATAGAAAGCTCAGCCTGCACCACTTGAAGGCGGGGTAGGACACTAGGTTACTGGCCTGGCCGGTTCCACACATCGTCACATACGTTCAGCGTGTGGGTCTCCTTCCAGTTAGATACCAGCAACCCTTTTGCAGGCCATATATATATATATATATATATATATATATATATATATATATATATATATATATATATATATATTATTATTGGCTATTATATCAAATAACTTCTATAAAGAAGGAAATTCTCGGGTACGTTGTCATTCGTTATAATCGAGCTTAACTGTAATTCAAGTACAGATGTACTGACATAAAGTTCATAAGGGGGTTACTGGCTCAATGAGGAGTTACAGAGCTACAACTTCATATATTTATATGTATATATACAAAATTTCATGGTAATGGGAGTTACAGCCGCCATTAACACCCCATCGCCCCGCGTACGTAAGTGAATTCAAGAAGTGTACTTTTAAGATTCAAAAAGCTCAAAGAAGTCAAGCATGGAACTCATAAACAGGGACGACAATAGGAGGCAGCAGCCCGTGGGCCCGCGTTTGTCAAAGAACCTGTGCTTTGGGGGCCCCGTTCCTACTTCCAAATTATTTTTGATACGATATTCTTGCTTTTTTATTTAAAAGTAAAAAATAATAATATGCCCCCCCACGAGAATTTTCTCGCCTATTGTCTTACGTGCCGGTACATATGTGTAGTGATCTTGTAAAATAAAGTAATAAGTATGTACAAAAAATGCTTTCTTATTTCATACTTTTTGTTCATTGGCAGAGTTCAACATCCTCCCCCCAAAAAAAAATATATCTATGCCACTGTCCAGGGAAGGTACCATGGGGGCCCGTTGAAGTGAGCCTAGGGGCTCTCAGCCCCGCGTTGGCTCTCAGCGCCCCTGCTCATAAACATATCTTTAGAGATGAAATAATTGGAAATATTGAATTAAAATTAGTAGAGACATAGTTTTACAAGGTTCTACATATTATAACGCGCATAAACGAAAATCTCTAATTCAACCAACCGTATCCAAATCTGCAGCTTCTAAACTATGAGCGCCATCCCTGGAGGAACTTGACGAGCACCCAAGTACAATAAAAAAGTGCATAAATATCAGGGCCATTGTAGATGAAAGTTGGGGGGGGGTGACTATGCAGAAATTTTAAAAGGCAGACTGAATTTAAATTTAGGATTAAACAAACAAAATGTGACAATCTAGTCTGCACTGTTGACAAAAACAACTCGGAGCAAAGCCATTCCATTGCACCGAATCTGGAAATTTTTCATTGATGTTGCCAGATCATTTACAGGTTCTGGATGAATTTTCATTGTCTGACGGCTGCGGAAGAGACTCCGGGTCTTTGTGCCTTTATGCAAATGTGAGTAATAGGCTCTTCGAGCGAAGGAAGGGTGGAGGTCGGCGATGATAACGTGTTTTGCATTACAATCGATGTAGTAAGGCTGAAAACAGTCTCCCCTCATTAGCATTAAAATTACCCGAAAGGGAAGGCCTCTGTCTCATTTGATTTAAGCCATTCCTCTACTCAAACAAATCAAAGGATGTCAATGAGTTCGGCCTCACCGTTTCTCTTCTCTCAGTGTCCACTGTTGTATCCAGTGATCGACGGGCTACAGAAATCGTGTACTTCTCAAATATTGCCTTGACACGCTCGGTAGCTGGCGATAAGATGAAAGAGTAAAGGAGGAAAAGATTTTGAAATTTCTTGTTCAAATCTTCGACTGTGTATAATGGAATTCGGTTATAACGAACGAAGATGTAATGAATTTTTGGCCATAAAGAAAAATGTTTTCAGACAGTTTCATTTAATGTAGGGCAAAAGCATGCCTAATTTTCTCAGTAATTTTTAGAAAAAAAATGAAAAAATAAAATAAATCATTTTTCTTTTGGTTTTTGTTAAACTTCTGAAACATAAATTCTTGGAATGCGTAAAATCGTTTTAAAAATCAAATTACTGAAATATTAAGTTATGATAGTTCATTTTAAGTAGATCTAACAGCATGCCTAATTTCGCAGTACATTTTGAAATTAGGGAAACTGTGATTTTACAATGGTTTCTGAAATGCAAGTTTCGTGATTTTAAAAGTAATTTAATAAAATAAAAAAATTTGATTAATCCAATTATTTTAAATGCATATGGAATTTTAAAAAATTCATTAATCTGAATCTGCATCTAAGTACAGTTTGATTTAAAACCGGGCCTGTACCGAATCAGTCCCTGACATCGATTATGAATCAATCATTCACATAGAAGACACTGCTCCCAAGATTCACCTTTTGAACCTCTTTATAAATTTTGGCGCAAGTGGAGCACCGATTTTCATTCTTTTGGAAATCGGACTTTTTGCTTTAAACTGATGCCAGATGTCGATGGTCTGTCCATTTCGTTTTCAGAATTGCAATCGAAAAGGCTTATCAGTATTTCCTTTTGGCTTTAATTCAAATTCATATCATGCTTTGGAGCTTACAATATGTCCTCCATTTCGGGATGGGGTTAGCGATATTGGTTACTATATTTGAGTTGATGGTATTTTTGGGGTATCGTCTGAAATACCGTTCTAATTAAAGGGGTAACTTCCTGTATTTTTGAATCCGTTACTCATAATACATGATTAAATGTAGAGTTTACTAAACATGGAAGGGAAATTATTTTTTCCAGCTTTATGGCCATAGTTTTTCAGCATCATTTTTATGTTTTTACACCAAGCTAATTTCGTAGAACAAAATACTGAAACGTCGAGAGGCCGAAATACGTAAGTTGTGTGAGAAGGAAAGCTTATAAAAATGATTTGGTTTTCGGCTTCATGAGCAATGATTTCAGAAATATGGCTATTGTGTGAATCCATGAGCAATAGAATAGGGTGCTCTAGAAAATGCTTAAAAAACGAAGAAATATCTCAGAATTTATCCACCCATTTTTAGAAACAGCAACCATAGATTTTGGAGGCGTTTGCAGTTTCACAGATTTATCAATATCTCTCTTCACTTTAAATATACTTAGGCACAGCCCACACTGACCAGCCACATTCAAGTTAATGCAAAAGTTGTTGTTTGTCCCTTTTGGCTGCAGTAATTTGGTAAATTCTTTGCGCAACTTTTGCTGAAACTATCCTTGATCATTTGACGACATAGGTAAACTTTGTTTCATCCAAGTTCTACAAAAGGTGGAGTCTGTTTGTTAGATTGTTGTTTGTATCAGCCTTTTCAAGAATGTGATAGACGTTGGATATGGGCTCTTTCAGTGTTGCAGGGGCTCGATTTAACGAAATATTCTCGGGAAGTCTCATCCGGAGTTCATGCCTCGCTTTAAATCCCATCCACCATTTCCAGCCAGCATGTTCTGTTTCCTTGTGGAAAGGGCTGGAACCAATGGCCTTTCTCTTTTTCTTGCAAGTCTAAAAGCATATCGTCTGGCATCAGTAGCAGAAAGTCCAAATCTCAATCTTCTCATATTATTAATGTATCGAACGAGTTTTAATTCATCCTTACTGGACAATACAAATGACTTACCTAATTTAGGAAGTTCACAGCTGCCGCTTTCCAACATAGGGTATCATTTATAAAATCTTTTAGTGTGTTGTAGGGGACACCTGCACCCTTGCACGCTCTATAAACTGTTTATCCATTTAGCACATTCTCGACTGCTTTTATGAAAGATATTTTCATAGTTTTTTTCTGTAATTGCGTGTCTTGGAAGCTATAATTTCTATAAAAATATGAAAAAGCTTTACAGGCCTAGCTGTAGTTGCAACACTATCCATGTAACTACAGGCAGTGCTCTTAACCAAGGGGGTTCACGAGGGTTATCATGAACCCCTTGTTAAAAAAAGCAAATTCTTGACAAGCCTGTTGCCATGATTCATATTTTTTAAATAGGCTTCTCATATATTAAAAATGCCATTCTTCTTTTCCAGTCTTTAGCTCCAATAAAAACTTGAGGGTAGTTTAAAACGCGTTTATTTACCTTTCCCCATTTTTTCAGACGAAAAATTGTTTTAACGTAAGGAAACCTTTATTAAAAAATTAGAGCGACAGTACTGTCTTTGGGTAAGATGTAAGCCAAGGCTGTACACAAGGGGGTTTGGGGGGTTAAATCGCCCCATATGAGACAAAATTAACATTAGCCCTATGGGAGCTCTATCAAAAAATTTAACATTAGTCCTATGAGAGATTTGGCTAAATCCCGCCATTTGGAAATCCTGTACACACTTCTGGCATGAGCTAACGCAAGTAAGAAAAAAGGCTAATGTTATGTCCTACATCCTTATATAATGTGTTGCATGCTGATTAGCATAAATTACGCAATGTATCTTCGTTGTGACGTCACCTTCTAGATATAAGGTACGGTTATGCATACGCTCTCCCTCTCTTTTAACTAGCTGTACGCTAGCCCTCTGCATGTCGAGGTTGGAGTCGTCATTTGTTATCGTTGTGTTAGAATTTATATTGCGTTTACTAACCAGTTTTACTTACGTTATGTCTTAAATAGTTTAAACATAACGCAATAAACTACTAGTGTCTTCAACAACTGGATTAGTCATTTTGAGACTTGCATAAATGGCGAATTCAACATGTGCTATCGATTACGCAATCAAGTTTGAATGAGATATAGTGAAGCTGGGGTCGGAGTTCGCAGGCAACAAACCCTATTATGTACCCATAAAAGGAAAAACCCAGTCGAATTTCTACTTAACGTACTATAAAAATTTTTTTATATATTTTTATTAACTTTTAAAATATGTTCAATAGGTCTATGCGAGAGATTGCAAAACCGAGACATTTTTGATGAAAAGTGGAGAAGAGTTTTGATAAACAAAAAATTTCTTGGATGAGGAATTTTATTTCGCAATTACTAATGTTGCACAAATAAGGAGAGGTTTATAACAAGGAAAAAAAAACACAATTTCCTTGTGCATGGCTTTGCCGTATAAAATTTTTAGGATTTATATTTTTGTATTCTAAGTAAACGTCCTTTCCGAGGAAATTAATTGGCTGTAAAAAATTTTCACCTGTTTCTGCATGTTAAAAAAAAATGCAATGAAATTTTAAAGGACTTCATCTAATTTGTTCCCCACTGTTCTTATAAGTTTGTTTTATGTTTTTATTCTGACAGGACTTAAATAATCACTAAAATAAAAAATATAATTAGAATTTTTTATATCCATGCAGAAAGATATGCGGTTTAACATCTTTATATTTGGTATGCATGTTTGCGAATGTATTTTGTTTTAATGTCACATATCTTTACATTGCAACTAATATCAAAGGGTCTGTATCTACAACTATTTCGGTCCAAATTAAAAGACCCGCATTGAGCTTCTACGGCTTGTGTCATGATCATTTTTCATGGAGGGCAACGCAATTGGCAGGTAATGTGTCGGCAATCCAAAACAATACGTACAAATTGATCTCGTGCATGGCTATGAAATTTGGCATCGCAGAATACATCAGGATCATCGCCGTCGCCACCACTGTCATTATGGGGAGAGGAAGATCGTTTGAAACGAAGAACCTCTTGCGCCGAAATCAGTTCCCCGCGCCGTTAGAATAAGCCCCGCGAATTCTCAGAATAAAAGCGAACGCGTCCACACGATTTGACAGAAACAAAGACAGACAAAACGGAGGGCAACAGAGTTGTGAAAATTCTTTGTAGGCGACAATCCCTTTTTCAAAACACGCATATTTCTTCTTAGCATCCCCTCATTCTCGAGCTCCCCCACCCCTCTCACCGCGATCAGTCCCTCTATATCTTCCAAAAACCTAAGCCTGGGACCTCCAGAAAAATCTCTAACTCTGAGAGTTCTTTCCCCTTAGCCTTTTTTCCCCTCTCAGAAGATAAAATTGCGATAATATGTAAATAGTTTTAGCGGGAGGAAACGGGAATTTTAGGGGGTCGAGCAGGAGGTTGATCCTTGCCCATCATTCAGGGTTGAATGAGGGTTTTCCAGAAAAGGGGAGAAAAAAAGTAGAACAAAGGGCCCACCTTAACTCAGGAAATAAACTAGAAAGAATAAGAGAGATTTCCCGCGGGAGTTTTGAAACAAAATGCAGTTATCAAGACGAAAAACCCGATGAAAAAGCTGCTAAAAGACTGATTTTTTTATTGTTGTAAATTTTGTGAAATTCTCTCGTTCGCAGTGAATGACGGCTGGAAAATATGTTATATTTATATATTTACAATTAATTCGTATTTAAATACCGATTATGGAATTAAAAATACATGTATGTAGCCCAACAATAAAAAAGTATATGCATTACATACCATGTGTCATAATTGTAGAAAGTGTGCAATAAGGAAAAATGTTTTTGAATTTGCAATGATTCAGCGTATTTTATATTTTTTGTGGTGGTGTTCGTTTAAAAAAAATTATTTTGAGATTTATTTTACCTAATCTTATTACAAAATAACAATACAAAAATATCAAAGGAGATGGTTTTACAATATACTTAAGATGCTGACATTTTTTAATCTTTCGGTTTATTTGTATGTAAGAGTTTTTTTGGAAAATTGCAATACGAAAAGCTGGATGCAATTTCAAAGAAATGAAACTGAAGAATTCGTGAATAAAAAAATTTATATTCTCGTATTTTAAAATTGCATCTATTATATATATATATATATTTTTATTTCCGCGGCTTTAACCTGTATTTTCTTGTTTTTCTTTATTGAAATTTACTGAGTAAAACCTACACAAAAATAGATCGAAGCGTCAAGAAATACATTATCTGCACGACAAGTTCAAACATAATCATTGTTGCTTGTAACAAGATTGTGAGGAAAATTTTCATTTAAATAGAATAAGGTGAATTTTCAATCTCTATAACTTAACTTTATGTTCAATCTATTTTTCTATACATTTTTTTAAAAAGTAAATAGACTGACTGCAGCGGAAAGCAAAGGCCGCGAGATTTTCCGTAAAAATTTAAATTATTACATTTACGGTTTAACATTTAGTTTTATAGCTACCTTTTCCATGTCACATGAGTTCATAATATAAATATTGTATATAAGATTGTATATATCTGGATGATATGTGAGCATAGAAAAATAAAGGTATTTTTGTATTCAGAATTAATATTTTTAAAGAACGAGGACGCTCACTCTCCTCACTTTGATGACAAAAGCTTGCCATGAAGTATAGTGTGCTAATGTCATTGAATAGAAACAAATAATCGATATTGAAAAAGTATTTATCGTTTGTTTTTATGGCGCAAGGACAGCAAAGCTTATATCGTAGCGGGACATAGTCTTTGTGGAATCCGAACCCCTGCTGCCAAGAGAACTAAAACTCGGAATACGGTACTATATACGGTCTTACTACTATACCATCGCAAGAGAGTGGACCTCTGTTGTTCTGCTCACCGATTCTTGCCCTTCTTCCTCAAATCTCTCAGAATTCGTCCTACCTTCTTTTTTAATTTATGAAAATACGCAATGTTTCAAATCATCCTTCATACTTCATTGCTTGGAGGGGAGGAGCGGTGCTTTAGCACTGTGGTTTTTACCATACCTCTGCTGGAAATACAGTCTGCTTGAAAAGACAACTTTTCCAAATCATCGTGCAAGCAAACTATTACTACCTCTATTGTTTCGAGCAATCTGGACCCCTGTTAAAATTTAGGGAACTAACCCAAAGAATATAGTGAGCCGTTAGTCGGTAAGGGATATGGGGGGGGCACCGTTGTGGGTCGGGCCCTGAACGCTGTGTGAACATGCTACCACTGATCCATCTCAGGGATATCTTTTATAAACAGAAGTCTTGGGATATAAAAATATAAACAATATATTTAGCTTTTGTCGAATGCATAGGGGACATTTTCGAACGATCGTTTATATATTCACGTTGTCAATTATTCTTTCGTGAGTGGCGTATATATATATATATATATAGATGTGACAATAAAGTTTAAGTCACCACTTTTTATGGTTCATGCAAGCATCTATTTTTGGCTCAAAACAGTTAGAGAAAAGAAAATGGAGCCCGCACTGGTGCTGAACTCAAACAAGCGACCTCTGAGTTACCGTCTTGATCCACTGAGCCACTCATATATGCATAATTATTAGTCACGACAGTAATTAATATATTTCTAAGAAGAACAAGTGTCTAATGAAGATATTAAATTATCATTTTCAAAATATGTTAAGAAGACATTAAGTACAAGTAAAAATTTTAATGAGTAATATGCCTATAACATTTTTGTAAGATATTATTACCTTTCTTAGGGTTCACACAATTGTCAAATGGGCAACACACAAAGTCGCCGGCGCATATTTTGTAATTTTTCGTGGAGATTTTTTATGGATTGTAATTTGTGCCTAGTGGTTAAGGCATTCCGAATCTAAGCGAGACTCCAGTTCGATTCTTGGCTAAGGTGATGCTTCATTTTCTCCCGTATGTTGAAAAATCTAGCTTGAGTTTAAGCGTGGGGTTCAGAAATCACTGTCCATGTCTATAACGTATATATATTTACAAACTATAAAATCAAATACAGTTGGCACAAATCAAATAACTTAGTTCGGCTTTAAACGTTTTTCCGTAGTTCAGCACGCATTCAACCTGAAGCAAACGTAAGAATGAAACATTATTATTATTGAAGGCAGGTATCTATAGGAAGAAAAATATAAAAACATGTGTTAAGATGGCTTGGACATATGGAGCGGAGAAATGAGGAATATGTGATAAAGATGTTAGATAGGCTACTGGTAATGGTAAGAGGAAGAGGGGAAGACCACGTCTGAGGTGAAAGGATAAAGACCGAAGATCTGGAAGAGTATGGATGTAGTAGAGAAGAGGCATTGGATAGAAGATTGTGGAAAGGAAGATTAAAAGAGCATAACGCCGACCCCATATAAACATGGAAAAAATGGCAAAGTGAAAAAAAAGAAGAAGAAGAAGAAGAAGAAGAAGAAGTAGTAGTTGTTGTTGTTGTTGTTCAAACTGAAGGCAGTAAAACGTTTAAAGATAAAATAAATCGTTTGAAATGCTGCACCAGTGACGTTGCATTTTATCAATTGGTAAAAGCAGGATCGTTTTCCAGTAACATATATGATTATACCAAAAACAAATTTTCAGTAGTGAAAAACTGAAATAAATTGTAATTTGCTGGGAATCCGTCAAGCGTGAGAGACCTTGCGTTTAATTTCGAATGCCCAGTGTACGAGGAAACGTTAGAAACTGGGGACTATTTCCTGTGCGCATAAATACGTACTCCATACTCGTAACAACAGAGGTAAACTGATTAGCGTGTCCTAACTCCGACATTTACTGAGCTAGCAGTACGTGATGTCTACCATTATGCCGGCGACGTACAGATGTACTAGTTAGGTTTATTTAGAAGTAGTTGGCTGTCACTTCGGCCAACTATGGGACAACTAAATGATTCGTGATGCACAGTTCTCTCGAACCTACTACTGTTTCGATCACCAGGAACTGCTGATTATTCAAGGTGGAACATCGGGGTTTTACCCCGTTCGATGTTTTATATTGATGTTTCAGATTATTCGATGTGTTATATCGATGCTTTAGACTGTTCGATGTTTAATATTAATGTTTTAGACTGTGGTTTCAATTGTTTGCGATGAATAGATTGCTGGTTACGTTTAAATTGAGAAATTATATTTTTGGTGCATTCAAAGGCCATATCTTTTAACCAGCATGAGTTTAAATTCCTCAATATGTCGTCCGTGATGATTATATCATAAATGATAGCATGATATACTATAATCTATAGTAAGACTGTATTTTAATTAATTAAAAATGTTTAAAATTGGAATTATTTTTGCCTAGAATGTAAGCTCTTGCATCGTAAACAAGCAGCATCTTAAAATTAAAATGTATTAAAATATACATTGACATGCTATTTAAAATATAAATTGACATGCCATTTAAAATATATATTGGTATGCTATTTAAAATATATACTGACATGCTATTTAAAATATATATTGACATGTCATTTAAAACATATACATGGACATGTTATTTGAAATATATATTGACATGCTATTTGAAATATAAATTGGTATGCTATTTAAAATATATACAGACATGATATTTAAAATATATATTGACATGCTATTTAAAATACATATAGAAATGGTTTTAAAAATTTATATCAAAATGTTACGTGCATGAAGCCCGCGCATCCTATATGAAAAGGGTGGGAAGAAAAACAATTGCCGCATCAGCAGTCTCTTGCCCCGGATGATGATCTAAAATATTTTTTTTTTAATATGCTCCCCATCCCTCATTAAAGCTTGCGCAGACAAATTTAAATCGCCCTGTGTCATTATTTTGTTTAAAGGATGTTAATGAATAATAAGAAACATAAAAATAAATGCAGACAGTTAATATTAGATTTTGATCTAAAGCCGTAGGTTAAATACTGAATGTGCAATAAAATTGTTCCAGATTCCTCCACCCGCTCTCAGCATTCCAACATATTACAGAATATTTTCAGAACTTTCATTTCAGAACTTGTTTTTGACGCAGACAAAAGTTCGCTAAAAACCAGTTCTGAAATTACTTCCTCCCCTCTGCTGTAATGAACTAGCCCGTTTGTGACGTCCGCTCCCGTGAATTCTAAAGGTACCATCGGTCAACTTTCCGCGAACGAACTATACATAGTAAGGATCCACATTAAACGTTTTTTTGGATGAACTGATTATAATGCTGACTATGTATTTAATGTACTGCATATTTCATGAAGAAAATTCTTCTTCTCAATTTCTTCATGTTCCATTTCATGATGAAAATTAAACAAATAGAGATGCTGTAAAACGAATAACTAATTATGAACTATTTTTAGGAATTTCTCTAAATAAATTCTATTTCGGAAATGATTACCAATGTAAGAGCCTTTATATCATCTTTGTGTGTGTGTTTTCCATTCTTATGATCTAATTCCAAACTTATTGTACTCAAATCCAAGTGGTAATACAGTGAGTTCCGCTTATAAGAATCACGTTCGTTCGTTTCGCTCGTTTTGATTCTTAAATTCGGAATGTTTTGAAATATTGTTCTATAGTAAACACTAACTGCTGCATTGTGCATAATTTTTATTATTTATAAGTTTATAGGTTTCAAATTATATCTATACAAGTCAAGTGTTATATTAGTAAATTTATAAACATACTTTTGCAGTAGTAAAAATATTTGTTTTACAGACTAAATCTTACAATCTAAAAATACCATAGCTAATATCTATTTATTTAAATAAGAATAAAAAGTTAAAGTCAAAAATCGTATATATATATAAAAGTTTTCCTCGCCCATTCTTGGCGGAAACAGGCTTTGGGACGGGCAGAGCGCCATGTTCCCAAGCCTCTTTTTACATCACTTCTTAATGTGCCATGTCTAGAAACTTCCTGACAATGTGACACGTGTTTAGGATTGTGGCTTTTTGTATTTCAATGTAGGTGTTTGGGTCAATGTTGAGTATCTCCAAATTCGTCGCAAGCGTTTTTGGTACTATCCCTGTTGCTGAGATGACTAACGGGATGATGAGGATCTTTTCCATACCCCATATATCTCGTACTTCATGTCTGAGATCTTGGTACTTGGTGATTTTCGTTGTGTAGGTTGTCTGTATGTTATTGGTGTTGGGTACTGCTATGTCGATTAAGTACGTGGTCTTATTCGATTTATCGACGAGGGTTATGTCAGGACGGTTATGTGGGACTGTCTTGTCTGTTATGATTGCTCTATCCCAGTAAAGCTTGTGTGTTTCGTTCTCATGCACGGTCTCTGGCTCATATTTGTAGTACGGGCATTTTTCTGTCAGAAAGCCAGCATTCGCTGCCAATTTCTGGTGGACTATTTTCGCTACTTGATCGTGTCTATGTTTGTAGTCTGACTGCGCAAGGATCTTGCATCCTGCCATCACGTGTTGGATTGTCTCCGATGCCGCATGACAGTGTCTGCATTTGTCGCTTTCTATGTCTTTTCTCTGGATGAATTTCTGATTGTTCCTTGTTGCGATCACTTGGTCTTGGATGGCTAGCATGAATCCTTCTGTCTCTGGCTGGAGAGTGCCTTTGGCCAGCCAAGAATTTGATGCCTTTTTGTCAACGTGTGGTTGTTGCAGGTCATTGTAGTGCCTGCCATGTAATGGTTTTCCGGCCCAAGTTCTCAGTTTCTGTTCGTTGGCTGTTTCGAGGACACGCTCTTCGGTACTACACAGGTTTAGTGGCGTGTAATTTGCATCTGCTTGTATTATGGCTTGGATGAGTGGCGATCGGGGACTCTTCAACTGGAAGTATTGCCTCATGCTCTGGATCTGCTTGTCATGTAAGTCTTTGAGGTCCGCTTGTCCGCGTCCTCCTTCTTCCCGGGGTAGTGTTTGCCGTTCAATTGCCGTTGCAGGGTGTAGTTGTCCGGCTCTTCTCTGGATGGTTCTCATTTTCCGCTGGAGTTGTTCTAGTTCAGTGTTGGACCATTTGATGATCCCGAAGGAGTAGGTGAGCACTGGTACCGCATATGCGTTAATTGCTTGCGTGGTGTTCTTCCCGCTCAGTTTCGTCTTCACAATGCTTCTAAGTCTTTCTTGGAATGCTTGCGTGAGCTGGACTTTGACTTTCTTGTGCTCCTGCTGCCGTTTTTGCATTATCCCTAGGTATTTGTAGGTTTCGCCCTCGTCCAAGGTCTTCAGTAGTCTCCCGTCTTCGAGTTCGATGCCTGGTAAATCTTCTTTGCTATTCTTCTGTATTTTGCACTTATCGAGGCCGAATTCCATTCCTATGTCCTTGGAGAATGTCTCTGTTATACTGATGAGTTGTCGGAGTTGGGTGATTGTTGGCGCGTATAGCTTGATGTCATCTACGTACATGAGGTGGGAGACTTTATGTAGGTTTCTCTTGTCTTTCTTCAGCATGTATCCGTATTTACTTGTGTTCAGCATCCTTGACAAGGGGTTTAACGCCAAGCAGAACCACTGGGGGCTTAGTGCGTCTCCTTGAAAGATTCCGCGGCGGATGGGGATCTCGGCCGTTTCTATTTTACTGTCTGGCGTGTTTAGCTGTAACCGGGTTCTCCATTGTTTCATGCTGCTCTGTAGGAATCGGATGATTGAGGGATGCACTTTGTATATGCTGAGTATTTCAAGGAGCCACGAGTGCGGAACAGAGTCGAAAGCCTTCTTGTAGTC
>QLNU02014802.1:3491910-3518302 GCA_006491805.2 Dysdera silvatica | reverse complement strand
TGTCGTATATATACACCGTAGCTTATTATTTGGGAAGAGTAAAAAACTTACCCAGTGTCGTTTGAACTAATGAGTGTAATGAACTTGAGCACGTCTCTTTCTAAATCATAAAATCGTTCACAAACTTTCACAGATTCGAGTATTTTTCTCGTAACATCCATGGCTTCCCGTGGCTGTTTTCTGCAGGAGGATCTTTTTCTTGAACCTTGTCTTTAATTTCAAGTTTTTTCAAATTTTGCTTTTCAAGCAAACTAAAAATTTGTCTCTCCTGTGCCATAATGAGAATGCGGCAATAGCAAAACGTTAAACTATTAATTGAAGCTCTAAGATTCTAATTCGAACATAGACAAACTGAGTTCACGTCCCCTAACCCTATGGGCGATTCAGAAATCTTTTAAGTGTGGGGGGGTAATTTGTTTCCGATTCCAATTTTCAGCCAATTGTCCGGTATTTTTCATTTAATTTTCCGTGATATAATCCCGGCTCAAAGTGGGGGCTACCTCCCCATCGCCCCCTTAGATCTGCTAGTGACCCAACCCTTTTCAAGAAATTCTCTCTTATTTATAAAAGCCCTCTTTGTCCTATAGTAACCAGTATTCTAGTCGTATGTTCGAAGAGGAGTGATAAAACTAGTTTTTCAAATAATCTTAAAGTTAGTTTACTTTCCGTCTTTAATACAAAATCCGCAAACTTCAGGTAGAAAGATTAATTCTTAAAAGCCGAAATAATGATTCTTAACTCAAGCCATTAGATTTTATGCACCCACCTTTCTTGACTAAAGCTTCTTGATCCAGAAAATATGGAAGTGAATAAAAATGTGACTAGGTCTTCGATGGGTTTTAATCCTGCTGCCCTCAAGGGGTTATATTTTTAACACCTGTCCACTAGACGCAATTTCAAACTTAAACTATGCTGTATCAAGGCCGTAACTCTGTACGTTTTTCATGGGGCGGGGAGGGGGTCAGAAAGCTACAGGTGGAGGCTTAGGGTTCCTTAACGTTTTGGTGTTTTATTAGTATTTAAAAATACTAAATACAATAGAACCCCGATTATCCGAACTTTGCTCAATCGAAATAGCGTGCAGTATTAATTTTTTTAGTAGGCACTCATTAAACGTTTTCGGCAAAAACATCTATGTTTGTTTTCCAGTATTTTCCGGCCGTAAGGGAGGAACCTATATGAATAGTAGATATCGGATATATATATACAAAGATGTCTATTACCAAAAAGCAGTTCCTATATCAATTAACGCGTACACGTGCTTCGTGAGGTTTTCACTATCAATGTACTGGTTTAGTCACATGTAAACTGAATGTTGTAAAGACAGTGTAAACCTTTGGATTGAAAATCGAGTTTTCAGATTTTCCAACATCATGTCGGTCTTCCTTATGTTAGATAATCGTTTTTTTAACGTTTATATGTAATACAGACATAAAATATATTAATAAGTTCTTAATACTGTCATTTTGAAAGAATATAAAGGGCATAAAATACTATATGTGGATATATATAATATAATTAATGTTCGAAATAGTTTATCTGAACAAGTCATTTTTAGCACTGAAACCAGACTAATCCGTTTAACATTAATGAATGTATTTCTTCACATAAATTTTGCATTGGAAACTTTCAGATGTATACTAAAATTTATAACGTCTCTTTCCCTGTTTATAGGCTGAATGAAACCTTAAGATTTTGTAGAAGATCTGATGTATACAAAATATTCCACAAAAATTTTATTTGAATACATTTTTAACGTAAACAACAATTTCCAATTTCGTATACAATTTTGTATAAAACAAATTTTCACAACAAAATTTTACAATAATTTTTTTGAGGAAAAAATAAAACCAAAATTATTTTCCAGCGAAACTACCTCCCCCCCGCCCCAGTCTGGCTACGTTCCTATATTGTATACAAATCGTTAATAACGCGTCTTCCGGATTTCAAATTAATGTAAACACACACACACACACACACACATATATATGGTAAACCGATTATTATAAAACAAGCCTTTTGAGAGAACGATGAAGTTTCAAATGGACAAAACACTTAAAACTTACTATTGCAGATTACAGATTGCCTGACTTACCATTTTAATTTATGCTAGAACTCATAGCTTATGCATGTTATGATATGACCATTGCTGTTCTTAAGTGCCATACAAAATACAACCAACCCATACTTTTAGTTTATAAGAATATATTACAGAATAATTTTCATTATTATGAGAATATATTAATATATATATTTTATATATTGTAGCTGGAGATATGAAATGTGCCTCACAGAATGATTCCCCGAACTACTATTCCAACACCTTGACACGGCTAGACCAGAGTGCGAGGCTATACTCAGTTCTTGTGGGCGCATACTGACCAATAATAATAATAATAATAATAACAATAAGCATAACTAATTATCATGATGGCCGTGGTTGAAATAATCGTTATGGTTAAGTTCGGCTTTTTACTCTTTCATGGTTTATACTTATTTTTAGCACATAATATAATTAAAGAAATGAAAACTTCACCCAAAATTAAACTAAAAATCGAATAAAAGTTTAATCGTTAAAATTAAACCAAATTTTGATTAAATATTTATTTATTTATTTAAATTAAAGAATAAATATTTATAAAAAAAAAGATAATTGTGGAAACAGTACCATGATTTAAATTGAAAATTCATGATAGACACAGTTAAAATTTTAACTGTGTGCGTCGTGAATTTTCTATTTAAATAGTTGCCCAGTGAGTCACTCTTTGTTATGGTACTACGGTTTATTAATATGATTTTTTGCACTGCATTTTATTAAAAACTTACAATCAAGCGTCCATTTCTACAATCAATATAGTACATTTTATAAAGACTCTAGACATATTTAGACCAAAGGAGGGAAGAAAGAACATCATAAAATAATAGAGAGCAAGGGAAATAAATCAACGAGGGTCAGATCGGGTCAGGTCTTTTTATTTTCGTAGCAGAACCGCAGTTTATTCCGAAGAAGAAGAGGAGAGAAAGTTAGTGGAGGGCGGGAAGCGAAAAATCATGATCCGCAACATCCTCTTCATATCCACAATATTTGCTTCGCTTTTCGGATCCGGTCATCCGGAAGATGGGGATTAGCAGTGCTTCTCCCAACCTCTGCTCGTCTTCTCCCTCTCAGCCTGCATCGTCTCCCCCCCACATCACCCCGCACGACCAAATGGTAGATCAACAACTTAATAAAAAAAAGAGAGTAGGAAAAAGTGTCATGGAGCTATAAGGAATAAGTCAATGGGGAGACATACGATTATCAAATTCCAATTTAATATGCCTCTTTTTGTCTTTACGTGGCTTGGTGCTGTTTAAAGGGACTTCTAAATCTCCAAACTGTAAGCAAAAACAGCCAAATATGCATTATTCCAAGTAATAAATTATTAATGGGCATATATCATGTCATTCATTATTGGGTTGTAAATAAATAAATAAATATATATATCCGACTGCTTGTAAAGAAGTGTAGCGCAATATTGCCAAAACATCTCGGGCAGTTCGAATGATTTGAAATGGTGTTGTTATTATTATATTTATATATTTTACGAAATGAGTGCAAAAATGGAATTGTGTGCATCACCATATTTAGCTATTAGCGGAGATGTCCTATTATTTGTTTCTTTTTTTCTCCTTTGTTTAATTATTTTCCAACGCAGCTAGCTTTTTTCATACATAGATGCGGAAAGTCATCCGATTCTCTGCTGCCTCGGCAAAAAATTTAAGGGTTAAATCATAAGCGTAATCTGGCGGAGTCAAGGGGGCAGTTGCCCAGTTTTTTTAGAAAAGAGGCAAAATCGTACTTTTTTATGTAAAATTTTGTCCTTCCCCCACAGTTTACGCTGTATTTAATCCTCAAGTCACGCCTATGGTTTAAGTAAAAGGGTTTTATTTCAGTGTTATTATCTTAAACTGTTTATCTAATTCCAATATGCTAATGTAAAATACGCATACAAATTCATTAACTCTGCAATATGGCAGATGATTAGACCTTAGTGGGTTGTAATCCCCCCCATCGCGATGAAATTTTGTATAATTTCATGTACATATATGAAGTTATTGCTCTGTAACCACACCACCTTCCCTTATGAACTTTCTGCGTACGCCTATCATTCGGACCTATACTTAAGGCTATGGAAAACATTTATAGCAAGATGTCCGTGATAACAAAACTCCGGAATTAATTTTATTCAGAGTATTGTTTGGCTCAAAAATGTGCCGTAAATTTAATTTGATCTAGTGTCTAGCCTCAAGCTGAATTGACAAAGGAATAGAACCGCGAGACAATGTAGAACAAACTTCTTCGAAAAGAAAACAAGGTCTTTCTGATCAATGGCAAAATTTTTAAATAAATGGCAAAAGTTTCGCGAATGCACTAAACATTTGAAGACGCCCATCAAATGTGCAAAGACCGTAGTTTCCGAACCAAGGGAACAAGAAGAAAATTCTCAGGACAGCACCCAGTACGGGAGATTAATGAGCGATAATAGAGAAAGGGGGATCGAAAAAGAAAATCGGGGAGAGGGAGGGAGGCTAATGCAGAGGCCCGAGAGCGAAGACTATCCCACCCAACCGCAATGTCGAACACTGAAATAATTAACGGAAAAGAAGAAGTTAACTGATGCTCCTCATTATCCCCCATACACGCCTTTGAAAATTTAAATGAAACTTCGAATTCCAGAAAACCCTGCATCCCACCCTTTGCCCACACGCCTACCATCTTGAAATTTAACCCGAATCTTGTGTAAAAGACAACGTTTCGGGGGATGCGGAGGAAACAGGCTCTCTTTCCGTGGCCATTGAAAAAGAAGACTTTGGTGATTTTACGAAATACCGCCAAGTTGGCATAAAATTTTCGGAGAGTTAGTATCCAAGAATTTTTAACGTTTTAACGTGAAAACAATTATATATATATTTAATTTTTTATCACCTGTTCATCTGCTACCTTTATGGAGAAAGATGAATGAGTGGTTAAAAAATATATATTGTTAATATTCACCATGAATACGGAAAAAAATATATATATTAATTTTTCAAATGTTTTAGAAGCGCTTTATGTAGTTAGAAATCACAGAATTTTTTTTCAAGTAACATTGCGTTATCCCTTATTCGAATAAATATTACTTCGGCAGGATTGTCAATTTTCACCAAAATTAGCAGCCTTTCCATTCTTGAGAAAAGGTTGCCACTACCACCCGGAGAAATCAACAGAGCAAGCAAAAGAGAACGCGTACACATACACACACTTTCGGATTTTAATTAAATTAATTAACAGCGGAGGAGAAAGGGCGCGCGAAAAAAAGCGCATAATTACCGAAGAATTGTTAATTATCATTAACCCGAAATCCGGTTTGGAGTGAAGGGGGTGGCAAGGGAAGAGCATGGCCTCTTCCGAAATAAAAGACCCCGAAAATTAAACAAGGGGGAGGGGTATTCTTTAAAAAGAGCTCCCCCTTTTCCTGTTTTAACCGCCCTTCGAGAAATTGAAAGAAATGCGTATGAGGGTATTCTCCCCCTCCCCCCCAACCCCAATCAACTACTCGATCTCGGACGGAGAGGGGCCCGGGAAGGGAGACAATATGCAAAAGAGGTGGCCAAAACAATTCGATTTCCACCCAGACGAGATTTGCAGGGTCAAGAAGGGGGCGGCATAGCTACATATTATCGACTTCGGTCCAAGCTAGGAGCTGCTCCTGTTTTCATTGTCCCCTTTTTTGCAGACGTTAAGAAGCCGACAAGGAGTATGATTACATGCCCTTAATGGCACTTGTATTAGCCGAAATTCGCCGAGGGGAAGGGGGCTGATTTTTTTCCCCTTCCCCTCTGGTGTTTTCCCGTTTAAAATTGTCATGTTTAGTTAGTTGTATAATCACGATTTCGAATGCTATGAATGGCAACCATCTTGTTAAGTTCGAATGAGGCATTGTTTACGACGTCTTCCATACCCTCTCCTTATACGCAAACACACAAAAAAAAAAGGGGAAAAGGGGGATAATAAAAACCAAGAAGGTGATTATTTAGAACAACATTAGTAACAGAAAAAGGGTTAAAAAAGAAGCAATGTTTGAAAGTTAATTCTTCCTTTTTTACCCTTTTTAAAGAATTCTCAAATTGGCTATTGAATTTTTATGAGAGCACTTTGTCTGTTTAATCCCCTTGTTTTTTCCTCCTTTTTTTTAATATCTTTACGGTGGTTTGTCAACATGTCCCATTTAATGGGTAATCAGTAAACGACAGACGATAGTACAATTCGTGGGTAGCCTTTAAATTATTAGTGGAATGAGAAACTCAGTGTGCGGTAGGACCCGCATATAACGAGGAACTTGGAGCCAATGAAAATGCTCCCTAAATCCCGCCGCTCTCTAAATCTGTTTTGAAATTTAGAATCTCAAGTTTTGAAAATAAAGCCTGTGTAGGAAACGTACGTGAGTGGAATAATATTCAGTTTTAAATTCACTTAGACTTCCATGAAACTATTACAATACAGTGTCCGCCGTTTTCGGAATCAGTAGTTATAAGAATCAGGCCGACCGAAATAGACACACAAACTCGGATTTAACATGCTAAAACCATCGTTTTAATGATATTTGTTTTCAATAATCCACAATTTTCAATAATACAGGCGTGGCAGAATCAATTGACGAATGGAAAATACAATATATCCTTTGGATATTTTATATACTACGTGCATTTATTAGTACATAGTGCCCTTTATGTACATTTAGTACTCTGATACACTTTATAACTCCTACAAGATTAGATATTTTATCTAAAAGGTAAAATAAAGTCTGAAAAGTATTAAAAAAATATGTATATATATATTAGATTAGTGTTTCACAACCGCCGGGCCCTGTCATCAATTATACCGACCGCAAGAAACTCTCCTGAAATTTGTCAGTTTACTTTTCTAAGCACTTTTCATGAATAAATGTTTTATATTGTAAATATTTTGAGAATAATATTCGCAAATGCTCAGACCCAGAACGTTTACCGCGGCTCGATACCGGGCCCTGGCATTAATTATAACGGGCCGCGAGAAACTCTCCTGAAATTTGTCAGTTTACTTTTTTTAAGCATTTTTCATGAATAGACGTTTTATAGTGTAAATATTTTGTGAATCATATTTGCAAATGCTCAGATCCAGTACGTCTAACGCGGCCCGGTACCGGGCAGCAAGAAACTCTCCTG
Organism: Dysdera silvatica; assembly: GCA_006491805.2. NCBI lineage: Eukaryota > Metazoa > Arthropoda > Arachnida > Araneae > Dysderidae > Dysdera > Dysdera silvatica. The sequence continues at coordinate 3,511,078 of QLNU02014802.1, read as the reverse complement.
AAATTTGTCAGTTTACTTTCTACGCACTTTTCATGAATAAATGTTTTATATTGTAAATATTTTGAGAATAATATTCGCAAATGCTTAGACCCAGAACGTCTAACGCGGCCCGGTACCGGGTCATGGCATCAATTCTACCGGGCCGCAAGAAACTCTCCTGAAATTTGTCAGTTGACTTTTTGAGCATTTTTCATGAATAAATGTTATATATTGTAAATATTTTGAGAATAATATTCGCAAATTCTCGGCCCAGAACGCCAAAAATAAAGTCTATGCATCAAACGCCAGTGAGTAAGCAGTGCATTTTTAACTATGTGAATTTTTATGAATGACCAAGAATTTTTAGATATCTAAATTATGCAGCATTCGAGAAAAAGTATACCGCTCATTATGACTTACATAAAAAGTGCATGCAAGCCGATTACAATCGCATGCGGTGCATCCCCCGTTCTTAAAACTGAATGAAATAGCATTTGTTACAAATGCCAGTGACTAATCAACAAAGTGTATGTTAACAGAAGGAGTGTACTAATATTCTTTATGATTATGCCATAATTAATCATTCGTATGATAGTTTAATGTATATCTATAAACTTTAAAGTAATGGAAAGGCATTTACGAGTAAATATTTCGGACTGGGCCTTCGTTTTATAAAAGAAGAGTTTGCCAGGCTGTGGCCTCATAAAGGTTGACAAACTCTATATTAGATGATAAATTGCAATTTTACGGTGCTTGGTGGGAACCGAATCCACGACCTCATGGTATCCGACCAAGGGCTCTTCCAACCGCGAGATCACCCTTTTCTTTTCGAACAATTTGTCGTATAATATTATCACATCTTCGGCTATGATGAGGGAATTTTCCCCGACTTTAATATCACTCTAGTCTCGTTTTTGGGACTTTCGCTTCTTCGACGTCGATTTGGTTTGAAAAGCAGCCCAAAAACTGCCCCACTTCAAAACTCGTCTATAGTGAAGCTTTATATGGGCTGGCCGAGGGGAGGTTGGTCAGTTGGAAGAGCCCTTGGCGGGATACCAAGAGGTCTTGGGTTTGGTTCCCACAAGGCATCGTAAAATTCTTCTTCTTTTTTTTTTTTTTTTTCATCTAATATTACCACATCATCGGCTATGATGAAAAAAATTTCTCGACTTTAATATATATATATATATAAATATAATAAATAAAGCGGAACTCAAGCACTCGTAAACAATTGCAAACCTGATTGAATTGATTTTGTTTTTCATGTTGTATCTCTCTATTCTCCATACTGTATTTATCTGTTGTCAGTGTATCTCTCTATTTTTGCAAGTTGTTCATTCTGAAATGGGAGCTGTTTCGAGTTTTTGTGAGGATGTTTATTTTATAGTGAAGTGTACATCTAGAAATAATTTTAAAAGACAATTATTTTATTCTTTACCTCACTATATAAAATGAAAAACTTTACAAGGATTCAAGTACAATATTTTTTCCAAGAACTGCCATGCAGGATGGAAGAACCTATAAAAGTAAGGAGATAAAACGACATAATGGTTTTAGCTTATGCGTTCATAAAATATATTTCGTCTAAACAAATAAAATCCGTTTAATAATAATAATAATAAACCATTCTTATTGTATTTAATCACTCCTAAGCAAACGCGGGCTTTATCAGACATACGTCTTTTCCCCCTGCTTCTCGGACGCAGTAAATTGAATACCACATTCGCAGTAAATTGCATACCACATTCAAAATTAAAAACATCTTTCGCCTAAAATAGAGTTGATTTGACGCTTAATTGACATACAAGTAAATTTTGCATACAAGTGAAACAATTTGGTTATAAATAACTTTTCTTTTGTTGGCAAACGAGAAATGTTATGAGTCCACATGTGCCGCGACATAGACGCGGGTATGTGTTTTCAGCTCCCTAAATATTTGCCCCCGTGCGCTTCCCTCTTTTTAGTTTTATCCATAGTTGTTGCCTTTCCACATGACGTACTTGACCATAATGTGTTTCAATATGGCACTTCCGACGCTCGCCTAAGCCTTTTTTGGGCTTTGAAGAGCCCCGACACGTTTGTTCCAAATTTCACTTGCTATTGTGTCGCAAGCTTTGTGTCGGCCTTTGTCGATTTTTAGAATAACGCCAAATGTAAAAAGCGAGGGGCGAAGTTTTAAGCTTATCTTTTGTGCATTCATCTTGGCGAGCTTTTTTTCTGCATTTCGCTCTGGAAATTTCTCATGGCTGTTTGCGGTTAATGTGGCGACCGAAAAAAAAGGACAATTTCCAATATGCGCCATGTTTCATGAGAAGAATGGTGAACGGTTGGCTAAATTTGAAGTTGCAAATCATGCGAGCGGTTCTTTAATATTTCATCTCACTTCCTGCATTTAGACTCCACGGAAGAACGGTATGAGGGAGAGAGATCCTAAATAAATTATTTATTTTTAAATTTAAACAATTTCCATTTTAAAATAAACTTGTAATAACTCTGTTGGGCATTTATAGTTTTGGACACATTAAACAATAAATGGGAAACTATAATATTATAAGCGTTGCTGTTTTCTGAAGTAACAGATAGAATTGCGTAATCTTAATGCATATCTGCCTCACAGAGCATATAATCAAAATGAAGGGGAAAGAGGGGGGGGGGATATTTGCCCTGATTCATGCTTAAAGGACCTGCATAAAGTTTAGAATTAAATATGATTACATTTTATATGCATATACATATACATGACCTAACCTCTATACTTTACTTCCGGAATATTTCAACTCATATCGGCCCGTTCCTTGTTTTAGAAATGCTATGGTAAAATTTCCTTGCTCATTTCCTGGATGGAGTTGCTGTCATTGAAGCCAGCAGAAATCAATAACGGGGAGCAACGCGATTGGCTGGAAAGATGGAGAGGTAGGTATGTGGCATTTCAGCCTATCAAGAGAGTTGTGCGCGTCATTTATCGGTCTATTTCATAACTGGGCCGCCCATTCTGAGCAATCATATTTCATGGCGTCATCGACCAATCAAAGGGAGTGGAAAGGGCGGGATAACAGGCGGGCCTTACAGAAAACGGTAGAAGGCGTTGCCTGAAATTAACGAGAACACAACGAAATGGATAAACCATAACTCTCAGCATTTTCTTTCGATTATTTAGCCGTTATAGAATCAAAAACCAAATAAACAAATAAATTTTTAGAGATATAATCAGGGGCTTCTTAGCAGGAGGGACCACGTGTTCGATCAGTTTTTTGAGCCCATTTTGCACAATTTTTAACTTTCCAAAATTTTGCAATAAGAAAGGATAATATATAATAAATAAGCCTTTTTTTTTTCATTAGTTTGGGGGCCCCATGTTTGGGTTGGGGTCCTATACCCGGGTCCATCCGTTAAAACGGCATTGGACCTAATATCGTACGTTAATAACTATGGCTTTTATGAGGGGGTATATATTTTTAAAACTCAAATCAAATTTAATATTTTAAACGTATATTAATTTAATATAATTTTTCTACATATAGGTTTTTTATACATCTTCTACTTTTGTTTCTAATGTTCCCGCTAATCGCCTGTTATGAGTGGGAAAAAAAATTAAGCAATTACAAATTTTATGATCCATACGTATTTACAATTAATTTAAGGTAATAATAAGAAATGGAATATTTTTTTCAATTTAACACAAATGAATTATTATTTTTTAAACTATTTTTCTGTGTTGCGAGACAAGGATAAGATTTAATAGTTTTTGATGTTGCTTTTAGTTCATGGCACGCAAAGAGAAATAATTTTTCCTTTTAATCTTATGAAATCTAACGCATCTAACATATTCATGCTTTTCTTCCGCAAATTAAAAAAAAATAAAATGATATCATTGATTAATAATGTTTTTAGCTTCTGATATTTTTAAATTGAAGATGTTGGAGTTTTCATAAGATTTTTTTGTTTATTTCTAGAAACTAAATGCGTCATTGATTAAATAAAGCGATATAGTTTTTATTTATGCGTATAAAAAAATCAAAAGACTTTAGCAAACTTCGTACAAAAGACACAACTTTTTTGGCAAAGAACTTACAAAACGATAGTTTATTTAATAAATATTTCGGAGTTAAAGTTATTTTGATACAATCATCCTTGTCTAAAATAGTCATAATGTCCTACTGATTTCTATATGTTCATCTCCCCACTATAAATAAATGGCATTCTTCCTATTTTTTTTTTTTTTATTGGTTGGAAGCGTATGTCCTTGCGCAGATATCTGCGCAAGGACAAAAGCTTTCGTTTTGCCGTGAGGAGCATCTTCTCACAGCGAGATATAGCTCTAATAAAACCCGAGTTTTGACCCCCATCGAGCACGGATTGACCCCGAGAACGCAGGATTATCTTTTCTCACTCAAAGTGCGGCAAAACGCTGCTCAGGCGTCTCTCTCTCTCTCTTCTATTTGGTAGAACACAATATCGCCGCGACTCATCTTCTGCTTCGATGCTTGACAGGATTAGTCGCCACCCATACCAGGGCAGATGTCCTCGCACATACTGCTTCAATAGCTTATGGTATACTAATGGAGGTGACATTATTGGCTGGGAATATCCTTATTTTTTCCCTCTCTCACTATTGTAGGCAACATGGACACATTTCCAAAATAATTTGCCATTTTTTTTTTCCTTTTAGGACGATGAACCTACAACCAACTGGTTTTAAAATGGGCTTATAAAAGCAAGTTGTGTCAGTGCTATAGAAAATTTACTTCATTTTCCTTTTGCAATTATTTTATATCTGAAACAAATCGTGTAACGAGCATTTTATTCTATCCAGGCTTGTGCACAAGGTTTCGAAAAGCTGCTTTTGATGGGAAAAAAAGTGAGGTGTTTTGATGGAGAAATGAAATTTTCACTTTTAAGGAATTCTATAATACAGCTGATAAAAATAATATTAAAATAGAATGGCGTTTAACCCTCAAAATTCTCTTTTTGTGCTCGGCCTTGATTCTACCTCCACTTCATGTTATTGGACAATTTCAAAACTAATTTCAGCTTAACCAATTTCGGCGATTGGCTTAACCAATGAGAGAATCAATCAAATTGTAACAGACGATCAGAAGCGGTCGCTGATTCAGCCAAAGGATGATTTTGAACATGTCAATTTCGTATAGCCCGTATCGTTCTTTTCCGCATCTTAAAATTCGAAATTGTGAGACCCTGCGAAGAAAATTTTAATATTAAAATCAAAGTGCAGTCACTTGATAACCAGAAAATAAATAGCGTTTTGGAAAAGAAATTTCAAAAGTAAATATTTGACTTTGTTACTACATTATAAACCAGTTTTTCCAAATATCTTCAAGTCCCCGACTCCCTTCTGTAATAGGCAAATAATCTGCGACCCCCTTTTATAGTAACTAAATAATCTACGAACATCCTCTGTCCGCCTTCGACACTTTTGCTCTTAAAAAAGCATTTTTGACATAGTGAAGAAAACACCTTAAAGGTCGTACATATATTAATTATATATACATATTATATTAATAACATATATTAATGTATATTATAGATATAAAGTTAACAACGATTAGTAGAATATTGCAATGTAGCCATGTTGAAATACTAAAACGTTGAAACCGTTTGGTATGAAATTGCCTATAAAAATATTGCAACTATGCAATTCGACCTCTTTGATGGCCGCGAGGCCCTGCGGTGGCGCAGTGTGGTAACGCGTTCTCCTAGTGCGCCGTTAATCCGGGTTCGACTCCCCGCAGTGCAAAGAACGCTTACTCAGAGATCTCATAAAAGATCGCACTGCTCACTGTAGTCCGGGGTTTGGTTCCCCAGGCCTTAAGAGGTTCGGATTCCTCGGAAAACAGTAGGTCCCGGCGCAGCATGACCACTGTAGTCTTTGAGCCGTAAAACCACCAAACAAACAATTGATGGCCGCGACCCCCCCTCCCCCCACCACCACACACACACACTCAGGTTAGGAACCACTGCTCTAAATGAATTGGCTTCATCTCCTGAGTCTTATGAATCCAATCTGGCAATTATCCAGTAGAGGGACTTACCGTTTAACGAAAAATTCAAACCTGGATTGGCCTATTTCATATCAGAAGTCAAACCCAGTACTACGGAATAGCAGACAACCGCCTCGCCTCTAGGCTGCCCTTGCGGTTTTGGTTAGTGAGCATCGTGAAAAAATTTGCTTAGCTTATTTTATTCACGGAATAAATGTAGGCCTAATTTTAATTTATGCCTCCATTTTTCAGTCACTATTTTCTTTCGAAATATCTAAAGCATTCAGAGTATATATAATAAATAAATATATATATATATATATATAGAGAGAGAGAGAGAGAGAGAGAGAGAACAAAGTTAGCAAGCTATTACTTAAAGAATGGGATCAAGAGAAAATATCTACTTGATAGTGAAAACAAACAGTAGTTGGACCTCCAGCGCTAATTTATGCAGCTTAAAGAAACCATTATTAATAATATATATATAATAACATAATATAAATATAAATTGTCTTACCATATCACTAACCAAGAAGTTCTGGCCAAACCCAGATCAAGGAGAGTTGTTATCAATACAACACTAAAAAGAAGGTTAGTATATTATAAACTCAATGTGAGAAGTGAGAAAAATGCGAACTACCCTAATTAAAACTGGGGGAAAATATCATGGACAGTGGAGTAGAGAAAGATGGGGCTTAGGGAGCTCAAGACCCCCTCCACTGTATCAAAACATATTATTTTCTCCAAGGCTGAACCACACGATCTTCTTTAAAGCCACTTGCCCCCACCCCCATAAGTTTTGAATTGCAACGCTACTGATTGTGAGAAAGGGGGGACTAGAGACAGAAAAAGAAGAAGATGGATAAATGCATGATCACAGACAGGACAAAACACAGAAGGAATGATCTATGGGAGCAGAGATAGGAAACTGTGGGCCAGGTTGGCCGAAGCTTAGTAAGTACTTCGAAGAAAACGGGCATTTCCGCACTTCGTGTCCTTTAAAAATTAATGTAAATAAAGTCAATTATTTTTATATTTCTTCTTAAAAAAATGAGTTTCGTTACAACACATTTTTCGCACATGGAAGCCGCGGGATTTTATATAAAGTTCTCTAGACTTTCTTGGACGCAAAAATTTGAAAATAACTGCCTTAATGTGGGTACTTATTAAGAAGTTAAATTTTACATTTAAAATCGCTCTAAAACTACTCCGATTAAGCAGGTTCTATCGTCTTTTGATTTATTTTTTGTACCATTTCTTTAGGTGGACCTCCAGACTGTGTACAAACGAAATTAAGCCCTAATTGTATTTATAAGCTGCTATGTTTAATTTGTCTCTTTAAATAAATAAAAAACATGTACTTGGCTGTCTTTTTCTCATCAACTCGGAGCCAATTAATCGCCAACGGCGTCCCCCTGACCGTTAATTGCAATTGCTTGGCCGCCATTCATTAGAGATGGGGATGTCTGTGTCCGGCTATGAGGCACTGATCATTTATCTGTTTTCCACCAGAGAGCGCTGCTTACACGCTCTATTCTTTCTCTTCCCATTTTTCCTTTTCCTTTTCCGATTCGTTTTGTTTTTATTTTGGGCCTTTTCTTGTTGCTGACCGGGGAAGGGGGAGGAAGTGGAAAAAGAGTTTGACGTGTGAGGGTTCATTAATATTTCATGTCCGAGCGTCCGCTTGATTAGACAAAACGAAGAAGACGACATGAGCGGACGAAAGAAAAGGGATCTATACAGACAAAGAGAGAAGCATACAACTCTAAGACCTTTCGTTCATTCTTTCAATCGACGTTCTATAAACGCCGTCTGGTGATGAAAGGAGAAAATAGTACGGAATACTTTTAGATCGCTGGGTCTTCCTGACTTAAGGGGGAAGGTAGTTGGAATGCTATAAACAGTGATTGTTTTCTAGCGTATTCGTAGCGTCGGTATATTTCGTTTATTCGACGTTTCGACTTGGGATTATGTAAGTCTTTTTCAGGAGACGAAGATGAGTTCGAACACAGGCTGGAGCAGCCAATTAAGATTTAATTCTGCATAAGACACGAAGGCGGAAATAGTTATGAACATAAATATATCCATGGGCTGTGAAATGGATGGTCAAAAGATTAGAATGGATTGTGTAAATTTTTCTTACACAAATTGGGAATAAATTTCTCAAAATATCGCCAACTTAATCGCCAAATTTCACCAATTCATGTATTTAAGAGAACTTGCACCCTGACAGGGGCAGGTGGTGTTTCATTTCGAGTCGGGCAGGAGGGGGAGCCGCATCGTGGGTGAAGGGGGAGGGGAAGAACAATTGATGAGATGGCGGTAGAAACTGATTGAATTGATTGACCCCCACCCTCACAACTATTAACTTCCTTCCCCATCACCAACGGATAGTTCTTTTTTCATCCTGTTGCTTCACTTCCTAAAGAGCTTTTGTTTTCTAAGTTTTGCTCCTATTTTTCCATAACTCAATCTTTAGATCTTTTATCCGAATTGTATCCAATTGCGAGGAGAAAATCATAATTAATTTCATGTAAACCTCGCGCATCTTTTCAAAACATAGAAAATGATTAAAAAAAGTTTCATATATATGTTAAAAAATATGCATATTATGGTGACATTAGCTTATGTACAGGAAATATGATTGGAAAAAAGATTTTTTTTCTCTTTTTCTTTTCATCGTGCAGCTATAATGTCATTGAGTGTGGGAGAAAAATCCCCTTTACTTTATTATTTCTCCCCTTCCTGCCTCCCTCCTTCCTTCTAATAGTGTGGTCGTAAATTATTGCAAAGTATAAATTAATGTCTATTATTATGAATTATAAATGGTAAATTAATGGCTATGAGAAATGAATTCATGGAAAATGTGAATTAACGCCATATTATACAATTTTCAAGCATTAATATCATGTTTAATTATTAATACTATACTAGTTGACTTAGAATATTGCAACCATTATTATAGCATTTGGATCTCTGAAAAATCACTTTTATCTTCACGTATACAAATGTCTATCGCGATTACTTGGGCCTAAAAGCAATTTCCGGAAGGTAGCCCCTTTTGCACAAGCGGATGCATGGAGAAGGTTTTTCTGCATATCAATGAGGGGATGGTGTTTATGAATGAGGCAGGGGCAAAAAGGTTACTGCTATTTTATAAAATGCAAGGAAGCGTTTCATCTGACATTTTGGCTGACAGATTGCTCTTGGACCCGCGTTTAAATCACTTACCTATCATGACGGATGGGTAGCACTATGCATTGCTGGTCGCAAGGTTGAAGGATTTGGCGCTCTATCACCTCTTTTACGCTATCGCTTAGTTTCGCCAATTGTAGTTAACTTTTCTCTTATCATTGGGACTCCTTGTCAAAGCACTATTACACGTTTTAGCTATTTTTTTTGTGATATTTTGCTTTTGATATCTATAGTTATCTATGTTTTCTTGTATTTATCCATGTTTATTCAAAATAATTGACATTGATCGAGAAAGAAACCTATTTGTTTACGTTAGTCTAATATAAAATTATTTAAATTGAGTGGTTTGGATCCCGTAGATAGGGGGGGGGGGACTATAACAAAGGATTAACATGTTTTAACTTAGTATTTTGCCAACTCTTATTTATGAGTGGAACCTAAGCAATAAAATAATATTCAAATTTCTAGTAACCCGAGGGCCAAATGAAGGAGCGCATGCTCAGAATTTCTGGAAGAAATTAAAAATATTTAACAAAAGTACAAACAAACAAGCGTTAAAAAGTTTTGAAGCAGCAAAGATTAAATAATAAATAGAATAGTTTATAAATCAAACTTAATTTCTTAAATATTTTTTTTATATATATGTATAATTTATTAATTAAAATTTGAACAAAATTAAAAAATAAATAATATTAATCATTAAAAATAATGAAACTTCCCGAAAAAGTATGGAACAAAGTAAATACTCAATTAAAACAATGAATAGATAATTACGTAAGCAATGATAATTATAGGATATTTAAAAAAAAACAAATTATAAATTTAACATAATTTTCATAGAGGAGACTTACCGAAAAAATTGTTTTCAAACTTTTATATATATGTATAATTTATTAATTAAAATTTGAACAAAATTAAAAAATAAATAATATTAATCATTAAAAATAATGAAACTTCCCGAAAAAGTATGGAACAAAGTAAATACTCAATTAAAACAATGAATAGATAATTACGTAAGCAATGATAATTATAGGATATTTAAAAAAAAACAAATTATAAATTTAACATAATTTTCATAGAGGAGACTTACCGAAAAAATTGTTTTCAATAGCAGGAACCATAGTCGAAGAAATCTCTTTAAATCTTAAAATATTTATCAAGCCATACAAAATATTGCACATACAGGGGAAAAGGGTTACAGAGGATTGCATATATTCGGTTTGGAAAGAAACACCCGTGATTTCGGTGATCTATAAACAGGAATATATTCGTTTGTATTTTATGGTACAAGGACAACTAAGTTTCGCCTTAACCTACCCTCATTCCATAAGTCACTGCTCAAAGACCCTCATCCCCACCCTCACTGGAGCTTCAGTGTAAGGGAATAAATGCCGACCAAAGGAACGAGGGAAAAAGTGAAAAGTGGTAAATATGCAATAAATGCCAACCGAACATCAAAGATATATGAATAATAATGCTAATAGAAGTGGAATAGAAGAGTTTTATAAAACGTTCACTAATCAAGTTTAATAGAAATGAACAATGTTAATTCGATCAGCAGTCACTAACAAAGATACTACAGGAGCCGAAAAAGTGTCTAATGAACTTCGTAAGTGCAGTGGAATTATATGAGGCTTCTCCCATACCACTTGAAGAATGGGCAACGTTGTTATTCAGATGTCGAGTGAGAAAACCTAGTAAGTAATATTCCATTTAACGGCTGAAAAAATAATTGATTACGAGAAGATAAAAAATAAATTGCTCGAGCTCACTCGTCTTTCGCCCCTGGAGCACAGACTTAATTTTTAAATGCTCAAAAGGATGAACAAGAGGACTTACGTATCGCGATTAAAATGCATGCAGAACTACCATGAAATATCTAGGGGTATAAGTTTATTTGTTTGGATGTTTTATGGCGCAAGAGCATCTGGGCTATACTGCGCCAAAGGGGTATAAGTAATTTGTAAGAATGCCAAGATTTGATTGTTATGGATAAATTAAGAGACTTGTTGTATGAAGATTGTAGGAATTATATTAAATTGCAAGAAAGAATGAAAAAGTTCAAATCAGGGGGGAATTATGAAGTTACGTGCAGATGTTTGAGATGGTTTGAAAGGACAAATTTAAAATGCCCCAAGGTGGTCGCCCACAATATAATCGGTTTAAAAAATATCGACCTTCATGCTGCAACTTCAACAAGGATAAAAATAGGAACACAACCAGCTTTCAAAAAGGTTCACGGTCGTCATTTAATAACAGATACAGTAACACGTGATCAAATTGTAATTCCCGTCCTTTTCTGCTGTGGCAACGATCAAATAACCTGAATAAAAAAGATTGAGGAGCAAAATGGATACGAGTTCGGTTATAACGAGCATGATGGATATGAGATCGGTTATAACGAGCATGATAAATATGAACTCGGTTATAACGAGCATAATGGATATGAACTCGGTTCATTTAACGAGCATGATATCAATGAGTTCTGTTATAAAGAACATGATGCATATGAACTCGGTTATAACGAGCATGATGGGTGTGAGTTCGGTTATAACGAGCATGATGGATATGAAATCCGTTTTAACGAGCATGATAGGAATGAACTCGGTTATAACGAGCAGGATGGATATAAATTAGGTTTTAACGAGCATGATGGATATGAGTTCGATCATAACGAGCATGATGGATATAAATTAGGTTTTAACGAGCATTATGGATATAAACTCGGTTTTAATGAGCATGCTCGTTATAACTGAACTCATATTCACCATGCTTGTTATAACCGAGCTCAAGTTCTCATTTTAATCGAACATGCTCGTTATAACCGAACTAATATCCATCATGTTCGTTATAACCGAATTCATATTCATCATGCTCGTTATAACCAAGCTCCGAGCAGGTATAACTAGGCAGGTGACTTGTTGGGCAAACAATCTGTCGGGCAAACGTTCTTGGGCAAACGACCCGCTCCTGTAAAGTATATTCAGCTTTTCATTGAGTTCTTTCTCTGCTTAATCTCTCTTGATAGAAAATTTAAGACCGCCCTTCACTTACATACAATCTGCTGATCCAAACACTGTATAATTTAGCTATTTAGCTATTATATATTATCTGTCAATTTAACTATTTAGGTCCTAAGAAATCGAAACTATTATGCTTTTTGTTATTTCCATACACCATATCTTATAGTTTACGCAATTCCTCATTACAATGATAAAAAAAAGACAGTGTGTGTATATAGTTAAATATGTCTATAATGATACTACTTATAAATATAAATATGTTTATAGCGATATGTACAGCCGTGTATATAAATTTCCTATAGAGCTAATGTTTATCGAACTTGTTTATCAGTAGCGTGCTTAATCGGTCAGTGACCGAATCGCAGAACGGGTTTTCTCGTTCATGATAGATGGGAAGACTAGTTCATTTATTCACTCAGTGAACGACTTGGCACATCAGTATTGCCTATAACGATAAATCGCTTGAAATGAACTTGAATGTAACGATAATTTTACGTTTTTTAAACCCCTGTCGTACGTCTTGTCCAAAAGATTTTAAAGCACTTTGAAAATCCATTAATACTGAAGAATAATGCATACACAAATTCAGGCGGCCCTAAAAAAACAGAGAATAGATTTTCTAGCTAGGTAAAATATAGGGTTACGTTTCCTTGAAACAATTTTCGAAAATTTTTCATTTTTTCCCGAAAACTGGACCGGGATGACTTTGATTTTCCTGTTTGGTCATCTGTATCCCCAATTTGTAATAATTTATTTAATGTGTAATAATGTAATAATTTATTTAATGTGTAATAACATAATAATTTATTTAATGTGTAATAACATAATAATTTATTTAATGTGTAATAACATAATAATTTATTTAATGTGTAATAACATAATAATTTATTTAATGTGTAATAACGTAATAATTTATTTAATGTGTAATAATGTGATAATTTATTTAATGTGTAATAATGTAATAATTTGTTTAACTTGATATTTTGAAAAATAATGTTATATCCAAATTAAATAACTTTCATTATAAAGTGTGTTGGATTCAACTTTGTCTATAACGATAAACTGTCTATAGTGATATCCTTTCCATTTCACAAGAATGTCAGTATGGAAGAATTTGACTGTAACAGTTTTTTTCTTTTTCCAGACGTTGAAAAAGTTTTATTAATTAAGCTGCCTATTTTAACATTGGTGTTTTGATCCAGAAACTTTGCAAACGTTAAAACATTTGCCTAAGGTGTAAAAATCCAGAAAAGGTGAGTTTTAATGATATTTTAGAATTTATTTACTGTGACATATCACTAAATTCTCTTAGTGTATTGGACTTAAATGTGTTACGGCCCACACAAGTGATTCGCCGACAGGAGATTGAAGTACAGAAGCCTAATCAGTGCGAAAGAATGTTTCGCAAATGCACCATCTCTTTATATACGTGGTCACTTAGTTAGGGCGGAATTCACTTGGAAGCCAAAGGAAGAATTCTTATAATCCTTTCCCTACGATACCGCAAGGAATGCCGCGGTACAGTATCACCCTGACCACAGAATATCTGTGTAGAGGAAATCCGAGAAGCACGGATGATTAGGTTCAGGAAAGCGCGCGAAAATTCGTAGTATGAATACCCCAACGACCTATTTCTTCTTACCATAGATGAAATCGTAAGTTTCAGAAGAGGTTTTTTAAAAATATTTACATGAAATATTCTTCTGGGGAGAGGGTTCTTAATCTCGTAAGAGACCCAGAAAAATAAGAGCCATTAACAGACCAGTCTAGTTGGCAGGTCTGCCTAGATCCCAACCAAGAGGTCGCTGTTTCCGGCCCATCCTGAGATGAAGCTTCTGCTTTCTTTCCCGGTCACAGTTTTAATAATAATAATAATAATAATAATATATTTTTATTCATAAGATCAAAGAAAAGTAGTGTTACGCAATAGATTGAATCACGATTGATATTAAACCTCCCCATTCAATGTTAAAAAAGAAAACATGTGTTATTTAAATGTGTATTTTAAATTAAACTTTTTTCACTTTCCTGTCAATAATTGCAATTTTAATCAAATTTATTTGTCAATAAAAAGCGATTAAAATGAATACACGGAATTTACCCACTTGAATTTGATTTCGGAAAAGGATGCCATCAGAAGAGAGAGAGAGAGAGAGAGAGAGAGAAAGAGTTCAATCGCTGACGTGAGGAAACGGCGTTACACTATCTATCGGCGAGCCGTATTCCAATTACTGTAACAAATAACCGGGCTCTTGAATATTTAACAAGTTAAAATCGATATCCATATCAGAAAATCTAATAACACGCGCTGTCGCCTGTCAATCTGAGCAATAATGAAGTTTTCAGCATACGGTAGCGAGTAGCGAACAGGTGGCGTATGAATATTTAAAGAAGGCGTAATAGGGTACGGAGCATCTTTCTAGATGAGTGGAAACGTTCAAAAGATGAAAGAAGGGTGGGAAGGGGCTGACCCCACCAGGTCAACAGTTTTACACAGGGGTAATAATCTCGTTAAGAAAGGTAAGCTTCTAAATGTTGACATCTGCTCTTTGGGTTATGTAAAAAAGAAAAAAAAAGAAAAAAGGAATGACAGAAATTTTTTGCTTCTGCAAACTCAATAAAAAACACTTTCTTTTTCACTATTGATGAAGGGAAATATATTCAATATAAATACACTACAGCGAAACTAGTGGAGATCGAATCGGATTTCGATACACGGAGGTTCATATAATTAAACGTTCTGATAAGCGTAAATAGTTAATTAATTAAGTTGCATGGCGCAAGAACAGAGCGGGTCGTATCAGGCCAATTAATGAGCATTGGGTGAACTAAAAATTTAATTGAAAACACACACACATACATGAATAATCAAAATTTCTTAGGACTGGTCTACAAATTTTCTTAGGACTGGTCTACAAATTTTCTTATGGCTAAAATTGTTCTTCGGTTTATCCAATTGTCGTTTTATCCATCATATGTCCCTTTTGCTTCATGGTGTATGAAAGTGCCCTAACACCTTCTCCCCTGCCAAATCCGTATGTGAATACAAGTATTGTATTTATTTCTGATTAAAATCACGTGCGTCTATTCGATAACATTTTTTTATATATTTTTTAAATATCGACTTATTTTTATTTACGATAACGTAAACCATTTGTTTTTGTCAAGAATGATTTTCGATAACCGATGGCTCAATTCGCGTAAAAAATCTTTTAAAATAGAGCGATTTAATCATTTTGCCTGTTATTCTGAACAAGGGAAAAGAAAATATGTAGTCAGTTGCAATGAAAAAAGAATTTCTTTCGAAAAATTTTAACATTTAGAATTACCTGGTGAGAGATGTAAATACTACATCGAAATAGGACGTAAAATAAGTTTTATTAGTGCGTAGGTGGCAATTAAATCATTATAAAAAATTATTCCCTTCGAAAAGAAACCCTTCTTGCTTTTAGAATCTATTATTCTTTGTTATAAATGCTGTCAGAATTCTGAATTGTTAATGGCATTGACATTGACAAAATAATTGCTTTTCAATGCTATCGATATTATCTTTTGCTATTGTCAAAATCATGCAGAATTATTTCATTAATGTTGCTACAAAACTATAAAATTCTAATGGCAATAACGGTTCCTTAATTTTGTATTGCTTGTTAAATTAAAAGAGGTGTCGCGAGCTTCTCACTTTCCAGGCTTCATCGGATGTTGCCACTGAGACAGCTTGGTAGCATAACTTTTGTAATTACAGTTTTATCAATTGGCAACTACACAAATTTCTTTTATTTTTTGGTCATTATTTAATTTTCAATATTTGGCAACAATGGTTCTTTTTCATGTGTGTTTCGAATTCTTATAAATAATCGATCTGCTTTTTGCTAGCAGTGTGATCGCAGTGAGCGACGTCTTGATGCAATCGTGTTCTTTCTACTGTAGTTTTTATTCGTTTTAACTGTGCGAAATATATTGGAGATTATTAAGGTAACAGTTTTTTCATATTAGCCGATGATGTGGCAACAGTAGATGTTAAATTACTCGTAAAGAAAAGAATGATTTTCCGGTCGCACCAGGCGCCGGAAAATCATTCTTTTCTTTACGAGTAATTTAACATATATTGGAGATTGCTGTCGTTGAGAGGTTGATTCGGTGTGAAGTAACTGTTCAAACGTTTGAATAACTCTTTTAAAATCTCTTAGAATCTAGTCTATTTTTTTTATTACATGCACATCTCTCAAGTGAAAAACGTTGGGCCACGTAACAATATTGATAAAGGCGTCGGAAAATAATTATTTTTTCACGAATAATTTAAAATCTAATATTGACAAAATTTTGCGAAAAACGGTATAAATCTTTTAACTGAAAAGCAAGGAAACCTGTTTTATTATAGTTGTATATCTCATTTCTTATTTGGAATATTTAAAATCTTCCAACTCAAGAGATTTTAATTTATTTTAAATCACTTCTTTCACCTTTAAATTTAATTTTTAGTCGGCGCAAAGCCGTTTCATTTGCTTTTTATAAGAAATAAAAAATTAATAGTAAACATTCGTAGACAAAATTTTTCTTGCGATAGAATTTTTGTACAGACAAATTCTGTATTTTACTTTTTTAGTGATTCCACGCAAATTTCTTTAATATTTAAAACTTATTATTTTATAATTTCCTAATCAAATGTCAGTCTCTATTTTCCCGAATTACCAAATGACTTTTTTTAATCAACTGTTTTTATTATATCTTTAATTTAGATATATTTTTATTGTTTTTAATTCCTGTTATACCTAAAGATACGAGCAGGATATGTAATTTTCTAAATCAAATTGTGCAGTTTACAATGAAGTGCCCACACCTCAATGGTTAAAGCATTCATAATCATTTGTATAAGTTTCGTTTTCTTAAAGAGGATAATCTCCCCGCTTATGTCAGTGACAAAAACATGGGATAAAAGGAATTTAATCTATCATCGTTATGGAACATGATAGTGAGAAATCCCCCCCCCCTCCACCCAACGATTTTAAGCAAAAATATTGAATTTTAATTAATAACATTTTATTATTGAGAATATGTCTTCCACATTTTAATATCGCCCCTAATATTCAGGTTAGGGGAATATTAAAAATAAAAATAAATAAAATTGGAATGGCTCGTTGAATATTTGATGTTTCATTAAATATTCATAAGCCAGAAGACAGGGAGGGGTGAGGGGAACAATCAATTGGGAAAATGATGGGAGTGAGGTAGAGCTCTGAGAAATGGATCAGAAAAAAAATAAGCACAGTTCTGTCGAAAAACTGCTGCTATTTCCAGATGATTTATGACTCAGGAATAATGCACCTGTTTCAAAAACGACAGATTTTTCCCTTCGATGAAAAAACAGAGAAGGGGATATTTTATATATATATATATATGAATTTAATGTCTTTTCTGGAATAGAACTTCAATAGTTTTGAGAATACATTAACTGTTTTGAATTCACAAAGAACAAAAAATTCTAGCAAAACACAATCTTACGAAAATATAGCCATTACTTACATATCATTTTACCCATTCATGGAATTGAATATGTTACATATATCATAATCATTTATGTAGTAGTCTCTCCCAAGGTCGCCTTTCAATAGAAGGTAAAAAGGTTTTAAACAGAAAAAGACCTTAATTGGAATGTTCATAATTCTATGAAAAATTTGCTGGGACACGAAAATACTGTTGTTAAACATATATAGTCTTTATTTAGAACGTTATCGAAAGAAATTACTGCATATATATATAATAAAAACAATATTATTTGCGTTTAACTTCATATAAGGCACTGAAAGCGATGATAAGAAAGGCTGTTTCTTAAGTTAGAAATATAATAAACATCACCAGCAAGATTGGTAAAATCCAAAAGTAATACGACATAAAATATGTAAAAAGTTGTTTTACACAAATTCAGATTAATCCATCAATATTAATCGATATATTTTTATATGAAAATCATAAAATTTCGGAGCTATCGTCAGGGGCCTTTTCCAAAATTACAGGCCTTGTGCGTTTTCCGTGATTTTAAGTATGTGTATGTGAATAATTTGGATCTTTCAAGCTCACGTGGTGCGTTTTTAATTCGCACATGTATGCAACAGCTATAATGATTTGCGTCTTTGCTCGAGCTGAAACGCTATTCTTGAATGATCTCTAATGTAGCGCATATACAAAAATTTTGAAATTATGTGAAAGATAGGGTTCTCTCGTTTCTTAAATTACTTAGTATTTAAATACTTCTTAATACTTGTTCCTACTTATTGATTAATACGATTAGCTGCTTTGTTTTGATTGCACTCCTAATGCGATCGTTCTGTTTATGAATATATCATAAAAAAAATTATGAAACGTAGAATATAAACGTTTTAAAGATAGAATTGAGTGCCAAAAAACTCAAACTGTAAAATAAACCATTCAGAACTTGCTTGATCGTTTGAAAATCTACTAATATAGTATATATATTACAATAGAAGTCTTCGCTCCGAACGTGGCTAAGTCTCGCCTTGTCTTTCGGCCCAGAGTTTGTCAAAGTCGTTTATCCCAAGACCTGTGCGGCTGTAGATAACAGACAGACAGGCGTATAGCTTGACCGCCTTGACGCGAAGCGGATTACTACCGGCGGGATTGACCCTTTCATTAGTGGCGCTTGCAAGACGAACGAAACGGGTGAGTCTGCAAATCCCTCCCGTCATTCGAGGGCTTAGTTTGCAGTGCGAAAAAGCTTTCATCGGCCAACCTCAGCCCAACTGCTGACCTTGCTCTCGTTTCCCCGCCTTTATTCAAAGCCTTCCAGATATCTTCCAGCGTTTGAGTAAGACCACCTTTTAGTTCCAACTGTTGGAAAGGAATTATAAGTCATTTCACCTTTATAAAAACTTTTTGCTTAGCAGAAGAAATTCAGCAAGGGAGTTCATACATTTTTATCATATTTGCTCGGCTTTTCCCAAATATAATACTTTT
>QLNU02014802.1:3469176-3491810 GCA_006491805.2 Dysdera silvatica | reverse complement strand
TTTTTTTTTTCTTAATCCATTTGACTATAGGTTGAGTGGGTAAAGTTTGCTTTACATTTAAGGGTCTGCGATGACATTTAAGAGGGGATGATTCCCCTCCTCTTGCCTCGGGGGAATAATTAACTAATGAAATGCCATTTAAAACGAAATTAAACGTTCTTACGTGGTTTAATGAAATTGTAATTTGGGTTCTTAAAAAAAAATCTTCTCAAAATTTACTGATTTCAGGCCACTGCGTATGTCTCTCACCAATAACTGTTGGGCTTATATTGACTTGAGGAATAATTATCTTTCTATTATACGTTTATCTCCGATTTTCTGAAATAAAGAAGATGCACAACCGACTTCGAAAAAGCAAAATTTCGGATATTCGAGAAGTTCAATTTTCAGTGTAAAAGAACTGAAATATTTATTTAAAAATGTATTTAATTAAATATCACTAAACTAACGTACTTGTGGTGAAAACTCTCACAAAGTATATGCATGTGTTGACTGAGATATCAATCGCTTTGAAAATGGTCAGCTATTTTCGTATATGTTCGATATATATACACCAAATAAATACACATTTTTATATATGTCCGATATCTGACATTTGCATTGGTTTCCTTTTTAAGGCCGAACCACACCAGAAAACGAATCTGGGTGTTTTTACAGATAACATTGAAAGAGTATCTACTAAAAAAATATAAAAATAAATGCATTTCGGTTAATAGAATTTCGGATAATCGAATTTCGGATAATCGAATTTCTATTGTATGTCGAAAGACAGGATAACGCTTTAAAATGTCACTGTTCGGATTTTAAATGCATTTACATCGATATTAAGATGTGCACACGGATGTTTTTCCCGATGAGACAATGTGGGCATTTCTAAATACTCTATGTATTTGTACTAATTGGGGAATATTACTATTAATACTATTTAAAGTTACTCAACTCTTTTTTCTTAATACGTTTAAAAATCTTCATTTATCAAATTAGGATTTTTAAACTTCCACTTTTTCAAAGATATTAATAATTTTGTACATAAAAATTGCTCAGCATTATCTTTCTCGAATTTCTTAATGTCTTCGATGTTAGGTACTTATTTAAATTTGTCGATTCGTATATCTACACACCTGTATGTGTCGCTTTTAAATGTATCTATGATTTTATGCCTCTGCCTTATACGTCCCTGATATTTTGCATTCTATGGTCGGATAGTTTATTTAAAGATACTTTTTTCAGGTCTGGAGTCACCTACACTTGTGTATTTTCTCCCGGTCTTCTACATTATGTTGATTGTTAAACGCTTATCTGTATGTTGACATGTTGATTGAATAATGTAGAGAATAAATAAATAAAGGTTATTATTATTATTTTAATATGCTGGTATTTTTATTCGTATTGTTTAATATCCTATTACTTCTTTTATATATGGTACATTGTCATACGGGAATAATTTTTCTTCCAATTTTCAATGTTTTCAATATATTTTCCTGATATTGTGCTTATTAAATTTTGTTAATGTGCATATTATAAGCATTTATTTTCTGAAGAATGTAAAAATACATAAAATCTATAAGATTAAGCTCAAACTCAAGCTTATTGCAACGACAAACATTTAATAATTGCAGAGCCTTTTACAGCGAAAGTTAATGTAAATAGAACACTGATTTTAATTAAATTTATGTGTGGTATCTGAATTCGCGTTTTGATTTATTTTAGAGCATTTATAACTCTGTTATTTTGTTCACACTAAATATTACACTAAAAAAAAAAAGGTTCACACTAAAAATTTATAACTCTGTAATTTTGTTCACACCAAAGATGCAGATGTCCATTAAAGTGAAAAGCATAAAACACTTTAAACAAAGAAGGTTAACTCTCTCAAAGACGCGACCATCATAATGTATAAATATAGTTCCATGGAATTGAATTTATATGAAGTAATTATCGAAAAAATATGCAAATAATACCACAGCATCTTAAAAGCAGCAGCAAATATTGAATTCAGCAAACAGACAAAAACTGTTCATGTTGGTAAAGCAACGTTATAGACAGTGTCCAACCCCTAAAACTACGGTTTGCAGCACTATTGCAAACAATCGCTGTGTTATATACGCAGTGTTAGTCGATTTTTGTGTTAAAACTAAATCACGAGAACAAATAAAAGAGATCATACCACTAACATAGAAGAAAACAACGTAATTTGAAGTTTTAAATTAAATACTTTTTTCATGTCATAGAGTGGTGTTAGGCAATTAATTAGATTTGCAAACAAAATAACGAATTGAAAAACATTCAATGTTTTATACTGAAAAAACACAAATTATACCGACAAAATTAATCCTTCTTTAAAAAAAAAAATCGAACGAGATTTTGTCGATTCGTTGTGAACAAATTCCTTTTGACAAAACTAAAAACCAACATATTGGATTGATTTTCTCTTGGATTTAGCGTGTTCTTATAAATTTTGGTTTTTATTTCAGAAGCATTCGCTTCCGTGAAGGGCCACTTAAAAGGATTTACGCAATAACATTGGGAAAAAAAAAGAATATCTCCAAAAAGAACACTCAAACCGTTGAGACGGACGTATGTATGCTAAGGCTGGTTTTTCAATCATCTTCCTTTTGGGACGCTGTTCAAGCCATAAGTCTCTCATTTTGCGGATTATAAAAAATCTCAAATCTTTCGAAACGTTCGAGTTTTTAGGTTACGAGACTTCCTGGAAAAAAAAAAGAAGTCCCGGCTCACCTAGAAACTGGAGTAGTTGTTGCCACCAGACACTAAGAAATCGTCCGGGATTTAAGGTATCAGTCGTCTGGGAAACGGTAAGATCAGAAGTTGCTTAGAAATTGATGTATATTAGACATGTGATGAAGATTTTCCGCCACCCTTTGGTCTTTTTTTGAGCTACATATCAAACTATTTATTCTTATTCCTTTGGCAGCAAGAATCATAGGAACATCTGGAAAAGACAGTTTCATGCCAAATTCGAGCAAAGGTTTAACTTATCCATGAAGAAACAAGAGAAAAGTGCTACTTAAATACTTGTGTTCGAGATATTTACTATTTGTTATGAAAATTTCTTTTAATTTTTTGAATGCGCAGAAAGATTTGGAAGTTGAAAATGTGTCAAGATCACATATTGATGCAGCAGATGTTATAAACAAGAATTATGTCTATGTCACGTCGTAAAGAAAGTTAGGCTATCTGAAAAAGACATCAAAATGAAAATGATTTGATATTAAATAACCTTGGTTAAAACTTATTTGCTTATACCTTGGTCCAAGGCGCGTCTCGCAACTCCGAAATATTTAATTACCAAGAATTTTATTTAAATTATTTAATTCAAATCTCTTGTTAGTGATTTGATTCAATGGTGTAATATTAAATGGCATAATTGATTTGCTCTTTTTGGAAACTAACTCAATAATTGTATATAACCAACACGTCAGACGAGACAAGTCTAGTATACCATCGGATCGAAAATAGGACTAACCCGTATTATTAAGTTTTGGCTGTATATATATATATATATATATATATATATATACTACCCACTCCCCTCTTTTTGCTCTCTTCGGGATATTGACTCACCCTTTTCATGGGTGGAGGGGAGCCCCTTACAGCAAAGGATTATGAATATTGGTTTCCAGTTTTATTGGCCGGGTCGCACCCCCATGATTGGTCAATTACGCGTGTCGACAATTTTAGCACTTAATAATACAAGCTGCTAAGATTAATGACTGTCTCTCTCTCTATGTGAAAAGCACATAACTCGCGGACATCGTCGGTATTGGCGCCATTTTCGAAGCGGGTGATTTAATTTGAAAATCTGAAAATCCCAGGAAAAGGATCACGAGGATTATTAGGGATTACACAACGCTGAAAGCAGGAAACACGTTCCTTTTTGGAGTAACGTCAGTTGATGATATCATAGTTTTCTGTACTCGTTGCTTCACTTTCGGTGAAACGATGTAGTTAACAACATAGAAGCGATTGGAAACGTTAATTGAACGTTTCCCCCATCGAAGTGAATTTCACGAGCGTTTTTAATATCGTTTTCGTCGTTACAGTCAGGATTAAGTGATTTAAATTGTCTATCTAGCTGTTCTTATTAAAAGGGGGAGAATAATGTTATGGTCTGGTGGGTAATGAAGGATTGTTACACAATCTACAAAACTTTCTGTGTTATAGTTTTGATTTCCAACGCTTTAGCACTTGCAAAAAATGGATGTACACATTTAAATTACTTGAAGTTACTGCGATTGCATTGATAGGGAGGAATATTCTGAAGTTAGATCTATGGTTTTAACCTCTTGAACAATTATTTATTTTACTATTGATTAAGAATCCAACAGCATTTGTTTCTCTGTTTTCCATGACTTTTGAAAAAACAAAAAATATTTTTTATTCTTCTATCTACTCCCCCCCCCATTCTCTCTCTCTCTCTCTCTCTCTTCTTAACAAGTCTCGCCAATTCCAATAATGTGCTATTGGTTCTCTAATTTTCTTTCCAAATCTTTATGAATATTTCAGATAAAAGAAAAAGAGGTATTTTTTGGCTAGAATTATTAAAACATCGTAACCTTTGTAGGATATTACTACCTTTCTCAGGGCTAACACAATTGCCAAATAATGGTCAACACACAAAGCCTCCGGGACGAGTTTTTTCGTGGGGAATTTATTATACGTAATAAGCTCTCCAATAATAAAAGTCTCTAGTTTGAGCTGAAAAAAATGGATGTTGTAATTATTAAGTATACCATAACATTTGCCATTTTATTTAATCTTAGAAATATTTACACATTACAGACCATCTTAACTAAACAACAAATTAACCATTACGAATAGAAAGTCACAATTTCATATAAAAAAAAATCATGAAAATACTAGCTTAAAATTCACTCCTATATCCACAAAGATTGATTTAGTTTCTGCAAGTCGAACGCCGAAATAAAAAGCAAAATAATATTCATTATTGCTTCTAACCCGCTCATTAAAAATGAGTAACTCGGGGCAGAGGAGGGAATAAATACCCCCCTCAAAGGTACCGATATTTTCGGATCAGATACCCACAACTTTTAGTTCAAAGTAAAGATCTCTTGCCCATACAATAAGAAAGGAAAGGTTAAAATCTGAGGTTGCTTTCAATCCCGCAATCTTTAGGTTTATATCACGAAAAGCATATAAAGCTGAAGGTCGTTGAATCGAGACCAAGTTAAAACATCTTCCTTTTCTTCTTTCTGATTCTTATGGCAAAAATAATTCTGATTTGAGCTAAAAAACATGGCCGTCTGAAGTTAATTAACTAATATCCAACTCTATAGTATATTAATTCAATATATTTATTAGTTAAACATCAATATATCGTTAACCCATATTTGACCCCAGTGATTGTGGTGATTTATAAATAATAGTAAACCTAGCCATGTTTGTTAGGTGTTTAAAAGAATACGAGTTTAGTGATTGCTTCCAAATTCGGATGTTGATATATTTGATCTAACAAGGGAACCACTTTTGTGGAAGCTCGTACTTTGAAACAAGACTTATCACAAATGATAGTCCCTAAATTTCTTATTAAGAATATGAAATCAGTTTTTTGTGAATAGCATATAAATTTTTTTTATTAATATTCAAATTCCAAAAATCGCACTTTTTAGATGAAGTTTGATATTTTTTATTCGTATTGTATATGAAGATAATAACTTTTGAACTCAATTCGAATAAAGAGGGTAATTGCATTTAACGGATAAAATTATAAAATTACACGAAAGATCATTCAGAGTATTTTAAAAAATTATACAAAAACTGAGTTTTTTAATACCAATATTTGGCGCGTTTGGCTATGGTTTAGAAGAATTGGCGATATCGGCATGAAGCATTTATTATTAAATTACGCTCATATTGCAACCTTCACCCACAATATTTTTAGGAAATATAATGCCATAATAAAAAGGAAAAAATCTTCTAAATTTTATGGCCGTAACATCAAAATATTTTACGTAATTTTTTAATAAAGAAAAATGTTTTAATGCAATTGACATTTTAAAAATTTTATACGTAAATAATTTGTTTTAAAAAGTAGACGAGTAATATATCATGCTAAACCATGCTCGTATCCAGAGGGGGATTTTGACCGTCCCGAAACAAAAATTTTAATGGAACTTACTACGACCTTGCATTCTATTGTTGTATCAACATGCTGTAAAAATTTTGACCCCAAATAAAAATCCTGGCTACGGGTACTGAACGTCTATTCTTTGCGAAGTCAACATGGCTCTCAATGTCCTCGTGTCAACAACAACAACAATAATTTGACGCGGAAAGTTTGAATGTTGTAAATCAATCAGATTTTCGATATGAGAAAATTATAAAAATAACAAATATCGAAATCCGCAACTACTTCTACAAGTCATGATAATGATATTTTTCCTAAAAGTGTTCAAAGCATAATTGTACCTTACAATGGCTGCACTTGAAGAAAGGATGTAAATTACACTCATTCTCACTGCAAATCATATCAATTAAGCGAAAAGTATTTCATCAATATTTTTGAACTGAATAGTTTCACTAGGAGTGTGATTACAGTTACACCAATAATATTATTGCAACATAGGGCGATATTGTTCTGCACTTAATTGGTTATACACCAAAGAATGAATTTTTATAATTTCGTTTTGGTGTGTTACATCAATTTTGATTTCATCCAGAGCAATTGTTTGCAATTTTTTTGACGAAATGTTTATACTTCATACCGGTATCGCCAATTCTTCTAAATCATAGCCAAATGCACCAAATATCGGGAGTAAGAAGCTTAATTTTTATATAATTTTTTTAAAGTGCTCTGAACGATCTTCCGTGTAATTTTATCATTTCATCCGTTAAATGCAATCACTCTTCATATTCGAGTTAAGTTCAAAGGTTATTATCTTCATATACAGTGCGAATAAAAAAATATCAAACTTCACCTAAAAAGTGTGATTTTTGGACTTTAAATATTAATAAAAAGATTTATGTGCTATTCACAAAAAACTGATTTCATATTTTTAATAAGGAACTTAGGGACTATCATTTGTGATATGCGTTATCTGAAAGTGCGAGCTTCGACAAAAGTGGTTCCCTTGTAAGTTTAACGTAAAATAGTTACTAGCGACGTTAAAATTTACGTCTTATTATCATAATAATAACAATAGGCTCATTATTTCACCCGTTTTCGGATGAAATCAAAAACTGATAATAATAAATATATTTATACATAAGAGCTCAAAATGAAGCTTCTGCTATACCTTAATTCGAAATTGCAACATGAGCATGCCTTCGAAATTATAACGCGAAAATTACAAGATACTGCCATGGTTTCTTTGTGTGTTAACCGTAGGGGTGAATGTATATCTAGGAGGTGTAAAACATACCTCAGAGAGCAAAGATTGTCTTTGGGATGTCCTGAATATCCTTAGAACGTCCCTGGGACGATCTTTCCTATCTGGGGCAAGACAAGTCGTCGTTTGTTGGGTCCAGGTGGTCGTATTGGCATGACGCTTGAGTTCCCACCAAGGAGTCGCTGGTTCAACGCCAGTCCGAAGCGATTTTTTTTCTTCTTTACGATCCACCAGATCATGGGATAGTGAGTTACTGAGTTATAGTTTAAGCGGTATAATTTGGGCATCAAAACACCAAAATTTTATCTTAATGCCTATATTATCATCACAGTCAACCATCATCTATCCACTGCTGGATGAAAGTCTCTCCAAATCCAAATCCAAAACCTCTTTTCATACATGTCTATCCTGAGAAATTCGCTTCCATATCACACCAACATGTTTGCTCACTTTATCTCTCGACCAGTTTAAGGACCTTTGCTAGGTCGGTGATTCCTTGACGTTTCCTCTTATGTGGTCTTTTGTACACTAGTTGAGAATTTCAGTTGCCCATTGTTGATTATTTCTTCTTGTGATATGCCCGGAGAATTTATTCATGAATATATATATATATATGAGCATTATTGATACACACACTAGCGTATAAATGTATTTAACTCCTTATTACTTTCACTGCCGTCGTGGATACGTATGCGATATATCCTCATTAATTGTTGTTATGGAGATACATAGAAAATTGTATAAAAATAAATTGTTTAGCAAAACGTAAGGACTAAACTACTGTGAATGCCTTAATTTAACACCAAACATTAAATCACCGGGACCATCTGATGTTTGAATCCACCAGCCCATCAGTACGTGTAAGACGGTATTATTGTCATCAGGACAGTAGACATTGGGCCTATAGAATGATTTGTGTATGTCAAATCTTTTCTTTTTTAAATTTCTATAATTTAAATTAAGTTTCAATTAAAAAGAATGAAACATGTTTTGATTTACTACGTAATCTCAGTGGTTCTTTGATGGAATCTCGGAGCGGATAATCCCATTTGATCCATGCTATAATTCGTCTGCGCTGTCATCTGTTATGAAAATGCCATCCGTGTGTTTTTCCTTTACTTAAAGAGCCTTATGAATTAGGCCATGCGAATAGAAAAGAATTCAAGACCTCGTCTGGGGAAGACTTTCGTCGGAGGAAGGAATAATAAATTACTAAATAGAGAGACTGATCAGATCCCCACAAAATCAAAAATGAAGGGGAAATCTTCCAAATTAGAGGGGTATTGCATTAAAGTCAGTCGCAAATGTCTTTCAAACGATCCGACTCCATCCTAATAACCCTCTTCAAATAATTCAGATTTTTAAAAGGAAGGACTTTCAGAAAGAAGGGTTCTTTTTGGGATAAGTTTCGGGGCATGAACGTGTAATAGGTGGGGCCCCCTAATGAGATGGCCCCTTGTCCCCTGAAACAATTAAAGATCCAGCCAGCTCACCCCTTTCTCCACCCCGCAATCGGCCGAGAAGGAAGAAAATTATAACCGAATGACATTAGCTAGGAGGTGGACACGAAATTTTCCAAAGCCTCCTTGTTTTCTCAAGTCATTTGCATAAACTTACGGCCCTCGGTACTTTGAATTTAAAACGCTTTTCTAAAAGTTTTTCTTTCGAAGGAAGCCGTGACATTCTTTCGCGGCAAATTTGAAAAGTCGCCGGCCGAAATTCTTCGCAATAAGCTCTTTTAATCTGGAGTTGCAAGGGAAAGTCAAAAGTTAAAAATTAAAGTGCTTTTCTTTGTTGTTGTTGTCGTCAATTAGCCATTAATGAAGCTCAATAATCAAACTAAACAAAACGCACAAAGCGGGGCCTTAATTTTAAACAATTAATGAAGGAAACTTTTAGTTCGACTTCCTTAAAAATAAGAAAAATCGCGTTCTTTCAATGGGGACAGGCCTCCCTTGATTAACTCTTCTTGGGTTTGGATGGCCTCTCAAATCGTTATATGTGTGCCTAAACGATGAAATCGTGCTTTGCCCTATCATACATAGTGGTTCTAGAATTCTCTCGGTGCTCCTAAACTATTAGGAACTAATGAAAAAAGGAAAAAAGAACCAGGCTAACCATTATTTCCAATCAATAGGTGGTCAATACATTCATCAATGACTAAATCTGGTTAGCCAGAGCGAGTGCAAGGCCCCGTAGCTAAAAACGGCTCGTTCGTTAGAGAGGAGAAATGGGAGGGAGATCGGGAGGAGGAGGAGGGGCGACTGGGACTCAGCTGGGTCATTTCATGAATCTTTGATTCGGTCTGCAGGCGACTAGTTGCGTAAAAAGCCATATACGACATTTCTAAGGGCAAAGACCATATGAGAATTATATTTCACAAGTTTTTGCGTTTCAGAAGGGTGCAATATACTAAAAGGTCATACACACAACATGTATACCATCGTTCCAAAAGGAAAGAAAATTTCATAATCAGGATGTTTCACCATTTCTCCTTTAGACATTAGAGATTTGGGTGCAAAGGAAAGGACAGAAGAAACTTAGAAAAGTATGAAGAAATAGATGCATAAAATGGAAGAATAGGGATAGTTGAAAATAACGTGTTAGAGAACTGACTGAAGTTGAAAAAATTGTCGAATTTGAACTAGACACGCGATATTTGACTTCATCTGAAACACATGTTTCTAATCTCGACCTGTGTATTAAAATTTAAGATATGTACGTGGTTTAAGTCTTTTAAATGGAAATTACAGATCGTGCAGGTCATTTTCCAAACCTTTACGAGGAATCAGTCAATCAATTAAAAAAAATATTTAAAACTTAGCCGCATAAAAACAGAAAACGACGAAGTGAATAATACTAATAATAGACTCTGGAAAAAACAAGTAACAGTCATCCCGATTGTGATAGGTGCACTGGGGGCCATCACACCTAATTTAAAGAATTTCCTAGAAAAACTGGACATTACTGACATAACGACAACAGACCTACAAAAAACTGCCTTACTGGGCACCGCCTATATATTAAGAAGATATATGGACAGTTCTCAGGTTTCTGGGTGAGACTTTAACTGAACTAAGAATTCCAGATCAAGAGGATAGTGATTATCTCCTTGATGCTGTGTAATACAACAATGTATACCAGACATAATAATAATAATAATAATAATAATAATAATAATAATAAGACATAGACAGACTGTACTTATCTAGGAAAGAAGGTGAACATGTGGCCACTTACCAATAAAACAAAATACTAACGTGGGAGAAAAGTATTTAAATTACTATTTAAAACGAATCACAGAAAAATTTCTGAGGGGCCTGTTTAGGAAATGTTATAAAGGTTACAGAGTCAAAAAAGTTTTGAAAACTGTGTGAACTCCAACAACTTCACTCAAGTTGAAAAAACTCGCCACTCCTTGGCCAGTATGTGAAAGAAATTGAGGGAAATGTCGACAATCAGAGTACCTAGCGATGGAGCTATATAAGAATAGCTTCAACTAAGAACACTGAAAAAACCAAATTGAAGGCCATATTTTTGCAGCACAAGAACAAGCACTACAAACCAATGCGATGATTCCTGAAATCTGAAAGCAAGACAACAATAACAAATGTAGACTTCGTAAAATAAAAAACGAAACTATCGACCATCTAATCAACGGCTATAGAAAAATAGCACAGACTGACCAGAAAAATACGCCCGACAGAATGCCCCCACCGGGTACACTGGAATCTCTACAAAAAATACAATTATACAATAATTTTTGCCACCCACGTATATGTAGCTCAAACTAGAGCTTATTGTTTTTGGAGAAAAAGAGACGCTTTCCCCATCCTGGATTCGAACCAGGGTCCCTCTGGTTCGAATCCATGATGGAGATGACGTCTCTTTTTCTCCAAAATTACACAAGCTCTAGTTTGAGCTATAATACGTGGGTGGCAAAAATTATTGTATAATAAATTCCCCCACGAAAAACTCACAAAAATCTCGCCCCGGAGGCTTTCTTGTGTTGACCATATTTGGCAATTGTGTTATCCCTGTGAAGGGTAATAATATCATACAAAAAATGCACACAATATCCCAATAACTAATAATTATTGGGAACATGAAGCAAAAAATAACTGAAAACAGCCTTAAAAATTTTTAGGACTTTCATCTAGAAATGGACTGGCACTTACAATACAGTATTCCATATTAAGTATATATGAACATGTCCTCATGGGCAGAGACGGCACTGGAGTTGAAGGGTAATACAAGAGGACCTGTATATAAAGATGAACTTAGGACCAAATAGAAAAAATGATCGCTATATCCGACCCGAAAACATCTTTTTCATTAAAAACGATTAAATTCTGTTATACTTGATCATTGTACCAAAACAAAATCTATATTTTTCTCGCTATATCCGAAACTCGCAAAATGCATGCTCGTTATAAGAGAGTCCTCCTGTATTTGAAAGCTTTTCTAAAAGCCTTTGAATGATAGGGGAATACGAGGAGGTAGAGAGAAACAAATAAATAAAAGAAAATGAAATATATATTTAAATACTGAGCCTACAATGACTCAAGCGTTTGTAACAGAATATATACGTACTACGTATTATGTAATTTGAACACTATGAGTTTGCTTTTGCAGACTTACTTGGGTTTTATACCTAAATTACTACTCAAATCACAATATTCTGGTTCGATATGGTCTATTCATACATTGAATTGTTTGCAAATACTTTATACGGTTTGTTTACTTTATATATCCATAACGCATTAGGTAATTTGGGGTGGGATCGATGGCTTGACGAGACCTCCAAATACATTACGCTTACACGTATGTCTTAATGATGGGATTGATAGTAGGCATTATACCCCCTTTGTTTTTCATCCGCTGCAGATAGTTCGAAATTCAAAAATAACTAAACTAATCCAAACGTGTTATAACCGTTAAGACTCGCTTTAATGACAGTATGAAAATTATTCCCAAAAATTTGATTTCTTTTCAACCACATGTACACCCTATTTATAACTTTTTCTCCACCTTTAACGTTAATTCTATCAGACTCACTTCGCATTCCCAGGCAGTAAATTAAACTTCGATATTTGTTGCACGGACATAATATTTTGCAGTAATTCCCTGCTTTCTTTTAAATAGAGAAATTTGACACTAATTAAGATTGCTACTGGTAGTTTTTTTATTTATTTTATTTTTTATGAGCAATATTTGAATTTTTGTGTAAAAAATTTTAAAGTTTAGAAAAATTTATGCAACTAAAGAAGTATTGCATGAGGCTCAAGGCGGTCATCTGACTCGCCTTGCACTAAGGTTGACTCAGCTCATGGGTCCTAGGGTTTCTCCCCCCCCCCCACTTCTAAACAATAGAGAGGTTATGTTGAATAAAATAAAGTTCACAGACTGCTAATGATTTTTTCCACCTAAAAACCATTCTAGATGCGCCACTGCGAACCTGCTATATATTTAAACTATGTATGAAACACAACTATTTAGCATGGAACTTTAAAATTATTATAATCATAATTTAGTAATAGTAACATAATAACTTCCATATGCAATGTACATTTGCTTCATAAGTTCCGATAAATTTTTGATTTAATCTCATTCGGCAGCAGTGGACAAAAGCTTTTAAGTTGGATAAGCAAAGCTGCTGGTAATAAAAAGATATATAAATATTAAACACGGAAATAACAGATATTTTCTTTCATATTTTATAGCGGAAGGGCAGCAACGTTATCTTATATTGAGACAGGGGCGGACTGGGCCGCCCGGGAAGGTGCGCAATTATGAGCGATTGGACTCGCGCCTCTGAATGGGCAAGGATTCGCGACCTCTGATAACCCAAGGTATGCGCCCTTTAGGAGGACCCAGTCTGCCCTACCCAGATAGCAAAGAGCGTCCTTGGGACGTCCGTAGGACGATCTTAGGTATCTGGGTGCATCGAGAGCTGCAGTTCTCTGAGCAATCGGAACATCTCTTGCGTAGAGAACTTAATCTCGGCTTACGACGGGCGGAAACAAATGCTGCATTCTCTATTCTACCATTAGAATTGAACAAGGACTAATGGTATGATGGATGAAGAAGTTGCCACTATACTATCGTAGGGCGTGCCTGACACTGAAAACTTTCATACAATTACCGACAAGTATTTGAAGTATTTTTAGATTTTATACCCCAGTACTGCGCCATAGGCCATTCGAGGTGGATTGGAAAACTTAACGTGACATCTTGGTCGCGACATGGTTAAGCACCACCACGTTTAATTGGAGTTGAACTTAGGCCCAATTAGCCCGAAGGCGACGTTCATGACAAATACGGCTCAGATTTAAAAGTACCTGCAAATACCAAGTTAACGGCAACACTGAAGTATGGTCAAAAACTGGCTAAATGGTAGACATTGATTAAAATCGTTGCACTTGTGTGTGTGTGTGTGTGTGTTCGTACTATTTAAGAAGGTATCTTCTTTTTATTATTTCTTCAAGTGCCTTCTCCAATTAGAAGATTCGTCGCTACCATGGCCTACAATTCCATATTTCTTCTCTTGGAAAAGATCAAATTTGATGAGACTCTCTTTATCATAGTGGCCTAGAACAGCACATGTACTGACTACGAGGTATGAATGCACTTAAATCTAGTTTTTAAGGTAGTCGACATCTGAACTTACGAACTTAGCGTATCGGGGAACGAATTTTAACCTTCCTCCTAGAAATCTTTTGTCAAAGCTGATCATGAAAATTTCTTTGTTCGATCGCCTGTTTTATCATTTCTGGTATCCGTCTCGAAGAAAGTTTTTGAAGCCCAAATATTCGGATACAGCTTTCTATGAAAAGTTCGTAAATTGTTAAGAAATTGCACTGACAACTCGGAAATTGTAAACGTCTGTCCGAATCATAGGCGAACGCGGAAAGTTCGTAAGAAATGAGGGTGGTTATTGACTTACAAGGGGGAGTACAGAGCTGCAAAATGTATTCATATGCATATGTACAAAATTCCAACGCCATGGGGGATTTTATAACCCCCATAAACCCCCCCCCTCTGCGTACGTCAGTACAGTAGTCCGAATGAACTGTTCCGTATGAGTGTTTCGTGGCGTTGACTCAGGATAGGTTGTCATTATTCTTCTCATCATGGATGTTTTCCACAGTTCATTCAGTTTTGTTCTTAAGCAGAAGCCACGAACTACTTAAGACTACTCCAAGTACTTTTTAAAACTACACATCATATATAACTGAACGTTCAAGAGATGTGGGCGGTAATTGCTTGATGGGTGCGCCTCGTATATACGACAAGGAAAAATGCAATTAACGATCAATGAATAAGCGCGAGTTCTACGGGCCTGATCCCCCTCCACCCAGTAATTTAAAATAGGCAATTTCATATATCGTAACGTATAAATGTATATAAAATGTCCCAATCATTTGAAAACTGTACATTGTTTGGTGAATGATAAAAGATTAAATATTACATTAGTAAATTGGAAAGAACATTATGCTAGTGAGATGCGTATAGTCCACGTTATTAAGTCATTCACTATGACTATCAAGCGATAAGCGCCAGCAGTTTTGAATACAGGCTTAAGAAACTATTGAAGACTTACACAAGGCACCTTAGTGTGATGACTCCATAGATAATATTAAATTATATGAAGAAGCTTCCTCGAATCTGTCAAAAAGCGTCTACGCGTACTTATGAAAAGGTTTGCGTACGCGCTAGGACCAGGGCTGGGGGGACAGGAGTTAAGGATTTCGGGTAATTTAGCAGATTGAGACCCCAACCAATTATATTTAATAACAAATTATGTTTGTTCGGGTATTAAAGTCTACGCCGGGGCCCCTTAAGAAGCCGGGTCCCTGGGGATTTATCCCCTTTGCTCTCTTCTGTTCTTGACCCTGTTAAAGTCCACGTGAGGGGGTGAGAACTTGTGGCAAAAAAGTATCTAGGTGGCGTGTGGTGAAATCTTCTGTACTCCATTCTCGCGGCTGGTTGCATTAAAAGATATATACGCGTATATCTAATATAAGCACAACAGATTTTCAAAGATAAACAAAAATATTATTCTCTCACACATAAGGGGAAAATATGACTAAAAACAATGCCTAGAATTAGAATTTCTTTAATATACTAAGAATCATCGTTTAAGCTCATAAGAGAGTTTTTATGGGATCAAAGCAATAATAATAATATTCATTTATTCTCTACATTATTAAATCCATAGCAATTTACACTTGACGGATTAGGAAACATTTCAAGAAATTAATTGGTTGCCAACATGGGTGACAATTAATTGCTTAGCGATTGGCAACGATTTTTTCATCTGACATCAAAGGCTCTTGTATGTAAAGGATACGTACCGATACATGTAAGGGAAAAACAAACTATGCTAATAGTACTTGTCATGCATAAACATTTCTTAATGAACTTATTTCACCCCATAAAATGTTTATTTAGTTCAGAAAGACTTCAATTATAATTATGTTTAATATTTAAAGACAGAGATAAATACGAAACATGAATAATTAAATTCTGTTATATGCATATGGAGGAGTCAAATGAGCATCATCACACCTCAGCCTATTAACATAATGCAAACCAGGAAAAAGACAAATTTGCATAAAATCGATCACCTCAATGTTCAGGCAATAAACATTTAACGAACAATTTATTACAAACATCAGATATGTAGCTACAGTTTTGAAACAACAAAAGTTATTGAAATATTAAAAATAAACAATTGAAGAAATAAGAAAATGTCTCGAAACTACTTTAAATAAAATCTGACAAGAAATTTAAAGAATAAATTGTGAATGAAGAAAAGAAAAGACCTCAGAGTACACCGATAAAAGCGCAAAAGGAACACTGAAAGGAATCAGCTAGACAAAAAAAAGGGGGACGAAAGAGCACTGAAAGTCAGGAGAACAAAGAAATCAACCGAAAAGGAAAGTTGATAAACAAGACAATGGATGGCAAAATAAGTTATTTCATGAGTAATATGTCAAGAACATTGAGTAGAAAGCCGAGGAGGAATACCATAATGGCAAACCCTCCATCAATAACTTAATATTAAAGAAATAGTTCATACAATTTGTGCTGAAAAGTGGGGTGCAAAACTCCGAAGACATATGCATTCCACAGAAATAAGCGGAAAAATAAGAAATAAAAAAAAAAACGAATACATCTCTTTTACTTTACATATTAAATACACATACTGCAGATTTAACATGTCTATTATTGAATATATGAGTAGATAGTATATATTTTTGTTGGTAAACTTCATTGTTTATTGATATATAAAATTTTTTATTTTTTAGCACAATTTTTCATTGGCTCGTAAACTTCAAATAAAATTCTTTATTAAGATGAATCAGATACAAATTATACGTGAAATGTACAATAAATATTTCAAAATTAACTTGACTCGACTGGACAGCAATGGGTAAAAACTATTACAGCTGACAAAGCTCATGCTGCCCATGGTGAGTGTTTTAATTATATTTAAAATATACATTTCTAAACAATAAAGAGAAAATAATAATAAATAATGAAGGGAGTGGATGTCAATTTAACAGGTGATCAGTAATATATCTTTTAAATAATGAAGGTGAATTTAAAGACTGTAGAGTAGAAGTTCCATACTCTAGGGCCAAAGCACCAATTCTTCTCATTCCAAGATTGGTTCGAGAAAAATCTGGTGCATAGTTAGGTAAGTTTCTTGTATTATATGAGTGATTAGATAAGTGAAGAGAAATTGTATTTGAATGGGGAAAGGATTTTATTATGTTAAACATGAATATTAAGGTTTTAAAAGCAAGAAGATTATCAATTAAGAAAATACGGAAGTGTCTAGTAACACCTGAGATAATGGTAAAATGAGAACGATTCAGAATAATATGTAAATATCTATTTTGTATGAGATTAGAGGTTGAAGATTAGATTTGAAAGTACGACCCCAAATCAAAAAGTTTGTGAAAATCAAAGAATAATAGAGATTTTTTTTAAAAGGATTGAAATAGGTGAAACAAGAAACTAACATTTCTAATTATTCCAGTACTTCTGCTTAGTTTTGCACATACTATGTGAACATGGTTATCCCAGTTTAAGTTATTCTGAGGAGTTATACCGAGGAAATTTGACTCCAAAGAGAATGGAATGGAATTGTTATTTATGGTTAAACTGAGTTGATCTAAATTTATTTATTTTTTTTGTTAGTAAAGAGGAGACGACACTTTGTTTTGGAAATATTTAATGTCAAGAAATTAGCATGAAAGTAATTGATGAAGTATTTAATATCATTATTAGCTAGCAGTATTAAGTGGTCAATTTCAAAGTCATTAAAAAAGATACTTGTATCATTATCTACAAAACAGAACGGTTTAAAATGCAGAGGTATGAAAAAATACCGCTTATGTAAACCTTGTTTATTTTTATACATGATTTTCCAGTGATATATGAAATTATTTATATTTTTTTGTGCACAATTTTCTATTATACAGCACCATAGCCAGGTGATCTTATGGCCCTGGCAGAACAGTCAAGATTGCGCCTGCTCGTGAATTATTTCAGCCGATTTTGCCCCATTTCTCGCCTGCGCCCGTGGCGTGGGTCTTCCACGCCCCTCTAGCTACGGACCTGTTGGTATGTATACAATTGTTTATTTTTGTCTATTGGTATAGATAATTGTTTGTTGGGATCTACAACTCTCTTTTGTAATAAGAAATATTTGTTTGATATTGCTTTAATACTGCTTTCTTCAAAATTGCTTTCCCTGTTGTTTAATTTGCAAAATCCACTTCTCGATTTTCTAGTCTTGATTATCAAGTACTTCCTTTTCCGATTTTCTAATTTTGTAGTACATGCAAAAATTTATAGAACGTATAATCAATTATCATATCATTTATAATTATATCACTTTTAATATTTTAATAAGGATTCTTTTGTAAAAGTAGTGACATTTTTAAAACTGCGTTTAAATGAATTATTGCTACAATGCGGCATAAAAATATGCAACTGTTTGGGAAAAGAGAAAACGGTACTAAGTTGAAAATTATTTTCACAGAGGAAGAAATATTCAGTGATTCCATTTAATTTTTTACAGGAAATCACGTGAAGCAAAAGCAAAAGCAAAAGCAAAAAAAAAAGAAGAAAAGTTAAATCATTTTCTGAGACCACGTTTTAAAGCGTAAAACGATTTCCAAAAAACGAAAAAGTAATATCGAAAATATTCGTACTTTTCCCCTCCTCTTGAAATTTGAGTTCAGAATATCTCGTTTAAAAACTCGCTTTTACAATTGGAAAAAATCAACTGCCTTACTCAGAATATATCTCTGAAGTTTTAAAAAGCCAACAATAAAGGGCGTAATTTCGTTCGTTTTTTCTTTTCCTTCTCAGTTTGTTAATTTCTAAAAGCGACAACAGATGGCAGTCCGTTTCACGTATGCATTTTTCGTTGGTTGCGGAAAAAGAGAAAGGCACGTCATTTATCCTATTCTTTTGCAACTCTAGAGTTGCGTTTGATCATACCTGTGTCCAAAGGGGGTCCTGAGGATCGGTCCCCCCCCCCCGAAACCAAATTTTGTGACTTGGCTACGGCTTTGCATGCTGTGAATCTATATACTCTGTGAAATCGTTTGAACTTCTTCAATGGTGCAGTCTAAAAAAAAAGTAGCATAGCGCTCTTCTAAATCAGGGTGGATCTATGGAGGTCGGGAACCCGTAACCCGTCAATAGCCCATTAATCTGATAGGGACAGAAATTATTATTCTGTATTGGTTGTCGAGCTGGCTTTGCAACCCCCCCACTCCCAATGCCCCTCTGGATCCGACACTGCCTACAGCATATAGCTTCGGAGCATATAAGCATAAAATAATAATAATGTGGTACAAACGAATGTGCTTAAACTGAAGTAAACCAGGAATGACCTCTGAAGTGAGATAATAAAATAAAGAAAACAATTGAAAAAATAGCCAAAAGTCCTCCTTTTCGCCCTTGTCGCCTTCATTGTGTCAAACAGCATTGTGGTTTTTTATATTTTTAGAACACAGTCTGTGATACGTGTTCAGAGGCGTACCCAGGAGGGATTTTGGGGGTTGCAACCCCTCCATCAGAATGAAATTTTGTATAATTAACATAGGAATATATGAGCTGTAGCTCTGTAACCCCCCCCCATTATGAACTTTCTGCCTACGCTACTGTACGTGTTTAAAGCTATAGTTTCGTTTAAATTCTTAGTTGATTTATTCAAAATTTTAGGTTTATTGCTCTAAAAAATTTTTTTTCTTAACAGAATTGTAGAATCCACATATAGTTTATTTACAGCTTGAACAGAATTTTGTTTTTAAAATGTATGATTTCCTAAAATTTTCCTCCAGCACCGCTAGGCCACCAAAAGAAGTGCCTTGGTGCCTCTAGGCTGCTCTAGGCCTCGACTACACCACTGCTCCCCCTGAAATTAAATTCTGGTTACGGTCTTGGGTTTGATGCAACCTCTTCAATAAGTCGTCTACATTCGCAAGAAATATTAAAATCTGGAAAATTATAATATATTTCCTTGGATCATAAAAAGCTTCATGGAACAAGAAAAACACAGTCAACCCTCTATTTAACGAGTGTTTATTTTCTTAATTTACCTTTTTAGGGCAGTTTTCTAATGGGACGCTGAACTGTTAACGAATTTCCTTATAAAAAAATCTCCAAATAGCGGGACCCATTTTTTATTTACTAAAAAGTTTTTTCCCTTCACATACAGGGGTGTAAATGTAAATTAAGCAGTGTCGGAACGCTCTGTTCTTTGTGGTATTGTTGGGAGGGTGCTGAGAGACAGAATGGAGTGAGAGAGGCTTAAAAATATAAGCAATGCCTTAACCCCATTCCGGCACTACTTCTACAGACCGGTTCACATCATAAATTTTCCATGCCTTGCGTACATTATGACAAGAGAAACTGTTTTAAACTAACAGTCCAAACGCTTTTTTTTTTTTTTGTAACAGAAATTATCTACTGCATTTTTTTGTTGTTGTTGTTGAATGGATGCATATATGCACTTTCACATGCAATTCATCTATTAAAGTTTCATTTATATTTGCAGCGACATATATTTAAAATTAGATGCTGTTGCATGAATCAAATCGTGAATATGAATAAAATGAATGGGAAACAGAAATTATATCAAGTATTAACTCTTTCGGTGCTGCCGACATGCCGGCACGTTTGGTGAATAGTGTCGGATGTTTTCTGTTAGGATGGGCAGGGTCGTTATTTTTGTGAACGATTCCTTTAAAACCAGCACATTTTTTAAATTCGTTCATTTGCACTACTTTCTCTAAAATGATAATACTATATGTACACATGATGTTTTATTGTGCTTTTTATTTAGGAAGAGTTTAAGTTCTGCGTAAGTACCTTGGGGAGAGGTGGGGTTTGCCGTTGGTCTTATTTTCCTATGTTAGCCAATGTTAAATTTTGCTTTCTAAGGGTGAGGTGGGGGTGAAATGGCCAAAATATTGCTTACGTAATACTTGAACTCTTCCTTATGTTACTTAATAAAATTTATTATATCGTATTATATAATGAAATTAAAACTATAATACCAAATTTCGCTTCTCGTCGAATTTCTTCCTCAACTAAACTATTAAATATATTCTTTACATGTCAGATATACACGTAATTTCTATTTCCATGAAACCAATTTTAAAATTGCTGTAAAATTACAAAATGAATATTGCATTTATGGATGATCACCAATTGGTTTCAAACCAATAACTTGATA
The DNA here is from genome assembly GCA_006491805.2 of Dysdera silvatica. Taxonomy (NCBI): domain Eukaryota; kingdom Metazoa; phylum Arthropoda; class Arachnida; order Araneae; family Dysderidae; genus Dysdera; species Dysdera silvatica. The sequence goes on along the minus strand of QLNU02014802.1, from coordinate 3,470,672 downwards.
AAATTTTAATAAACATTTAAAAATTGCGCAGTACTTGAGTATGCCGGGCAATTAGAATTATTCCTGCACAGAAGTGAGTCAAAGTTGTCTCATTCAAGCCCATACCAAACGGACCTCTCGATCAATATATTTCTTGCAATTAAACAGTGAAAGTCTAACCTCTGCTGACAATAAAATAAAAGGTTGGTGTTGATATTTTTCATGCATTTTGTAGTTTAAAATTCAATTATAATATCAATACTTACACATTTTAAATATCCATAGTTGTAAATAATATTTATATATTCAATTAATTGGAAAAAAATGAAAATTAAGAGAACCTACGCACTATGTTTTCAGAATCATGTTATTTTAAAGATGTTTAAAGCAAAACCAGAATTAATGATTGAGAAAGACCGTTCATAAACATCAAGATTTCTATGCACCATTCTTTTTTTTTTTTTGACCGTTTATTTATGAACGAGTTAAGTCTATGATTTGTCTAGTATGCGCGCGGTTCGTTGTGCAGTAGCCTACCCGCAGCGAAAGGATTAAGAAAAAAAAGCTCAAGTATTTCGGATAAACGATGAGACACCCAGAGAAATATGAATTTCTGCAAATAATTTTTCATTGGAAAATCTGTGGAGGGTGCGATCCAAGCAGAAGAATGGAACAGGAATATGTAATTAAATTAGGTGGGGGAAGATGGCCAAGCAGAAGAAGACCATTATGGATACAAAATTTGAACCAATAGTTTTGAAACAAATCGACGAGTGACTATTTAGAGCGGCCACCAACAGATGGGAAATTGCGCGTATTGATGCTAAAGCCTGATCATAGGTAAGGCATGACAAAGAGAAGATGTAGTGTCTATGTATACTATAATTGTCTAAAAAAGTACTTTAAACAGTGATGCGTTTAACGTATTTTCTCTTTAACGAAATTTTTTGGCGGGATCTTGCAACTAACTTCATTAAATCGAAATTCGATTGTACTTCGAAAATTTATGAGATTGAAATATCAAAACGGCGGATTCGTTTTATTTTATTCGGAATATTAAATCCATGAGATGTTAGCAAAGGTACCGAAAGGAGGATTTACTCTTCAGAAGGAAAAGAAAGGGAGGGAGAACAGTTCACATCATTTCCAAATTTAGGTGAAAATTAATGCCTAACATTGAAATATATCCTTAATTCCAATTGTGATATTTCCTTAATTCCAATTGAATATCTTCTTAATTCCAATTGTAATATTTTCTTAATTCTAATTGTAACATTTTCTTAATTCTAACTGTAGATAGATATTTTCTTAATTCCAATTGTAATGTTTCCTTAATTCCAATTGTAACGTTTCCTTAATTCCAATTGTAATGTTTCCTTAATTCCAATTGTAATGTTTCCTTAATTCCAATTGTAATGTTTCCTTAATTTCAAGTGATATTTGCTTAATTCCAATTGTGATATTTTCTTAATCCGAATCGTAAAAAATTCTTCCTGGGTCCTCCAGTGCATTTCACA
>QLNU02014802.1:3407409-3469076 GCA_006491805.2 Dysdera silvatica | reverse complement strand
GGCATGTTAATCCTTCTAGCTAAGTAACAAAATCATATGTCTATAATGATGCTAAAAAATTTCATCGTATGTAATTATTATAAATATCATGAAAAAAAATTTCACCCACATTTCGTAACTAATTCCCCAAAAATATATCCAATGACGATTTATTTAACGTCACTGCAAGATAATATCATTTGAAATGTATATCATTTTTATATTATTTTTTATATCATATATTTATTTTTTATATTATTTTTTATATCCTATGTTTATTTTTATATCCTATTTATTTTTTATATTATTTTTTATATCCTATATTTATTTTTTATATTATTTTTTATATTCCATATTTATTTTTATATTATTTTTTATATCCTATATTTATTTTTTATATTATTTTTTATATCCTATATTTATTTTTTATATTATTTTTTTATATCCTATATTTATTTTTTATATTATTTTTATATCATTTTTTAAAGTCCTTATTTGAAAAATATTTTACGGTCATCACTTAAAAAGTATTTTATAGTCATCATTTGAAAAGTAAGTTTATAGTCATTATTTGAAAAGTATTTTATAGTCATCATTTGAAAAGTAATTTTATAGTCATCATTTGAAAAGAAACTTTGTAGTCATCACTTGGAAAGTACTTTATAGTCATCATTTGAAAAGTACTTTATAGTCGTCACTTGAAAAGTATTTTATAGTCAGTCTCTCTTTGTATCATTTCACTTTTCTCTTTCCTCTGACGAAGGATCCCTGACCTAATATAAGGAAGACTCAAAACGAAAAATGGATCATGAAGACCGTGGTCACAAACTCTTCTTCATCTTCATGCATACCATAGTCCTCGTTATTATCATGTCATCGTCATCATCAAACAGTATGTAGTTACATTTATGCCTGCTTGAAAGATGTGGGCAGGGGCGGTTTAAGGGCCGGGCCACCCAGGCGGCCGCCCGGATCCTCGTTTGGATAAGGGCGCCAAACTTAAGTTCAAATTTCCTTTTAATTGATCCATCAGTAGAATACCTCCCTAAAAAAGGGAAGAGTTTAGAGAAATTTTTAAAGACATCTTTAAATAAATTCTTTCAGAGAGTTTTGGCTACTTTTATAGGTTATATGGCTCACGGTACATCTTCGAAAATCTGTTTTCGCAGGAGGAAGGGGACCAAAAAGCAATCCATGCCAGACCGCCCTGGTTCAAAATCACCCTCGAGCCGCCCCTGGGTATGGGACACAAAAAAGGGGCATTTGCTCTTTAGAAGATACATAAACCTTATTTTTTATTTGAATTTAAAAAAAGAAAAAAAAAACCCACTTAAAATAAAGTCTAAGCATCGTAAATATAACTATATCCCCAAAAGTTATATAATGACATCTGTTACCCTTTTTTAAGACTTAAATTTTTACTTATGAGCATTGGCGTATGCAGGGGGGTGTGTTGATGGGGTTGTAACCCCCCATTGCAAGGAAATTTTGTATATTTAACATAGGAATATGTGAGTCGCAGCCCTATAATCTCCCCCATTGAATCTCCCTTACGAACTTTCTGCGTACGCCTATATTTATGAATGCTAGTTATCTGACAGAGGCGGACGTAATTTTGCCAGGCTGATGTACTCGAACACGCTTTATATTAATAAACAGAGACGTAATTAAGATTTTGGCGCCCCTTGCGGTTGCTTCAGGTTCGTCTTTTCACAAATATTCGCGAATTTATATATATTGATATATATACGAATTTATATATATTCGCGAATATATATATATATAATGGAACAGAACTTTATAATATAACAAAATACATATCATTCACTATATTTTAACGTGTAATCTAAATATCATTTAAAACAAAACTATTGATTGTGATTTGTAATTCTATCGATTTTGGTGCCTGATAATTTCATTGATTTTGGTCACTGCTAATTTTATTGAGTTTAGTGAGTGATAATTTTATTAATTTAAGGATTAATGATTTTTGTCGATTTTACCGATAATTATAAGTTTAACCTTCAAGTTTACCGAAAAGAACGAACCGTAGATGGTAACAGGGAACTTTATAAGGTAAACAGGAATTCAAGACTGAAACTTTCCGATTGTCACCCCCTCCACACACCCGCCTTTCCTTGCTCTAAACCCCTTGATCTCTGCGGCCCTAATTCACTTAAAATGTCTAATTGGGGTCGAAGGGGGTGGGGACATAACTCACTTAGTAACTATAGCAACCGATTTAACAATTAATGTTCGTGCTGCCCCATCCCCCCCCCCTTTCTTTCCCTACTTTCAGAAAGGAAAGAAAGAAGAAGAAAAGAAAAAACAAGCTTCTCTGTGGGGAGAGAGAAAGCCAAGCCAGACTGGAAAACGAGGGGCAAAATTCCAGCCAAATTATCGGATGAGAATTTGGGTGATTTCGACATAGAAAAACATCAGAGTTTACAGAAAAGTTGAAACTTTTAATCGAACCCAATTACTTCCGGTCTGCCGGCGGAAGTTTTTCTTCCTATAGTCGCTACACGGATAAAGAGTTCGACCCGGAAAACAAATTGCTGGCCAATAAATTAAATGGTTTCCGGGGAAGACATTATTTATTGATTTACTTTTTAAAATGCCTACCGTGTTTAAGACATGGAATCTGTTCATCGCTTACTTTTAAAAAAATCACATTATCGACGAAGCGCAAATGAATTTAACAAACCTGGAGTTTTTATTTTTTAAATCATATTTTACTTTGCATTCAATCAATTAATTGCTTATCTTTATTGGATTTTAATTGCAAAATAAATAAATAAATAAATATAATGATATTTGCCTTACATCCTGCGGAATGTACAGTGACAATTTAGACTGGAGCAACCGTTTCTGCCGCTATTGTTTAATTCATTCAATACTTTTATTTAAAAACTTTTTGTTTTTATTTGTATTATCAACTGTTTACTACAGAACGTTCAATTTGTTTAATACAGACACCAAAGAGGCGTTCTAAATTTGTTAATCCTTGTTGATATTAATTCTTTTAAGAGATTTGCGTTCTGATTCTTTAAATATTTAAAATTTCGACAAGTTTACTATTTAAACCGGCACAGGTTTTGCTAGATTTGGTAATTTTATTTACAGAAATCCCACCCTGATCATACGGAGACTCCACCATCACCACCGCGATATGTGTCAGGTAGGCTATATATTAAGTATTATTTTCAACGTTGTCATTGATACGTAAATAGAAAGGTGGTATTAGCCATGGCCGTCCTTAAATAATGCGGGGCCCGGGACAAAACATATTTCACGGGCCCCATACATATGCAAGTAAGAAACAAAAAAAGAATAATGTATGAGCACTAGATGGCACTAAATGCGAGAGCCGAAGCAAAAACATTTTTGGGAAATTTTCAATATTGAAAAAAATTGAAAATTGCGCTTTGTGGTGTCCCAAGAAGCACGGGGCCCAGAGCATGGGACCCGCTTGCCCCTACCTAAGGGCGGCCCTCGTACTAACTGTTGCCATGGAGACGCAAGTGAATCTATGTAAAGAAGCAATTCTGGAAACGAAATCATTGAGTTAAAAATAGAGGAAACAAATTACTGCAGGTACGTGTCCTTAAATAAAGGATGATTAGAACCACATGTAGGGTACATAAACATCTGCCTGGATGTAGAGTGCATATCCATCTGTATGGACGTAGAGTACATATCCATCTGCCTGGATGTAGGGTGCACCCTGTATATATAACCCCGTACGTAAAATATATAACTACCTGACTGAAAATATTTGGTTTTTTTAATCCAGTCAACGCAGCGTTTCAGCATTTTGGCTATTAATGTTCAAGCGGCCCAGTATTGGTTTGCCAGGTTGAAAAAAAACACAATAAAAAATTTCCATAGAATTATCGTTCGTGATATTTTACTTACAAGACTTGGGCATGAAAGGAGGTGGCTTCCTGTCGTTAGATAAAGCTCACATACAGGGCATGTAGATGAACTGGTTATATTAATTCGATAGAAATCGACAAAGGGAGAAAATAACGGACCAGAAGCAAAAGTGTTAAGAAACCTATATTAGAGGAAGGAAAATATATACACCAAACCGAACCTCGTGGATTTGTGTTTGAAAAATCTGAAAGTTGACATCCCGTGAGAAATGAAAAGTTCAGGGCAGAACATGCCCGTATCCAGAGGGGGGGGGATCTTAATGGCCCGTCTTCCCTGAAACTAAATTTTTAATGGGACTTGGCTACGGCCTTGCATGCTTTGATTGTATCGATGCATGCGGTAAAAATTTTTGAACCCCCCCTTGAAATTAAATCCTGGCAATGGCCTTAGGTCATAATATTGTGAATGAAACAGACCGACAGAAGAACGAACGATAATTTTTATATATTAACTGATTGATAACCAAAATATAATTCCTTAGAGATCCAGTTACTAATGGTTAATTACAACTGAATTCTAAGAATGGTATTATTTCTGCAAGCGGCTGCAAACAGTACCTTTTACTTCCCCCTATCCCGATTCGGCTCTTGTAGGGTATAAAAATAATACACCATACTGCGTACTACAGGTGTACCTAATCTATAGGCGTACGCAGAAAGTTCATAAGGGGGTTATAGGCTTAATGGGAAGGGTTACAGAGCTACAACTCACATATTCCTATGTTAAATATACAAAATTTCATTGCAATGGGGGTTACAACCCCCATCAACACCCCCTGCGTACGCCAGTGACCTAATCGCTAACTGAACGAGTGAATGAACGATTCTTCCATCCATCATGAACGATCATACTCGTTCCATTGTTCGATTATTAAACGATTCGGTACGTCACTGCTGTGCACGTATTTGGTTTGCAGTTTTGTCTTCTGTAACAATTGATCTTTGGTAATATTTTATCAATTAAATTATTCGTCGAAATAAAAATTTGCCGAAAGTAGCTTTTTTTTATAGTTCTTTACAGCCGATTGGTTCTTTGTAAGAAAGTGTGAAAGACGTTTGGTGAAGAATTAGTACCATGAGTCAATATTAAACGAACAATTGTGTTCGGAGAAGAATTGTGTTCGGAGAAGAATTGGACCGATGAAGAGGAGTCCTTTAAAGAACGGGAAGAAGCTCCAGATATTCTGATTCTTTTTTTCTCTCTCGTTAAATAGCTCTGACAAGGGTAATAATATTTTACAACCTTATATACGAAGAAGAAGGGGAGCATTGTTCCAGTATCTTGGTGGCCGATCTGGTTAAGACACTCCGGTTCATGCGGAAGGTCCCCGGTTTGACTCCGTGCCAGGGTGGTGTCTCTTTTTCTTCTATACATAAAAGATCTAGTTTGAGCTAAAAAAAAGTGGATGTTAAAAATATTACCCATTTAAATTTGGCTTAAAAAATAAGGTTGTAAGATATTGCTACCCTTCTCAAGAATGACATAATTGCCACATAGTGCTCAACACAGAAAAGCCTCCGGGGCTTTTCTGTGTTGACCACTATGTGACAATTGCATTAACCCTGAGAAAGGTAATAATACCTTACAACCTATATATACGGAGAAAAGGAGCTTCGTTCCCCGTCCTCGATGGCCTACTTGTTAAGGTCCTCCGGGCTCAACGGGGAGACCCTGATTCGAATCTAGTTTGGAGACGATGTCTCTTTTTCTCATATAACAAAAAAGCTCTAGTTTGAGATTAAAAAAAAAAAAAACGTGGTCGTCGGAATTATCCCGTTTAAAAAGAAGTTTGGGCAAGATAGGACCATAAATTTGATTTAATGTGTACGCCAAACGAATTTTCGTTCATTAGTATATTGGGGAAGAAATGGAAGAACACTCAGAAGCTCAAGAAGATCTTAGTACTCTGGAAAAAGATTACGAAGACGTCGGCATAGGCCAGGGTTTAAGCTACAGTCGTATTTTTCGCAAAATGCTACGTTGCTCAAAAATGCGGAGAAAAAAATGATTGCCCATCGCGAAAATGCGACAGGCATTTTTAACCACAGTTTATTCTCTGAAAACAGGATTTCCCGATTCCAGAATATCCGTTTTGCACTTCAGCGATCTTTTCTTTTCCTCTTCAAAATTCTTAACAGCACCTGTTAAGCCTCGTTTATATAAATAATTTCATTGATACGATTTTTCGAGCAACGAAAGCAACTAATACTTTTTAGCATTTTACTACAACATTTTTTTTCCCATTTTTGCGACAGCATGATTTGAGCCAGGTTAAACCCTGGTACAGGCGTAGAATTGTATGAGCCCGTGGGGCTCGTACTTCTCCCCACCCCCCCAATAATTTGAAATAAATTGTTATTTTACATATATTTTAATTTATAAATGCTTATAACATGTGCTTGCCTCCCACCCCCAATAATTCCGATAACTACATTGGTGAACGGCGGTATTGACTCCATTTTGGAAGTGAAAGGGTAAGGATACTAAAAATCTTTCTTGCATCCTTCCCTTTATAGGTTCATGTTAATTTAATTTTACTTACTATCTACAAAGTTTACTTCTAACTTTGGCCCGGATTTCTATTCACTTGCATGTTTTTGTACATTTCTGCATATTTCGCCTTTGTGCGCCTATTTTTCATATTTTGAATATTTCTGCAAAATTTTTATAAATTTTTCAAAAAGTATGTCTTTCTCTAATCCGCTTGCAATTCAATCAGTTACATTAATTCGATGTTTCTTTTTTTAAAAAAAATACCTTTCATTTTTTTAGGGAAACTTTTTTAAATAAGAATAAAAAAAATGGTACAGAATATGTTTCAAGTGTAAATGATATAATTAGATAATATTAAAGTTAGAAAAAAATAATTTTATGAGTCTTCACATTTCTGTGATGATGTTTCGCAATATGCGTAATACTTTCCAAGTCAAGACCAAGTGTAATATTTTCCACCCCAAGCCATGGGCGCCGGCAGGTATATCTAAGCAAGGGAGAGGCATTGCTTCCCCCCCCCCTATATTTCGATTTTCTTTTAAAAAAAAAGGTAAAATTAAAAAGGTATGGTAGAAAATTTCCATTTTTAATGCCTTTGCCGCGCCCCCCCCCCCTCACCCAGATTTCACCCTGCCGGCTTTCTTGGGCCCAAGCCAATGCTTATGACGCCATAATTTCAAACGTATCTTAAACGTATCTATTTTAAACGTATGTCGTGTATTTTGGTGCATATTTTATATTAATTTTGTGCACAATCATATTCAACGCCATAGCAAAATGACATTTTTATACATTTTAGTACACATTACGCAATAATTTCAAGAATGTTTGCACTGTTTCATAAATTGTAATTTTATGCATTTCGAAACATTGTTTATGATTAGTGTCCAGATTTCTATGCATTTGCATATTTTGTAATAAGTTTGCGCATATTTGCATATTGTTTGGACTAAATTTTATGCATGAAACTCCTGGCCTTTCTTATTACTGAGGCATTTTCTTTTAGTGTATTGTTGAATAGTGTATTGAACCACAAAATTACCATATGCTATATGTATATTGAAACACGCGTCCTTCGAATGTCATTCGAAAATCGAAGCCGAGTTCAGTATCAAAGCTTATTATTAAATGATTATCTGTAAATTTTTTATACAACTAACGCTGTTCGAAAACAAATTTAAACGCTTAATCGAATTTCGAATAATTTTAATGCGAATTATATCTAAAAGTAAATTTCGTTCCTAAAATTAGATATAGAAAAGTCCCAATTATGCATGAATTGCAGCTTGGTTGCGTGGACGTCCATATGGGGGCAGAGGGGGGGCTCCGTCCCCCCCAGCCATTTAAAAATTGTATTTTCCCGAACCTGCTACGCATTTACTTTCAAAAGTTTTACATTCACATTTTAAAATAAGGTACTTTTTAGCTCATTACTAATTGTCAAGCAGTATCAATTATTTTTGTAGCGTTTTGGTATCTTGTACATTCACTAAAATTCTCGACAGCTTTGAGAAGGAGGTAATACTTTTTCGCAGCCCCTTTAGAAATATTTTAATTTTTCTCAGCCCCCTAGAAGTACTCGTAGGGTTCCCATGCTTGGTTGGTTTCCAAAGAAATTAAGTACTTTTTCAAAATTGTTAGTAGGTATTACTATTTAGGGTAGAACCTAGTTGTTTTTTAGTATAATAAAATTCGCAAAGCAGAAACAACGAGAAAACGAAAAATATAACGAAAAAAAAAAAAAAAGAGGAATGACGTCACCGCTATGACGTCAGTGAAAATTGATATTTTTGCTCCGGATAACACAAAGCTGTATACGGGTTGATATAACGTCTCGGCTAAGAGAAAGGCTTAAGCAGTATTGTGTTTTACTTTATGTGAAACCAAACACTCTGTATCTAATATTGATTTCACGTATTAGATACCCGCTTTTGCGTGAAAATAATTTCTTTTTTGGACTCCATTCTCTGCCATCCGGGTCTAATAATTCTCCGTAATTGATAGCTATGGACACAATGGACTAACAGAGATAATAGACGTTTAACAAAGGACTTGAACTATCATTTTTCGCTCTTATAATTTCTAACTGTCCTTCTAAGGATTCGATTATTTCCGCAAAGTATATAAAGTATCGAGATAGAAAATTATATTCGCAATATTTATATCCCCAATAATTATATCCTTCTAGATATCAGAAGATTAAGGAATTATATCCCACAACGCACATTTAAAAAACGTATCTTTATATTCATAGGCGTACGCAGAAAGTTCATAAGGGGGTTATAGACTCAATGGGAGTTACAGAACTACAACTCTATATATTCATATGTTAAATATACAAACTTTTATCGCAATAAGGGGTTATAACCCCATCAATACCCTCCTGCCTACGCCAGTGCTTATATTCTTTATTATATAAGATACCGTAATGATCATAATTTCACTAATAAAATGCAATGTATTTTTTTTAGCAAAATGTTGTTCAATAAACTATTAAAGATCAATATTTGTTAAATGATACGTATTTATAAGGTTTCTCTTTCTCTCTTTTTTCTTCTTCTCTTATTCTTACTCCTTAGTAATCGTTGCTCACTCTCCTTAAAAATGTTACGCTTAGGAGAAGAAGTGAGTCTTGAATATATTCCTCCAAATAATTAATTAGCTTATGTGCACTGGCGTATGCAGGAGGTGTTGTAATCCCCTATTTCAATGAAAGTTTGTATATTTAACATGGGTATATGTGAGTTGTAACTCTGTAAGCCGCCATGGATCTTTTAACCCCACTTATGAACTTTCTGCCTACGCCTATGTTCATGTGAAATATAATACGTACAGTTATAAGTACTTCAATAGTTAATGAATTATTAAGTAACGGATACTTTTAAATTGAAAGTCTGCAAATTTCAAACACTTGCAATCATTGAAGTGTACTTTGCTATTTCAAAGAACCCCTTATGAACTTTGTGCGTACGCCTATGCTTATGTGAAATATAAAATAAAATACATATAGTTATAAGCACTTTAATAATTACTCAATTATTAAATAACGGATGTTTTTCAATTAAAAATCTGTGAAGTTCAAACACTTACGATTATTAAAGTGCACTTTGTTATTTCAAAATTCTCATTTTATTTCGTAGCTACTTTCACAAATATAAAGTATCATAATCATAGATGTAACTAGGGTTTCACTGGTTTCTTAGCTCCCCCACCCTCCACCTAGGAAAACAAAAATTACAAATGAACGTTACATACGGAACATTGTGGATAGAGATCTGGACACCCATGTGTGGAGATAGGGACTTAAGTCTTGCCCTAGCCCTGGTTTAAAAATTTTATTTGCTCGAACCTGCTATGCATTTACTTTCAAAAGTTTTACAGTCACATTTTAAAATAAGGTACTTTTTAGCTCATTGCTAATTATTAAGCAGTATCAATTATTTTTGTAGCATTTTAGTATCTTGTACATGTACTACAATGTTTAACATCCTTGAAGGGGGTAACGATTTTTCTTAGCCCCCTAAAAGTACTCATATGGGCGCTACTAGTTAGAGGATGTATTCCCCTCCGGATTTCGAAGCTAACTTTACCAATAATATCTTTACAAATAATAAAATTATCAATAGTAAGTAATTATGAAACAAATTATAAATGTCTTTATTTGAATAGTATTTGGAAATAGTTTTTACATTTTTAGTACTACGTCTCATAACCAGAGTGTGAATCAAACTTTTTTACAAGAGGGGATAAAATTTTTTTTAAATGTTTTCACTAGGCTAGTGGCCAGGGACGTACCAATGTTTTGGAGAATGGGGAGGGGAGAGATATTTTACAAAGGCAAACTGGTGGAGCCATCTATTTCAACAAATTCCCAATAGTTATTTACAGTTTTAAAATATTCATTAGATAAATTAATTGTTAATTAGATGTTAATTAGTTAATTAAATAGTTAAAATAAACTGAATTACAAAACAACAACCACTTGAACGATTTCAATTTTACTGATTTCGCAGAGCACCAAGCTTTAAAATCAATGGTTTCACAAAGACTGAATGAAAATGTACAGGTTAAGAGACGCTAATTTTTTTAACAATAGATACGCCAGGGGGCACTGTAAAATAGTATTATTGACGGTATGGTGCCAACATCTATTAACAGGAACTGAAATTAGAATCTAAATTTGTTTCATCTGTGCTACATTAGTGGAAATGTTAATTGTTATTTTTGAAATTAAAATTTTAATAGTATTCCTCAATAGTGGGGGACGAAATATGGCTTTCGCCTCTTCTCTTCTGAGACTGGTAGGCGAAAAACCATGCCTCCTGTTGGCACGTGCCTGCTAATGGCGTAATTGGCAAGGCTGTGCTCACGGTGTTAGCGGCCCTTAAAAATGCTTTAACATAACGAAAACAGACAGACCAGGGTTTAGCATTACAAAATAAAGTCCTTCACTTGTCTAAACGCTGTAGGTAAAGGTAAAAGATAATGAAGTTAAATTGAAAATAGAGGACAAAAATTAATTAATTGAAATACGAATCATTGTAATTTATTGTTATAATCAGGGCCTGATCATGCTTTTGCAGGACCCTAGGCCAGGCACATATTTAAGGCTCCTTGTCCTCACGGAAATTTGGAAATGCCCTCAGTAGACAGCTGAGCCCATTTCGAAGGGATATTGCAAAATTGGTCCCATCATAAGTTGGATAGGTAAATACAGTGTTACCTCTTGAAAGGGATGCAAGTAAGGGACGATTCCTCTGATCTGTAGCATATGTATATATCAACACATGTACCTCCGAAGTAGGAACACCTCCATTTAAGGGGGAAAAAACTTTTATACCGTGGTTTTTAACGTTTTTTATACCGTGGGCGTCCCTTATTGGGAGGTAATACTAAAATAACAAATGTACAATGCTACTGCCCTGCATTTTATTTTTTAGGAAAAGATTTGGTAAAGGTAAAAATTTATATATAAAAACGAAGTAACATTTTGGCTTTTCTGGGGCCCCTAAAATTGCGAGGCCAAAAGTCCGGGCTTTGGACGCATTTGTGGTGATCAGGCCCTGATTATAATTATTAAATGACCGTACATACGTATAAGCCCGTGTATAAGCCCACTTTTTTTGAACGAAAATTGAACTCAAAAGTGGGGGAGTGGGCTTATACACGGGCCAAAAAATATTAAACTTTGATCCGCCGAAATTTCGATGTTCATGGCAACTCTAATTTGACTTTGTGATGACAAAATATAAAGATCAAACAAGCTATTTGTATTTAAAAGACAAACTTTATTTCAAAGAATTGAGATTCAATTCGTCGTCAAAGCATCCGAAAAGTTCTTTAAATTCACTTAGAGTCTCGATTTCATCATTATACACATCAGCAAAACCACCATTGACGTCATCGTCTTCCCGGAATCGGAAAATTCCATTAATGTGTGGGAGGCGGGCTTATACACGGGTCAGTCATTTTTGAAAGATTTTTTGCGGGAAAGTTGGGGGGGTGGGGTGGGCTTATACACAGCAGCAATTGGTTTATTGCTTCCGGAAACAATCAGGTTGTATTCCCGAGATAGGGTTCATAAGTGCCTTTCTCAGACAAGATGTTTGCAACCGCCGTACAATCAGCCTGCCAACAATTAGCGGCTACTTCGAATATCAAAGGGATATCCGATGTTCCCTGAGAAGTACACCTCTATTCCCTTAGGACAGAGGCCTTCAATCTTTTTCAGTCCAAGGGCCAATTTTGCTTATTCTTGTTGGCCCGTGGGCCGCACGGATCTTATTTTCCTATGTTGGCCAATGTTAATTTTTGTTTAGCGGGCATGTCCGGCCCGCGGTAGCGGGCCGTAGTTTGGAGACCCCTGACTTGGAGAATAGTCGCCGTTATTTTTATTTAACCCTCCCTCCTATTTCCAAGATGGGCCCATTTTAGCTCTTTCCTAACTCCCAGCCCCTCTCCTCCCACATCCAGGGCCGCCCCGAGGGTTGTAGGCGCCCGGGGCGAGGTTACTTACGGCACCCCCCACACGTATGTCCCTCTCCCAAATCTTCCAACTAAGCTTTTAATTATCGACTCAACATTGAAAAATTTTCAATTGGCCCTTTTAAATGCTTACTTTTAGTAGGCATATGGCCATGAACAGAAAATAGCCCTAAGTAAAATTAGGGAGTTAAAGAGTTGGGGTAGAAGTAAAAAAAAAAAAAATCTCAATATGATTTGTAGTTTTAAAGAAAACCATGCACTCAATGCTTCCTCGTCTTGCGTTAATTTGCATCTTTGCGCTCCACAGAGTTTTTTAGACATAGTGAAATCGCACTCACACTATTTAATCTGTACGCACGTGCTGTTACAGAAATTATTTTATTTATATGGTTAAGTCATTACAAACTGGGGCAGGTTCTTAGATCTAACTGAGAACAATGGAAATTCTTAACCCTTCATTACACATATTCACAAGATGCCCAATAATTCAACAATGACGATAATTACTGATATTTACAAGAATTTATAAAGATGATGATTTCTAGTGTTTACAATTTACAAAGATGACTCTCGGAGCACAGGGCTTTGTACAGCCACTATTAAGTTCAAATCATAAAATTCGCTATTCACTCATAACGATGATCTCACAAGCACAATTGCCGGGATGGCAAGATGTTGATTTGAAAATAAATGTTCTCAATCACAGTACTTAAATACTTAGAAACACGACTAGACGAGTTGACAAATATAGTTCGCAAATACTCCCAATAAACTTCACAAATAATCCATATAAACTTTTCAGCGAAGGCAAAAGTTCCCGTAGCGAGTGATTACAATAATTACCCTTCCAGGTCAAAATCTCCACATGAAAACGGCGTCAAATATCTTAAATCTCTAGCTCTCTCTCTCTCTTCCAATCCATACGGGGAAGCTTTAAATAGCTTATAGAGAACAATCTGGAAAGAAGGAATTCTATTGCTTTCTCGAAATTAGTAGAAGTTTGCAGAAACTAATTTCATCTCGGACGAGTCTTTTCCCACGTCATTGGTCAGGGCTCGCGCCAGAACGGGCGACGGGTAGGGAAGAGGAGAGGGCGCGACAACCGACTTTCAATAAATCATCAGCTCGTTGGCAATGACAGCGACCCACGCTTCGCTACCGGAGAGATGGAGGTGGATCCAGCGAGGGGTGGAGGGGGCGATTGCCCCCCCCTAGGGTTAAATAAGAAAAAAAATTAAAGACGATGAAGAATATTTTATGTGTTGTTTGTTACTACTGTAATAAATAAAAGTCTTACACCAAAGTCTCCAAGCCTTGGAGAAATGCGATCCAGACGTTTTTCCACGAATCTTCAAGCTACTCGTCTTTCAAACTACGTTTTCAGTAAGGGTTACTTCAGCATAACGTAGTTTTTTATCGTTGAAGCGCCGTCAAACTTGGCTTCGAACGCGGATGACAGAAGAGACTTTTAATACACACCCACAGAGACATTCATATTGATGTAAATAAAGTGATTGACAAATTTTCAAAGAAACCAAGATGGCTCGACTTTGCACTATAAACTTCAAGTTTTTTAAAAAGTTGCTTGTAATAAAAAAAGTAAAATAATTACGATGTTTTTGTAGTTTAAATTTAAACTTGTTCTATTAATTACATTGTAAATTATCGTTTTTGGTTATTGTATATGTCTCCTTTACTAGGTTATCCTTCTGTCATACTTGACTATAATCTATCCTAAACCATATAGTTTAATTAAAGAAAAGCCCAGCTTTAATTCATTGTCGTAAATTAAATATTTTGGTGAGTATAAAGCAGGGTTGTCCAACCATTTTAAGTAGTGGGCCACTTAAAGAATTTTCACGGATCTTGCGAGCCAGCGGTTTCTTAAAAAAAAGGGGAAAAAAACTAACTTGCACCTAAGAGCCTTCCTTTAGAGTTTCTTCCAGTTATTTGTTTGTGCATATAGAAAGGGGTCGCCTATGCTATCCTCACGATATTTCCTTATTTCTGAAAAAAATCTAAAATTTTTGTTTGGGAATTTTTTTTATTTCAAACAGTTGTAGACAGGCCAGATTAACATTGTTTGCGGACCGGATTGTGACATGACATGTTGGACAATCCTGGTATAAAGGAAGGCTAGTAATATAAAAACATTTACCTAAACTATTTAACAGCCCAAAACTAAAACTTTTCCTGGTGAGGGCCCCCGAAACCATCCCCCCTTGTGACAACATCCAGGATCCGCCCCTGGGCGGAGGCCAGAGTTGGGGAGGGGGTACTGTTTCCAAGGGCGCTCGCTGATTAATAAGCTACTTGCCATGTGCTGTAAACAGACCCTTCATGTTCAAGTGTTCTATTCGATTGTTAATTCCACGGTATTGGAGTTACGAAAAGAATTGGTATAACAGTTAGCCACTTTTTTTAAAATAATTTTCTCCCGGTAAATTAATGTTACCCGATTGTGAAACCCAATATTTTTTGCGGCGGTGCCCCCCTCAGGCTGCGGCGCCCGGGGAGACCGCCCCTCCCTTGGGGCGGCCCTGCCCACATCCCGCCTTCCCCAAAACCAGTGATATTGTACAAAGTTACCACAACTTTAAGAAACGAAAAATTATCGTTAAAAAAAAAAGAAAGAATGTAAATGGTTTTTTTTTCTAATGTCTTGGGGTAAAAAGTGGTGGCAGGGAAGTTAATTAAAATCTTTTGCCAGGGATATATTTTCACGAGCAAGGGAAATTGCCCCCCTCCCCAGTTAATTCGCACCCAGCTTATAACTGTTGCACATTATGTACTTTGAAAAGTAATATTTTTCCATTGTAAAGCCGTATCTTTCGGAAAAGAGTGCTGTAACGTAAGTTATGCTTCCCACTCTTTTCCACTTTTGACCTATTTAATAGATTCGCACTATATATGTTTTAATTCAATGCATACAACTCAAAAACTGTTTTCAATACGTAACCATGCAACCTACATAACAGATTAATGATATCTATTATTATTGTAGAAACTAAAACTTCAAAGAACCATCGGATCTTCTAAAAATTTGTCAGTTTCTTTATTTATATATTTTCAAATTTTTTTATGTTTTATTATATCTACAAAAGATTTAGCTTTTTTCTTATACAAAAGAAGTTCAATAGATGTATAATATAACAATAACCACACGCTTGGATTAAGGCAAATTTACCAATAGTAAATTTAATTGAATTAAAAGTTACATATTGTTTTCATTAATTTAGATATAAAACATATATGCCATTGTGTAGTAGTATACATTAAACATTTGTAAAAGAATTTACGTTCTTTTACAATATATATATATTTAAACTCCCTTAGTTCTCCAGGGAGGTCCTTTGGACATTTTCATACCAGTCTTCTTCCTGTCCAAAGCAATTTTGGGAGCTACACGAAATCAAGAACAATTGTTAGAACGTTATTCTATGAAACCTATAAACATGCACTGTTCAAAAATAAGCACCTGCATTGTTAATTGTGCTTAAAATCGCGGCTTAGCTCACACACATAGGAAAGTCGTGGGGATGTCCACAGCGGGGCAACTTCCGGTCAAGTGTTAACACATGTCGGACCTAACCCTTAGTTTCTTCATCACCTTGCCCATCTCCACTGACAGCAAGTCCATGTCCGCCGCTGCAACTGACCCCTGCATGACAGCGTGTGACAGGAAGAGGGTGATGTTCCGATTCAAAGTTTCTCACACTGGCTGCATTCCGTCTCATTTCACCCAGACAAATCGATAAGAGAGGAGGGGGTGAAATTTTATTTAGTCTACTGACCTACTAAAAAGTCAATACTTCCCTTGAATAGTTCTTCCAAGTTGCATGAAGTCTTTGAAATTGTATGTTCAAATGTACCCCGTCCCCCTCTGATCCCCTTTGGGTTTCATTTGTTAGATATTGACAGAAACTATGACTGACACTAGGAAAAAAAGATCAACTAATCCCCATTACTGCTTGAATAGAAGGTGGCCCCTTTACAAATTACAAAGACTCGTTGAAAAGTCGAATAAATCTTTGAAATTTTTTACCCTTTTAGTCTACTTACACGAAAATACTAATTTCGCAAGAAAAGGGGAGTAATTAGAATGCCACTCCATGTGAAAATATATTTTGCAAAGTATTATGGAATGGACATCTATTTAAATTGACCATACACTTTCGTTTTCAGCCTATTGGATGATCAGTTTATTTTGGTATTTTTGAAATTAATAATAAACTGGATTATGTATTCCCATTTTATTATTTATCGATCTCTTTGGCTTTTTTTTTTAATATTTATCGCACATGACAAAATCTAATATTATTCCTTTCCTTTTTTTTTCTTGAAGTGGTGGGCGAGTAGACGGGTGATGAAAAGATAAGCGATTCTTTCCGCAATTT
Source organism: Dysdera silvatica (assembly GCA_006491805.2). Taxonomy (NCBI): domain Eukaryota; kingdom Metazoa; phylum Arthropoda; class Arachnida; order Araneae; family Dysderidae; genus Dysdera; species Dysdera silvatica. The sequence continues at coordinate 3,452,283 of QLNU02014802.1, read as the reverse complement.
AATAAGTCCATCACGTCTCGCTATATATTTCAACTTCACTTATATAGACATTATTCACAACAGAGAGTATTACTTTTACATATAACTTACATGCCTTCTTTGGGTTCAAATTATTTATATATTTAAATAATAATAATATTAATATACGCAGTTCTTAATTATTAATCAAGGTAGCATATATAATGTGACATTATGCAAGTTACGCTTGTTTCAAACATATCTGTGCTTTCAGATATTATTGAGCAGAAACACCCAATCCGGTGAAGAAGGAATAGAAGAAATATAAGCTAAGGGATCCAAAAAATCAAAGATATCTTTACACAACTAAAAGCTGTTTGAAAGTCGTAACAGTTAAAAAGTGAAAACAAACAAAACATTTTTTCAAGTAACGTATCACTAGTGCTGCTTCATACGTGCCGATTTTAGAAAGTAACTGAGGTAATAGAGCCATCCAGGGGCGGACTGGGTCGCCGGCCAACAGGCCCTCATGGACCATATAGGACTCGCGCCCCCTAATAATCCAAGGTATGCGCCCTTTGAGAGGATCTAGTCCGCTCCTGGAGCCATCTAAAGTCAAGCTTTATAAATAATTGCCTCCGTATACTATCGATGATACACAGGGGCTTATCAATTCAAAAATTATGTGGGGGGGATCAAGCGATTTTAAAAAAGATCAAATGATTCGTCATTAAAGAGAAAAATGTAATTTGTTATGATGTAAGATATTATTACCCTTCACAGGGATAACACAATTGCCAAATATTGGTCAACACACAAAGCCACCGGGGCGAGATTTTTGTGAGTTTTTCGTGGGGGATTTTTTATTACAAATAAATTTGACACCCACGTATTAGTAGCTCAAACTAGAGCTATTTTTGTTTAGGAGAAAAAGAGACGTCTTTTTCTTCTCCTAAACAAAAATAGCTCTAGTTTGAGCTACTAATACGTGGGTGTCAAATTTATTTGCAGTAATTTGTCATCTAAATGGGGGCACTTAAGCTCCTTATTTTCCTACGTCCCTGATCATATATTGCCCCCTCCCAATAAAAAGATAACTAATATAGAATTATGGAAAATATTTATGGTTAGATTCTGTGTCCAAAATAAGTGCACGAAGAAATATAACTGACTAAGACCGACACGTAAAAATAAATAAATAAATAAATAAAATAAAATAGATCAGTATCGTATAAATACAGACAACTAACCTTTTAGTATATTAAGATATATGTTGACCACTAACCATAGAGTAAATGACAAACAAGCATTCATGCTATATTCTTGTTCAGAGCCATGTATAGGATTTCAAACAGGGGTGTTTTTTTGGAAACATAATTTTCTTTTATAGGGAATTTTATTTTGCAGGTAATAACATCGTTCAAATGGGGCGGGGCAGTGCCGGATTCAGTTTTTATGGACCCTAGGCTGGAAGAATAGAACGGGCGCTTTAAAGAGTTAAATTTAGTCAATTTTTTTTAAGTTCATGTCTTCGGTATACAAGTATATCAATAATGAAAATTCCTCTTATAAATAAACAAGATTAAAATGATACTTAAATTTAAATAGAACTGGATCACTTCAAAAGGCCACCGCGGTGACCCCAAAATCGTTGGTTCTTAGACACTGGTGAAGAGATGGCCTCAGCCTGAGCCCGAAATCGGCTCGGACTCTGTATTTCATATAGTTTTCGGGCTCGGGCCCAATAGACGTATGCAACTGGATCTGAAAACTAAGTTTTATATATCGAAATTTTCCAAAGAATTAACCTATGTGATTCATTTTCGTGGATTGTAGAAATACACGTATTTCAAAACTCGAAAGAAACTAAATAGTATAGCTTACCAAACTTTTTAAAATTTAAATCGTACGTTAAGGGGTTAAAGTTACATTTAAAGCTTCGGACTCAAATTCCAACGACTTAGGGCTCGAGCGCGCCTTGGCCTCAAAAATGAGCCGAAATTCATCTCTATTAGTCACTGGTCGACTTGGCCTAAACCTAAGTCCGGCACTGGATGGGGGTTAACCTCCAAAAATCCTTTTTTGTTCTTGGCGTCCTAGAAAATTCGCCGTTTTCGAGAATGTCTGCCAAATACGGGAAATCTCCACAACCACTAATTAATTTTGTCTTTTTTTGTGTCTACACAAATGTTTCATGGTTATATATAACTTAATAAATATGGACAGTGAAAATAAATTGCTTGTTGGATTTGTGGAAAGTCCCTCTTTCAATCCCTTTTTCCTAAGAGTGCTTTAGGGGTTGGAGTTCATCGTGTTACAAAGGTGACCAGTGGGCATTATCATAGTTCAGGGTGGCGTTTCAACTCATTCGCCTCCAAATACCGATTTCTCCACCCTTTGGTCAAGGACCCTGTAACGTTCACCATTATTCAGGAAAGACCACATATAACTATGGCATGAGAGTCGACCATAAACAACTGTGACCATAGTCTATTATTTGCTGTCATTTTCAATAACACTCCCCAAAAAATGGACCCTCCTCCAACTGCTGTCAGTTTGTTTTTATCATTTTTCACAGAAAGATAGGCCACACGCTGAAAAGACATACACCCTTTCTTGCACTGACGTACCCAGTGGAGTTGCAACACCCACTGCAATGAAATTTTGTACCTATACATGTGAATATACTGAGTTGTAGCTCTGTAACCCCATTACAAACCTGCAACCCCCCCCCTCTTACGAACCTTATGCGTACGACTGTGACTTATTTTTTTTTTGCGTCTCTTCGTCGTTTGAACTATTACAGTAAAATTTCAGCATAACGCTTACCTCAGGACTTAAGTACCTGTCCGCTATTCGGGAAGATCATGATATGACAAGCATTTGGATTAGGAATTGAAAAAAAATTGTCCCTTTTAAATAGAGGTGTCTGTTATTCAGGGCCGACGAGAGTAGGGGAAGCAGAGGCTGCAGACCGGATGAAGGTTAGAGGCCCGCCCTGGCAATGACCTATGCTTTGTGGGGGGCACCGGCCTTTCCCGAAAATATATATTTTTGATACGATATTCTTTCTTATTTAAAAATAAAAAAATAATAATCTGCCCCTCCCCAAAGGATTTTCCCGGCTAAGGTCTTGCATGCCGGTACATATATGCAACGATCTTGTAAAATAAGTAATAAATACAAAAAAAATGTCCATTTCATACTCTTTGTTCATTGGGGGTTTCAACTCTTCCCCCCCCCAAATATCTATGCCGCTGTTCAAGGAAAGGGTCACGAGGGCCCCCGTCGAAGTGAGCCTGGTGGCCGCGTTCGCTCTCGGCGCCCCTGCTGTTTTTTGGGTGTATCCGTTAAGAATATTTTACTGCAACAGTTAACATCTCATAATTGTCTTTGGCTTAATTTTATTTACATCTAACGATAAACTGCCTATAAATATCTTTTCCTGATCCGCAAAGTATCTCTATAAATCACTTTCACTGTATAAACATTGGCATGGGGGTTTAGAGAGGGGCCATAGCTGTTTCCAATGCTCCATGCATAGAATTACTGGCTTATGCAAGGGGTAGACCGTCGATTATCTGAACACATTGTTGCTAGTTCTGATAACCGAATCTTCTAAAAAGTATTGGGTGGAATCACTGACGTATGCAGGGTGGTTGAAGGGGAACGTAACTCCTCATTGCAACGTAATTTTGTATACATAAATATGAATATATGGAGTTGTAACTCCGTACCCCCACACACACACACTTTTAAACTTTTCCGCGCAAGTTAATGTAGAGATTTCAAGTATTACGTAAGCGCCTTAGGTGGCGCGCTGCTGGTCTTATTTCTCCCATGTTAGCCAATGTTATTCTTTGCTCACTAGAGGAGAGGGGGGGGGGGTTGAGATAACCAAAATATCGCTTACGTAATATTTGAACACTAACTGTAGCAAGAAAGCCCGATCACCTGTTGGGATAATCGAAGTCCAACCGCCAGTCGAGGTTTGTATAAGCATAATTTTTCATCAATTCTTAACGATTGGAATTTAGTAATGTAGCAATTCAAAGCTTTTGGGGGCTCAAGTGACTATGTGGAACTGAAGTGGCTATGGGGGGGCACAAATGGCTTTAAAGAAGATTATGTGATGCGGCCTTAGAGAAAACAATGCATTTTGACATCCAATGGAGAACGAGCCCTGAGGCACTCCCTATCTTATGCCGCTGTTAGAATTGTATAAAAATTATTCATTGTACAACATCAATCATCAAGGCCGTAGCTGAATAATATTTTTAAACGCGGTTATCATAATGGCTTGCAACACAAGAGATTAAAAGAGATTATTGAAAGAACAACGTCTTACGTTCAGACCTATCTTCATTTCTTGGAAGACGTTCAGCGGATTTGTCAAGTGTGACTTTAGAACCAGCGCTCCCTTTCCTAACACAAGTTTCTTTATTACAACAACAAAACAGAAAATACGAATAACAAAATATCGTTTAAGCAGCTGATCCGCCTCAAAGAACATGTGTTAAATAAATCTAGCTGCAAATAACCTACCTGCATCTTGGAACAGAATGCAATTTTTAAAACGTAATGTAGTGGGAAGTAACTCACGTTTTTTCCAGTTTGCCTGAATGTTCTCTAATCGAAAATAATTTAGAAACACCTATCACATTTTTCTCTTGGAAAAACGTTTTAACGAATAGACGAAATCTTTTACATTTCTACACATGAGAATGCACCTTCATACACACACAAAAAAAAAGAAAGAATAATGTAAAAAATAAGAGATAGCGTTACGGAGAGAGCGCCATATTTTTTATCATTGAAAAGATCTCGCCTAATTGTTTTGGTTTTTTTTTCCAATTTCACGACATATGACAGCAATGGCTTCTGGGAATACAGTGCCGTTTTCCGGCGGCCACCCTTCCCATCAGCATCATGCACAATCGACGGAGATAGTAATGGCTAGCCACTTTTTCTCTGTACGTAGTGGCAACACATTTGCATGCTGTACGAACGATAAGGGGTTTGACTCGCTCTTTAATTTTACCACGGATCTTTATGATGGGGTTTCATTCACTGGACGGCAGAGGATTGTACTCCTCAAAACATTCTAAGACCTGGTGTAGTATCCCCTGAACTATCCTTGAGCTCTAAAAAACAAATAGAACGTCGGCCATTTTTATTTCAGACATGAAAACTGAATTTACCCGTTTTTTTATTTATGTTGTTGCTTCATCTTAAGTAGAATGAATTGTGCACAGTCATACCTGAAACGAGACAGTACTGTTAGGCCGCGTCCACACATGCAACAGAACACCGTATCGTAACACCGTCACGTATCAAGTCTGGACCGCACTCAGTAACAGAACATCGTAACATTTCCACGTCCCACAAGGTGTCAGGTTTTCCTCGTCACATCAAAGGAATGTTAGAGGGTTACGTTGCACCCCGTGTTCATGTGTTTAGACCGGTTTACGAACAACAGCGTTTTGTCAGTGTAGATTGGATATCGGCGTGAACTGATGGGAAGCAGTGCTGTTACGCACTGATGACACGCGGCAATGTTCTCCCTGTAACATCATCGCGTAACACGGGATGTTATGCGACGATGTTCTGTTGCGTGTCTGTACGCACCCTTAAATTCTTTTGAACTTGATGTGTTCCCGGAGGGTTGTAGCCGGGGGGGGGGGGATGAGCCTCTCGGTAAATTTAATCAACCCATGCCCCCCCCCCTGAAAAATTTTTTTTTCTCAAAATTACCTATTATGGAATTTTGTTATAATTTTTTTGCTTTGAAAAAGTGTACACGATAATAAAAATTGTTCTTCGACGAAAAAAATGTATTCAAAACAGATTTGTACGGTGAATCTTATCTATATTGTGTTTTTAACAAAGGTTCGAGCATTCATCTATTATAACAAGGAGAAAGGAACTTATCTATTTTAGTACACCGTTCTAAGTTTTCAATGCAAAATTTATGTTAAGAAATTTATTCATTAATATTAAATATATTAGTCTGCTTAGATATTTAATTATTAATCTGTTTGTATATTAAATATGTTAATGAAATACCTCAAAACGTTAACGAATCCTAAGCCCCCCCGCTGTTGTAGCTCTCTGAGTGTGTTCGTTGTAGTAATCTGCGTGTTCATAAATGAGTAACATTTCAAATAATATTTGCCATCCTTTTTATGAAAAACATGCAACCAGAAACTATCGCATAGTACGTAGATCTTCGTTAGGCTTGTTGCGCAATAGAGCTTTATTGGCCGCAATAAATTCTTGAAAAGAAACTGAAATTTCCTCTGTCTAGACATATGAAGAAGATGGGAAAGAGAAAGGGGAAGAAAAAAAAAACAATTGATGAGAAGAAAGGGGGGGATGGAAGGCGGGCCTGCTTTCAATGTGTCGGCGTGGTCATTTTTCCGCCTGGAAAAGAGAGTAAAAAAAAGAACAGAAAATTTCCGTTGACCATCAAGGTTGGTCATCCATTTTCGAGTTCGTGAGAGAGAAAGGGAGAAGAGAGAAGGAGACCACTTCTTGAATCGCCACCTGCGAATGGAGAGAAGAAAAAAGAAAGGCAGAAATGGCGCTTCCAAAAAATAAGACAAATCTCAATGCGCGCCAGCTCGATCCTCTTGTTTCTCTTCCGTATATGGAAGGATATGCCCAGAAATCTTTCTGTTTTTCGGCTCTCGAGATTCCTCTTAGAATTCCTGAGGTATAAAAATTGCGATATTTTATTTCCTGGGTATCCATCTGTAAGTGAGAAAGAGAGAGAGGGGGGGGGGTAGGCGAGTTGAAATAAAATGCTACTTATAAGCAGGGGCACCGAGGGGCAACGCGCCCCTCAGGCTCACTTAGACGGCCCCCCCTCTTCCCTGGGGCGGGGACCCCATGACCCCTTCCCTGGGCCCGGGCCCCTGCTGCCCCCCCTTTCGTCGGCTCTGCTTATAAGGGATGAGAAATGAAATAAACTATTCAACCACTATCAGCAAAATATAGTAAAAGCTCGGAATAGCGAACACCTTGGAATGAGTATCCATCCGCTTTTCGGAAGTGTCCTCTGTTCGAGGTGTTCGAGGTGTCCGTTATAGAAGTTTTATTGCATAGGGGTCCCACCAAGTGAGGGACGCGCCAATTAAAAAAAAATTATACGGGAGCAAACGAAAGCACCAAAAATATCAAAGAATTAGGCGTTACGGAAAACAATATACTTTGTTATAGAATGTGGGGGAGCTTGAGGCGTGAGCCCCCCTTTCCCTAAACACTGCCTGGCGTATCGTCCTATATATTTTCAATCCACTCAATTTACTGGATGAAATTTATAAGCCTATAAGTACGTTTACAATTTGGCCACAGTACATTCGTGTTTTTAATATATTTATATATTAAATTTAATATGAGTTTATTCAATATTTCTATTAAAAAATGCATGTGTTATTTTCGTTTAATTTCAGCTTTAAGTGTGTTTTCCGACACATACGATTTTCCTATTAAAATAACTACCGATTTGAGATTTAGCAAAATGTCTCATTCATTTCCTGTTCTTCAGTGCAGACTAACATAAAACCTACAATTATGGAATAAAACGAATTAATATAAGATAGACAGCCTGCGACACGGTATGTTCGTTTTTTTGGTTTAAAAATCCACTTGTACTTGTTGATTTTCCAATGCTCAAAATTGAATAAATCCTCAATCGATTTTAAATTTTAAATCAGAGGGAAAAAGGGAAAAAAAAACCCTCTCTAAACAACAGCGCGAACGCCAACTCCCAGAGGTTGTGCCGCTATTATGTAGCGCGATACAAAGTTGTGGCAACACTTTTAACGTATTACATACATTATGTATTGCGTAGGAAGGTTGCAAAACGACGTCACTTTTACACTTCGGCGACTTATTTCGTTTCAAACTTGAGAAGCGCCCCTGGTCCCGAGGCTATATATTATTTATACGAGAGGGGGTGTTATCGTCTCGAGGGGTTCGATTCCCTCAACGTCTGCTCCATATTTTTTCATAGGGTCGGTCGCTTTACCTTTTTCTTTTGTATGGAGGGAGGGAAGAGGGGAGAAAAGGGATGGAAATATCCTCGGGTTTATTTTTCCATCTGATCCATCCGAGACCTTTGTGGCAGTGATAAGTGACCGCAACCTTCTGTTTGTCTTATAAATCACCCAAAAGTGATAACTTGGGATTTATACCTACCGATAGGGAAAAAAGGAAAAAGATTTCCCTCAAAACCGAAAGCGAAAACTTTTCAACCATAGCAAAGGGGTAAATGTAACAGAAATAAAAAAATTCAAATCTTGTACTTATGGATGATACTTGAAGCTGCGAAAAAGAAAACACAATTATGAAAAGTTCAAAACGTTCTTAAGGTTTTCGATTCTTTAATTCTTGATTTGGTTAAAACCTGTTACTCTAAGACAGTATTGTGCATATTCTTTTGAGGTATTTCCTAACAAGTAAAGTTACAAAAAAAACATACATTTTATTTTCAATATTTTTCAACTTTCAATATTTTTTTAACAACATAGGAGTAAAATGTAAATAATCATTTGCTATATGCTGGCATTACCAGAGGTGTCACCAATAAGGTACAATATCTAACATAGATCTGTACGTTGGCGAAACACTGAAAATTCTCCCCTCCCCATTGAGCCTATAACTCCCTTATGAACTTTCTGGGTACGCCTATGATTATAACATATCATAATAATAATCTTTTACATTTATACGAAGAAAATATATTTATTTTACATCTTACTCTCTCCCTCTTTCTCCGTAGAGGTAACGCATAGCTTAATATGTGCATTAGAAACGTAATCGAGACAAATAATTTTATCATAAATATACAAATAATGTAGTCCAAAATCAAAATGCCATAAATTATGTATAATGACATATCTTCCAATAGCGGACACCTCTATTTAAAGCTTCATTTAGCGTATAATGAAACATGATCAAAAATTCCAAAGAACATAATAAGTTAGCAAACCAGCTGAGTTAGCAGTCCAGAAAACTGTTCGCTGGTACACCCGAGAAAACCGATAAATGTGCTTATTATGTAACGTCTATTATTAACATTTTCTAGATCAATCAAAATGGTACGTATTGTTTTTTATTTATAGTTATTTATCTATTTTTTTTTATCGGCTAAAAATATAGTTTTTGGAGTGTCGCAAAATTTAAGTAATTAGCTTTCGTGTGTCGCGAGCTGAAAAGGATTGAAAATCTCTGGTCTATACAATAGCTCTTTCCTCAACTTAACCCTCTGACTGCTCAATTTTTTTTTTTTTATCAAAATCGCTTCAAAAACTGCATATTTCTTTTTATTACATATTTCAAATCTACATGTAATTGAGAGTTAAAATATGTAGCACATTTTTGTAACCAAAGATGATGAGAGATGAAAGATGGAAAAATTTCATACCCGCGAAAATCGCTTGAAAAGAAAATTTTGTTACTTTCATGTTGCCCGTGGAAATCGCGGGATAAGCAATTAGAGGGTTAAATACCCTTCTATCACATAGTATAAAATTGTATAGTATATTCTTCACACATAGTTCCATTCAATGACCTCCCTAACTGCTGTCGCCCTCTTTCTTTTGCTATTCTCTCACTCTCATTCTACTGAAGTCTTCCTCCACTCCACCTGTCTATTATTTTATGAGGAGTCCCACCTTTCTTCTGCCTTCTGCAATTTAGTCCTTATAATCTTTTTATCCTGAAGGGGAAATTGCCTTTGTGTCTAAAAAGAAAGGTCTTCAACCAGTGTGTATTGCCAGTCCTCTCTTATGGATCAGAGACATGGAGTCTAACAGTTGGAGCAATACGAAAGTTACAGACAACGCAAAGGAGCATGGAGAGGTGCATAGGCGTAGAGTTACATAGGCCCGTGGGGCCCGAGTCCTCCAATAATCTGAAATAAATTGCGATTTTACATATACTGTAATGTATAAACGTACATAAAATACTTCGACCCCCCCCCCCCCACAATAATTTTGAAAAATCTACGTTGATGGAGAGGTGCATGCTTGGAATAACTAGGAGAGATCGAAAAAGAAACACTTGGGTGAGAGAGCAAACTAGAGTAGAGGACATCATTGTTAAAGTAAAAGGACTGAAATGGCGATGGGCTGGGCATATTGCAAGAAGAACTGATCAACGATGGACAACAGAAATTCTGAACTGGATTCCAAGAGACCACCGAAGACCTAGAAAACGTCCTCAAACTAGATGGGTGGATGAAATAAGAAAACAGGTTGGGGTGACGTGGAAGCGAATTGCTCAGGATAGACTTGTGTGGAAAGCATTTGGAGAGACCTTCATCCAGCAGTGGATAGATAATGGTTGAATATGATGATGAATCTTTTTAACCATTAAGTTTCTCCTACTCGTTCTACGTGTCCAACTCATGTAAGTCTCCTTTTTCTTATTTCTATCACAAGACCTAGGTCCTCATGAAGATTGCACATTTCATTAATCTTTCTATATCTCCATTCCCGTTTTCATTAACTGTTGCTCATATTGTTTGAATAGTTTTTTCGTTCCCCTACTTTCAGCAATTCTTTGCCTCTGTGGGTTTGCGCCTCGAGTTCATATAAAGCCACAGGTCTTATTATTGGTTTATATATGGTGAGCTTTGGTTCTTGTGGAACTCGATGCTTCCTGAAGCGCCGAGTATTACCTACTTTTCGCTGTTATTCCTGTTTTAATCCCTGTATCAATATTGTTGCCTTCCATTACAACAACTTTTGAATATTCAAACCGTTGCATACGTTGAACTACACTATGAGGAAACATGCAGCGCAAAATTGGAAAAACTAATTTCTTTGGACGTTAGGATCTACTTGTTTACATGATAAAGTTGGCGAACGTTCATGCTAAATTTGTAATATTTTTAAGGATTGTGTCCGGAGGTTTCGATGATGGCTTTTGAAACTATCTTATAAACTACATTCAGAACGAAATTCCTCTGTAGTTGGAACAATTTCTTTTGTCATTCTTTTTGTGAAGCGGGTGGGTGAGTGTTGAGCTCCATTGTATCGGCATGTTTTCTCTCTCCCACACTTCTCTTGCTTTTGTGTATACTTTGTCTTTCAACTTGTCGCCTTTACATTTTATTAACTCTGTCTGAATACTGTCTGACCAAGAATTCTTCTTATTCTTTATTAATTGTACAACTTCTTCCACTTCTTCCCTCTCTATACTTATTTCTACTCGTTATTAGTTGTGATTTTTTATACCGTGTATTTTTTCTTTTAAATACCACCTATCTCTTCCCCGAAAATCAACATGTCTTCAAAATATTCTGCCCAGCTATTTAATATTTTGGCATCATTCTTTCCTTTGTTTTTACACAGTGTCCTTCTCAGCTGGCAATTTCTTTTTACTTCACCAGTTTTCTTGAACACATTTCTTCTTTCTTTTCTTTCTTTCTTTCTTTCTTCATTCCTTCCTTCCAAGTTCACATTTTGCTTCATTTCTCATATTAAGAAAAAGTTCGTAGGTGGTTTTTGTTTTTCTTAGCAAAACATTGTCTTTTGCGCCTCAATTCTTCTTACTTTTTTTTGCAATCATCATCAAATCATTTTTCAAAATTTTTGTGCGTAATGACTTCGGTCACTACTGTTTTAATAATATTTTGAAGAACCTTCTTTTATTTTCTATTTCTCCCTCCTCATGTTTGATTCTCCGAATTCTTAATCTTTCTGTAATAGATTCTTGGTATTCCTTCCTTACTAGAAGGTCGTCTTTTAATATTTGTATGTTTTATTGCTTTTTTCCTCTTTCCTCTTTTTTTTTTTATTTTTCTTTCTCGAATGTTTCCAATTCTCTGTCAGTATTGGATACGCACCATGAAGTGGTCGGAGTCAATATCCGCTCTTCTACATGTTTTGACAACCATGACATCTGATCCGTGTCTTTGCTCTATCAAGAAATGGCCAACTTAGTTCTTTGTTTTACCATTTGTCCCTGTTACTTCGTGTATATTCGTATGATTGAAATATGGTCATGTTTTATTACTGCAAGATAAAGGAGACGTAGCCAGTTGTTGTTGCTAATGTCATGTCCACTATGGTTACCCACCCAGTGCTGGTCTGAACTGTTCTTCCTTCCGCAGCTTTGTATTCATATCTCTCCGTAATATTTGACATGTTTGGGTATCTTACCAAAGGTTTGTTTTATATCATATAAAACATTTTTTTGTAACTTTAAATAAAATGTTCAAATGCTCATTATTGAAACCGATTCCAATAATAATACTGTTCAAGATGGAAAAACAAATCCTTCTCTATACTACCTTAGTATTTGAAGAAGAAATAATAGAGGGAAAAGTCGACAATCATAGAAACTGGCGATGGTTTCAACTGGGAACATTGAAAATGAAAAATGGAAAGTAGAATTTCAGCAACATAAGAGATGGCACTGGAAATAAATGTAGTGACTCCCAAAATCTAAAACGAACACAACAATAGCAAATGCAAACTTTGTATCATAAAAAACGAATCTCCTAACTCTCTTATTAGCGGCTGCAGTAAAATAACACAGACTAATTACAAAAAAATAGATCCGACAGAGTAGCCACAATAACGAATAATTACTGGGAACATGAATCGAAGAGACTACCGAAAACAGAGAAGTTAAAATTATTTGGGATTTTCATCTACAAACGAAAGGATACACTTAGAACCAGTGGGGTGGTGTTGATGAGGGTTGTGTCCCCTATTGCAATCAAGTTCTGTATATTTACTACATGAATATATACGGAATTGTAACTCACTAACCCCCCCCCCATTGAGCCTATAACCCCCCTTATGAACTTTCTGCGTACGCCTATGGTTAGAACCTAATGCTTCTAATGTAAGTCTTGTTAAAGAAAAATGAGGCTTGCTCTGTAGAGATGGCAATCTCTGGTGACAATAGAATTAAAGGTAAAGCATTTTCAAAGGTCACTAAATGTCGTGTCCCAGCAATAGAACTCAGCAGACTCTGGTAAAAAGCAGATAACAGTTATCTCAATAGAAATCGCTGCAGTGGGAGGAGTCGCACCCAACTTAAAATTTCTTTTGAAAAAATTGGACATTACAGACATAGCTATGACAGACTTGCGAAACAGTCCTTACTGGGCACATTTTACATTTTAAGAAGGTATATGGACAGTTATTGTGTCTCTGGATCAGACTTTAACTAAATCAGCAACTCCAGGTTAAGGAGATATTTTAATATTTCGGTAGTGCTGTGATATACGGTAACGTACAGCGGCAATAAGAATAACAGTTTATTTGATCTGCGATTCATATTAGATGGATATTTATTGAAAAATTTGAGGCGATGTGTCACATAATAAATGTCAAACACACTAATAAACACAAGTGAGTAAGAATAGGAAGAACATAAGCATAAAAGCACATTGTAAATGCCGATTATTTGGTTGAATATTCATGGCGCAAAGGCAGCAATTCAGAAAGAATGCTAAAGAGGACGAGACCACAAGGATACGAACCCGAAACCTTTCGATAACCTGCCGCATGCTCTGTCAATTGAGCTACGGTCTACAGCAAAAGCAGGAATATAGAAAAAGTGAACGTGTTATTTAGAAAGATATTTTTGATACAATAATGACAGCTAAAGAGATTAGGAAAAGAATTAGACAAGCCAAAACAAAATTCTCTGAGTCGGAAAACGAATCTTATGTGAAAGAAATATTAATCTGTAAGTGGAACTACTAATTCAAATATGCAATATATTTTTTTTTCTTTATATGAATATGAGACCTGGACGGTCATGAAAGATGTCAAACCAAAATTGAAGCTTTTAAAATATGACCCTAAACAAGAATGACGAAAACAAAACAGATTGACATGATTTCCAAGGCAAAATCAATCGAACCCAAAGCGAAGTATTGTCACAACAACACATAAAACACACAGAAATGAATATAAAAGAAGAAAATTAGTTTATTTTGAACGCATAATTGTCTGAACTGAGAACCGAGCTATATAGAAATAGTATAAAATATAAAAGAATGGAAACATGCAGCAAATACCAGATAAATCCAAGGAGATAAATAATAATAGTTTGTTTGAGAAAAAGTAAGAATGTTATTGTTGGGCAGAGTGAGAGGGAGAGATTGACAAATGATTACAAACACGGATAGAAAATAATTTAGGTCGTTTAGATGGCTGAGAGATTAACTCCTTATTTGTTTGGGGTTTTTTTTTTCCAGAGACCGGTCTTAGAGGTCATCAGTATATAGGAGTAATGATTATATGTATACAGGAAAGAAAAGAGCAAATATAGTGTTCGTTGGATATATTAAATGGTATTTTCCTTATTCTTAAACTATTTAATTTATAAATTCTACATACAACTATAACATATATAAATGTGAAGACTAATATCCTTATGCTCTGAATTACCATTTAATTTTGTTATATGTGTGAAATAATGGAAGAGTTGGTGGGGTTTGGGTATGTGATTACCCAATATAGGTAAACGGAATTCAAAGCTACGTTTAAAAGTTTTTCAATCGAATATCCGCAGTTATTTATATCTATGTTATTTAAGAAGCGTGTGTATTAATTACTATTGACAGGCATCAGTTCAACAGAGAAAAAAACTTTAATAATTCAACAAAAAACAATTGTCGTTTAAAGATTTAAACACCGTAATGTACTCACGTAGCAAGATGTTCGACAAGTCCAACATAACTCAAACATTTAGAATTAACCTGGTTAATATTAATTTAGTGGTAAATTCATAGGCGTAGGCAGAAAGTTCATAAGGGAGGGATTATAGGCTCAATGGGGGGTTACAGAGCTACAACTCACATATTCCTATGTTAAATATACAAAATTTCATTGAAATGGGGATTATAAACCCCGTCAATACCCCTCTGCGTACGCCAATGGGTAAATTGCGAAACGAAACTTCAAGTAAACGAGTAACGTCAGAAAGAGTCGTAAGCGAAATTAAAACAAAAAAAAAGAAATTGCTGCTCGCAAAACATGGAACTAACGAATGTGTGAAGCAAATTACGAACAGTATATTATACATTCGGCAACTCAAAAACGTCCTTAATTATCCACAAAATTAATACAAAGCACACATTAAAATATATGAAATACGTACGGGGGTTTGAAAATATGGCGTCGTAAGCACTGGCTTGGGCCCAAGGACGCTGTCAGATTGAAATATGGGGGTGGGGAGGAAGGCCTTAAAAAATGAAAATTTTCTACCTCACCTTTTTAATTTTATTTCTTTTTTTGTAAAAAAAAAATCAAAACATGGAGGGGAACAATGGCCTTCCCCTGTCGACCTACATGGTTTGGGCTGGAAAATATTACACTTGGTCGTGTCTTGGAATGTATTACGCATATTGGTTTGATTGATTGATTGTTTGGCTTTTTTATGGCGCAAGAGCATCTGGGCTATACTGCGCCAAACATGGTAAACGCATATTGGTAAGATATTACCACAGAAATATGAAGATTCATAAATTTTTTTTCCTAACTTTAATATAATCTAATCATATCATTTACAATGGAAACATATTCTGTAGCATTTTCTTTTTCATTTTTATTTGAAAGTTTTTTGAAAACTTAAGAAAAATTGAATTAATCACACAAGATTGAATTACAAGCGGATTAGAAAAATACACACTTTTTGAAAAATTTATGAAAAATTTATGAAAAATTTTCAGAAATATGCCAAAATATGCAGGAATATTTAAAATATTAAAAATACGCGCACAAAGGCGAAATAAGCACAAATATGCAAAAACATTCAAGTGCATAGGAATCTGGGCCCTACGGATGAGGCACTTTCAGAAAGCTAACATCTAACAGAAATTTAATAAATAATTTAAATTAAAAAATGGTTTTATGTAATGTGCATTTCACGCCAGTCAAATGGTGTTTATCGTATCTTATTCCAGGATTTGCATAATTGGCCATTTGCGACGATCACATTCCGTTGAAACAGTGTTTCCAAACATTGACTGGTCAAGGATCACCCTAAACATACCTTTATTTGTGTCGAGATTACCTAGGGCGGAAATCTATGGACTTTTCCCCTGGAGAAAAATGAAAAATATAATCTCTGGGAAATGCGAACAACATTTTAAAAGATAATTATTATAGTCCTAGTGAATGGATGGATTCAAGCTACAGTTGAATTAGAACAGTTATTCACGCACATACAGTTTGAAGTGAATATATATATGTGTGTGTGTGTGTGTGTGTAAAAGCAATCTAATACCGAATGACATCTCTAAAATCTTGACGCAACATTTGCATGTATATTCAAAACCACTGAATAACTCCAAAATTATAAGTCAGATTGAAATGATTGTGTTATCATTCTAACCGGTATATAGGTGCGTTTCCACTAGAATATGGTCACATGTGCAGTATGCGAGGGGTGGGAATCGATGCAAAACAGATATTTTGGGCGTCGGAGGAAATTTCCAATCAGTGTAGCTTGTGTCTCCGAGCAGCTTCGGTGCTGGTTTTGATCTCGAACGATAGAGCTCGATAAGGCCTATACGTTTCATGTTCATTTCAAAACATTTAACCAGTTTTAGATAGCGAAAAAAATTTAAAAAAAAAAAGTTTTTCACAGTGTCGGTCAAAACTTGCGTAAATGCTGGCATGACATATAGAAGACTCGTATCATCGGAAAGAGTGTCTCAGTAGCTATCCAGAGATGTATCATTATCAATGGCTGAGAGAGTCAGGAGGTGAAAGGCACGCAAAAATGCGACGTCGGCGGCGATATCAATCATGGTTTCTGTGTAACAATAACTGTATGAATCCATTTCTGAGTTCCATTCAGACTGCTGTCATAAACGACGTTAGATGGGGAACGTTAGTTCCTCGACTATGCATCCTGTCACACTCATCATCTTTTCCATTAGTATACGCACATTATAAATCCAATCATTCCCTCTTTAAGGCAAAAATTTCAAGCCACTTTATAATACAGTCGGAACCGCTTATATCGAAGATTATACCGGCTCCATTCAGGTTCGTTGTAAGCAGCTTCTACTCATAAGCGTACGCAGAAAGTTCGTAGGGGGGGTTATAGGGTATAAGGTTATAGGTTATAAGGGGGGTTATAGGCTCAATGGGGGGGGGGTACAGATCTACAACTCATATGTTCCTACGTTAAATAGGGGTTATAACCCCCATCAATACCCCCCTGCGTACGTCAATGGTTCTACTGTATTATATCCTTATGAAAATTGCATTGGGATGGGCAGGATATCTCTTTTTGGAGAATGAATTCCGCCATTCCCATTCTTTAAGAAGAATGCATACTTTCAGGGGCGGCCCGAGGTTGATTTTGAACCCGGGCGACCTAGCACGGATTGCCCGCCCCCTCCGTCTGGCGAAAACAGGAGATTTTCACAGATGCACAGTGAGCCATATACCCTATAAAAGTGGCCAAAAGTCTCTGAAAGAATTTCTCCAAAGATATTTCTCAAAATTTCTCTTAACTTGTCTCTTTGTAGAGAGATTTTCTACTGTTGGGTCAATTAAAAAAAAAAATTGAACTTTAGTTTGGTGCCCTCATCCAAACGGGGTTCTGGACGGCAGCCTGGCTCTTAAGCCGCCCTTGCATACTTTAGTCTCATTCCTATTATTTAAAGGCAATGAGGCCTTTGGTACTCATTCACTTTGAGTCATTCATTCGTTCGCAAAGTGGGAATGATCGTTTCATTAAGTGAATGAATTATTATTCCCATTCACTTTATTTGGTGCATCCTTTTCTGCCGTTCGCGTTTTTCGCGGCCCAATAATCCATTAGTTAACTGCACCACCTTCGGGTCAGTTCGGCTAGGTTCCATTTTCAGTAGGCTTGGCTGTGTGTAAGTATATCATGATTCGGAGTACAAGTGCACCAAATGATTCATCAAAGGAATGAACGAATCAATTTTTGTTCATCTGTCATCAACTAGAAGACTCGTTCAGTGAGTCGGTTAGTGAACGACGTGACACACCGCTAGGGGCCACTTTAAGACGTCGGTTCGATCGTAGATGATCCACGATGACGTCACAAGGTGTAAATACGCCAACAAACGTTTCCTTTCTTCCTGCCTTCACATTTCTAATTTGCCCTGCGGTGGCGCAGTGTGGTAACGCGTTCGCCTAGTACGCCGTTAATCCGGGTTCGACTCCCAGCAGTGCAAAGAACGCTTACTCAGAGATCTCATAAAGATCGCACTGCTCACTGTAGTCCGGGGTTTGGTTCCCTAGGCCTTAAGAGGTTCGGATTCCTCGGAAAATTGTAGGTCCAGAGGTTCGGATTCCTCGGAAAACAGTAGGTCCCGGCGCAGCATGACCATTGTAGTCTTTGAGCCGTAAAACCACAAACAAACATTTCTAATTAGGCTTAAACATCAATTATACCAAAAATTTTTAATTCTGTTGAAAAAGTGCTAAAAATAAAGTAAGATTATGTGGTGCTATAGCGGTAACATGTTGGACAACCATGCAGAGGTTCCGGGTTTGAATACAGTTGGTACCCAGGGTTTGCCGTTTCATCCATTGATCCGTATTTTGAGGTTTGATTCTTTCAGCAACAGTGCTTTGGATTCCTCGGAAAAGTACAGACCTTTGCGCAACTTGAGTTTAGTTATCGTTGCACTTTGAAGCTGGAATAAATATCAGAAATAAAATACGGTAGAACTTGCCTAAAGTGACCACCTTTGGTTCTGGGCTGCAATGGTTACCACAGATAGATGGCCACTATACATAACAAACTTTGGTGTAGGCATGGCTAAGTCCATACCAGTTTTCTCTCATTAAAAGTGGTCACTTTACTCAGGTGGTCACTGTACTCAGGTGGTCACTTTACCAGGTTTCACTGTAACTGAATAAAATACAGAAAGTTGAACACGTCTTTAGAAGTGGAGATAGAACGAATTTCTCTTCGGCAGATTTATAAATCTATAATACCTTTACACTTCCTCTTTTACCAATTCTCCTCGTCAGATATACATATAGTTCGTTCACGAAAAGTAGTCCGATGGTACCGTTAGAATTAACGGGAGCTGACGTCACAAACGGCCTAGCCGATTACAGCAGAGGGGAGGACGTCATTTCAGAACTGGTTTTCAGCAGACGGTTGTCTGGCCAAAAATCAGTTCTGAAATGACACCCTTCCCTCTGCTGGAATCGGCTATGCCCTTTGTGACGTCAGCTCCCCTTATTTTCTAACGGTACCATCGGACTACTTTTGGTGAATGGACTATACATTACTGCCGAAAATTAAAATAGCGAAAAATGTAAAGAAGATCATAAGGGGTGATCTGGGGCGGGATCGATGGCTAAGTGTGACCTCAGTACCAAGATAGGTTTACACACAAGTAACTTACGAAGAATCGAACATAGTCTGCTCAAAAAGCGGCGTGGTGTTAACCCTCTGACTGCTTATCCCGCGATTTCCACGGGCAACATGAAAGTAACAAAATTTGCTCATCCCTCGATTTTCGCGAGTATGCAATTCCCCCCCTCCCCCGCATTTAAAAGCGCATCCGTTCCCCCCCCAATTAACCTTCGATAATGCATTTTCTACAATATTAGACATTGAGTCGTGTTTTTGACTCATGAGTTGGTCTCATGAGTGCTGTTCAGCTGCAGTTTGTTTTGGTGAAATGCAAATCAGGCAAACCTCTAATAATACCAGTTGTTGTTTGTGATTACAATTGGGCGATGCCGATTTATGTGACAAGAAATGTCATATTATTCTACTTTCAGGAAACAAGGAAAGTTTTTATGTAAACATTTCCCGACAATTTTTGGATTAATTTCTGTGGAATACTTATACATTTCACAAAATAAGGGACAACCCATTGCAAAATTAAAACTTCTGGAGTTTCGTATGCAAATATTGAGCAAAGAAAGTATTCCAAAAGTATTCAGATGTACACGTGTGGTACACCTTGAAGACCTAATTATACTCTTAACCTTTGAAATTGAACAGCTGTCATATTTTCGAGCTACTACCTCCTAATCCCATAAATAAAGACCTTGCAGGACAATGTGCTGTTTGCTGCTCCGAACAAAAACTACAACTGGCAAAAAATTCGCAAAGAAACACGAATTTGAATGTGACGAATGTGAAGTAGGACTTTGCCTGGTACCTTGTTTTGAAATTTACTACACTAAACTTAATTTTTAGTGTAATTTGTGTAAATATTGAATATTTTCATTAGTGTACATAATTTACATTTGTATTCTATAAAGTAAACCGTAATTTAAGCAAGATTTTCAGAAATTTTGTCTTTATATGATTACTCTTAAAATTGATTTTTATGAAAGCCTGTTCTTATGCACGAAATTTATATTAAAAAAATCTTGTTTACAAAAATGTGCTACATATTTTAACTCTCAAATGCATATAGATTTGAAATATGTAATAAAAATATATGCAATTTTTGAAGCGACTTTGATAAAAAAAAAAAAATTGAGCAATCGGAGAGTTAACCACTGGTGCGCATAGTTTAAGCTGGTTCAAAATTGCTGTCGCAAAAATGCTAAAATGGGGCAAAAAAGTTGTAGCAAAATGCTAAAAAATATTAGTTGCTTTCGTTGCTCGAAAAATCGTATCAATGAAATTATTTATATCAACGATGCTTAACAGGTGCTGTTAAGAATTTTGAAGAGGAAACGAAAAGGAACAAGAAAAGATCGCTGAAGTGCAAAATGGATATTCTGGAATCGGGGAATCCTGTTTTCAGAGAATAAACTGTGGTTAAAAATGCCTGTGGCATTTTCGCGATGGGCAATAATTTTTTCTTCGCATTTTCGAGCAACTCGTCGCATTTTGCGAAAAATGCGACTGCAGCTTAAACCCTGCTGGTATAGGTCTGGAAACCGCGGTGGTGCAATGGTAACATGTTCAACTAGTGGGGCCATTAACCCGGATTCGACTCCTCGTGGAAGAAAAAAGACGCTTACCGTCTAACTGCTTACCGTAGTCCGGAGGTTGATTTCCTAGATCTTAAGAGGTCCGGATTCCTCGGAAAAACCTGAGTCCAATGTCCCACGGTTGCGTAGTGGTAACGCATTCATTCATCGTGCCGTTAATCTGGGTCCAGCTCTCAATAATATCGTAAAATGCGTGTTCTTTTTTTCTGTCTACCGTAGTGCAGGGTTTGGTTTGTTAGGTCTTAAGAGGTCCGGTTTCATCGGGAAGAACATGTCAAATGCCCTACGGTTGCGTAGTGGTAACGCATTCATTCTTCATGCCATTAAAATGGGCTTAACTCTCAATGGCATAGTAGAAAACTTATCTGTTCCTGCCCATCGTAGTCCGGAGGTTGGTTGCGTTGGGAAAAGAGATTCGAATTCCTCGGAAGACTGTGGGTCCCGGTGCAGCATAACAATTGCTGTCCTTGCGCCATAAAACGCAATTAAAACTAGTGTGAATCCGGACTAGGCTTAAGATATGTGTCGGTCCCCTCGACCAATACGTTTACATTCGAAAAGACGACATGGTGATGGAGCGTTAACATTTTATCAAAGTTTGCACACACACCCCCCGCGGAAAAACCCTGGATCCGCCACCGATTTTGATTCATAAGAAATAATAACTCTACTTTTACATTGGATTTTGATCTTTGATTACCGTATAATGGACATTATACTGTTATCAAAATAGAGTTGAACCTCGTTAGGACGAACATGAAGGGGGAATAGAAAATCTGTTCGCATTACAGTTCGTCTTATCCAGAAGTTCATGGGGTTATAAATCAACGGGTGGGTGGGTGGTTATAGAGATACAACTCACATATTCCTATGTTAAATATACAAAATTTCATTGCAAAAAGGGGGGGTTACAACCCCATCAACACCACCTGCGTACGCCAATGAAGATAGTATGATATATAATCTGACAGGACTTTAGAAAACGGTTCGTATTAAAGGTAATTCGTCTTAAGCGTGTTTGTCTTAACGTGGTTCGACTGTATTTCGTAAGAAATTAACCTTATTATCTGTAATGTGGATTTCCAAATGCATTATGGGATACACACACAGCAGTGAGGAAATGCGACTGTCGTAAATAAATGATCCGAGGCAATATCGTTTCATTTTTAAACCGATACAAAATCGAAATAAATGCAATGATGATTCAAACCTGGATTGGAGTTAATACATTGTCGGAAAACTAGTGACCCAGATAATAGAAAGTAATAAGAAGTTTTTGATTGTATGCTTTAAGTTTGATTATTATATCCTCAGATGAACTATAGTGACTTCAAACCCGGTGGCATGTGATTAAAACGGCCAGATCTAGCGAGCTCTGTGGCAAGTTCTAATAAAAGTGTTCGGTTAAAATATTTGGTATTTATGCAAATAACAACATATATATAGTGGTGGATCCAAGGGGGGAATTAGAGAAATTTCTCCCTCCCAAATCCATAAAAATGGGTAATCAGATAAAATGGCGACAGGCAGAATGGCGAAATTCTGGCTAGGACAAAATGGCGACAGACAAAGTGGAGAAAATTTGAGACGGACGGAATAAGCTGAAGAGATTACGGGCGGACAGAAATGTGGCGAAAGTAGTGGCGCGATACATTGTGAGGGGCACAAAGCAACAAAATAAAGTGAATGGGGACTTTATTGGGGGCATTGGGCCTCAAAAGCTAGTGGAGGTTACAGTAGTGGTTAATCGATTGATCAATGTCCGTTTCGTTTAAAGCACACAGCCGCCCCACACCCACCCCGCCGGTCTCTTGTGGTTCAATGCTCCCTTTGGCCCAGTGTATTAAATGCTATAACCACCATTACTTTTTTGGTCCAATAAAGGCTCTCTGTATCCGCCACTGTTTGTTGCTTTGTGTCCCCGGAAAAATTTGGCTATTTCGTTCGCCCCAAATACCAAAAGTCTCGCCATATTGCCTTCCCCCAAATACCGAAGGTTTCGCCGTTTCGTTCGTCGCCCAAATATCCGTTGGCTTTTTGTTCGTCGCCTTTTTGTCCTAAAATCATAAAAATGTGATGGAAATAGGTTTTTAACGAAGACTGATTATAATGACCAACTTCATATAGCAACGAAATTTTTACAAAAAGTTTGATTTCCCATTTTATTTATTTTTTAAATTGCTCGTTAAATCCGGGGTCCAAAAAAGGCTTGTTCACTAAAAGCAGTTAAACTGTATTGCGCTTAATCATTATACCAAATAAAATCCATATTTTCCTCATTAAATCCGGTAGCTCGTTAAATGCGAACTCATTATTCTTGTATTTTACACCCTCCCCAGAGAGAAAAAAAACAAAAAACTTCTGGATTCGTTGGATTCGTCTCTGACATATAGAAGATAGATTTATTGAAATCAATAACTATCATCATAGCCAAGGATGTTGCAATCAATATTAGATGATAAATCGCTTGAAAAGAAAGGAATCATTTCTTGACGCCTGGTGGGGCCCCAAACCCACAACCACTATATAACAGGCCAAGTGCTCTTACCCGATAAGCTATAGACATTAATCAAGCTCCTCTCTGCTAGCGAATATTAAGCTTCATGAAGTCTACAAGCTCGCAATTAATGAGACAGTGCTCGGATTGCTTTTTAAACTAAATAGACAAAGCAAAGAAGCCGAACGTCCCCACAAGTGACAAAGCTAGTCTCCCCCCCCCCCCGTGATGGTCCATCCATAAATCACAAGTTTTTGTTTGAAGTTCATTATCTTTAATATCCAAGGTTCTGAATAGTGAAACTTCGACATTTGTTAATAAACGATATTAAAATAACGCTTAAACTTGAACAAGCAAGTGAAAGAAAATCGTCAAAGGTCGATATTTAAATTTAGCGGGTTTCAATTAACATTAACTCGCAACTCTCTAATCCAGCCGTCTCTAAATCGCAACTCTCTAATTCTCAAGTAACTCGGTAGGTTTTCAGCATTAACAACAACCATCATTATTGCATTTACGGAAGACCTTTACCTTACCCTTTTTATTGCGTACAGACAGGCAGACAGGAAAGCCAAAAGCAATAGTGGGTTCAATATCTATTGAAACCTGCTAATAATATCGCTACTTACAAAGGTTCCGGCGGGATTAACAGGCCCGGGCCTACACGTAAATTCGGGACTAACATACTGTGGAAAAGAATAATACAGGTCGTATACAAAGGAAGAGAATTTAAACATCAATTTTGTAGATCAACATTTTTATGAAATTTTTCTTATTTTATTGATAAATTTTTAAGTTTATTGATCGATTTTCGTACTTGGTTTTCGTCGTCAGCATTTTTCATCATAATTTCTTTGCCTATTTCATAATTTTCGCCAATTTCCAAACCAATACAGCGATTCATAGCAGAGTTAATGAGCCAATTTAGAAAAAGAATGGAGTTATGACTATTATAGGTCAAGTGTATACTTGTATATGCATTAGTTAAAACATAGTAATGTAGCGTTAACAAGTAGAATTCTGATTTGCAATAAACCAATTTTTATGCTTTTTTCAACGTCTGCAAAGGCGTCTGAGACGCAAGATAAAAGCTATCGCTATGTATTTCTAGAATAAAAATTGCTCCTTTGTCTGAACTACAAAATGGATACAGAGCCCATGGCTAGTTAAAGGGTGGAACGATAAGCCATTTATGGCCAACAAATGGCTAAATGCACCATTAGGGACCAAACCGTTTAAGAGCGCCCTTCCTTTTTTTTATTTTCCGTTTTCACCAGAAAATAGATGCTTGCTCAAAAAAGGGGAGAAGAATCGGTCGGCGCATAATAAAAAAATCGCGTCCGGCTCCCCACCTACCCTATTTAAAAGCCATATAAATGTCAGAAAAAGAAAATTTAGGGGGAGTTGGAAAAACTCCTCCTGATTCTTTTTTCCGGAGGAAGACATCTGTAGCTACCGAGCATCCCCTGTTAAATGGGATACCCATCACTCAAACGCTAGGCATAACCCATTTACTCATTGCCCGGAGGTTCACTTTTTGCGACCCTTCTCTTTATCGTCCTCTTCAAGTCCAGGGAGAGGGGGTGTGGCTTAAAAAATCTTACTTTTTTGCCATTCAAAGAAACTGTTTTCTTAAACTGTCAACTTCTATGGATAACTCCATCCGTATTCTTTCTCCATAAACAAGTTCCCTAACTTGCAAGACAGGTTATAATACTAAATTTTAACAACCGAATTTTGGGTGGCATAGGTAGTGTTTATTTTTATTACGCGAAATCCCAGAAATAGATAAAACAGCGATAACTTGCATGAAATTGTGGGAATTTTTTTCTTGGAAAAAAAAAAAAAATGTTTGTAGTAGAATCCCTATTATCTTGACTTCGTTTATCCAAAATAATCACATGTCCCACAGTTTTCGCCATTTTATCCGATTACCGAAATAACCTTCTGCATTTTCTCCACTTTCAGTAGACATTTTTTATATTATTTATAAAAGAGAAAAAAAAAAAGGTAAAAATATATTGAGTATATTGTTCATAACTCGCTAAAAGAAAAATTACGATTCCAGAAGTAAAATGAAGTAATGTGGAATTAAATTTTAAAAAACTTAAAAATTAAAAACAGACTGGAATTTAATGGTACACAGTATACACACTGGCGTACGCAGGGGGTTTATAACCTCCATTGCAATGCAATTTTGTGCTTGCGCAAGGGCGATTGATGGGGGTTGTCACCCTTCTATTGATATGAAATTTTGTAAATATACCTATAAATTTATGGAGTTGTAGCTATGTAACCCGCCCCCATTACATCTGTAACTCCGCCTTATGAACTTTCCGCGTACGCCTATATTCCTGCAAAAATTGTATTTTTCAAAAGTTTCAATTGCTTCCTTTCTCATAAGCCTTTTACCGCGTAGCGAGTAAGAACAAGTACGCAAGGCCAACAGATACAATAGGAACTTCTCTCATCGGAATCGATTGGAATCGAGCATTATATCGGCGAATCGAAATTTCTGCATAATCAAAAATGCATCGATTCAGAGACCCGGCACCAGTTTGAGTACTAATTAAAAGCATGTATTTTGATGGTGTGTGTATAGATTTACCAAGAAAGGAATGTTGTTATTTTAAAATAAATAGTTTCCCGATACTTTTTATCTTGAAATTATTTACTTAAAATATTTTACAACGATTTGTGATGAAGTTCCGTTTAACGCGATCTGGATTGCTTTTGCTTTACAGTTTTATTACGGACAGGGCCGGAGATGGGAGTTTATGGACCTTGGACAGTTTAGCAGATCGCCCCCACCCTCAACCTTAATTTTAGGCTTAACGATAAATTATGTCCGTTACGTTATTGAAGTTCCGCACCGAACCCCTTAAAATCAGGGCCGGATTTAGGGTACGGGGCGCCCTGGGACCAACAATTTTTGGACTCCACCATCCATTGCGATAACTAGGGGACTAACCCTTCAGAAAATTTCTTCTAAGCATTGAATTATACGGTTCAGCCGCCACCTAGAAAAAAGTTAGCCGCCTAGACTTCGAAGCTAGTTACGCCCATAACCCCGGTACTAGCAGAAATAAATAAAATTTTGTCGTTCCGCCCCCTCAAATGCAACGAAAAATCTCGGAGGATAGGGAAGGGGCGACATTTATGATTAGCCTACCTTATGTGCATCATTATAAGATATAATAACGATATTTTTATAAACAAATTTAGTTTATTCGGTGATTTTTTTTTTTATATTGCGGGGGATATTGCAAGGGCAGATATAGAACAAAATTTAAGGGAGGGCGTAAAGCTTGAAAATTTCACTTACAAGTTTAGTTTAAATATTTTTTCTTGAAAATAATCATTTTTTAATATAAACTTATTAACCTCAGGAGGGCACAAGCCTTCCCCCCCCGCCTGAATCCGGCCTTGGGGGCGAAGATTGTTAAACGCCGTTTTTTCAGCATTTTGAATTTAAAACAAAAGGGTAGAAGGTGCCTTCTCAAGGAGGACTACTGATCGACAGAATTCTACGGTAAATAAATTATAATTTAAAAAAAAAAGAAAATCCGCAGCCTCTTGTGCCCCTAAAAATTTTGCGCCTTGGGCAAGTGCACATTTATAAATCCGACACTGCTTAAAATCCGGGGCCCGTGTGTTGTTTCCCCTTTTATCACCCCCCCTTTCCTCAGACACTGATTATGGAGTTCTTTAACAGTATTTAGCCATAAGGAAAAAATAATCGCCACGTCGGTTAACAGGGACGTCCGGATAAAAGGGTATCGGATAATAGAGGTTCTATGACATACGCTCCTTATAAAGTATGATGGCCAACTTCGGATATCGGAAAAGTGTCATGGCATTCATGAAACAGTATACCTTATTTAAAGAATGAAATGAAAACAAGTAGTCTGGTTATATTTATATATAATATAAAATATATGAAGTGGATGTGTGTATTTATATTTATTTGCAATAATAAATTGGGTGCTACGTTGAGAGGAGAGGAAAAAAAGCAAGTTATATATGTAGATTCACGGTGAGCAAAAACGTCGTCGGCGCTTCAGGCTTCGGATAACGACCACGACTGCCCCTTAGTTAAAAATAGAAATCTAGGAAGAAATGATGGGGGGGAAAATCTCCAGATTTAGGGGCTTGGGAGCCAGAAACCCGACTGGAAAGATTGTTTTGAACTAATCGTTTATCCTGGAGGTTCGGTGTCCTTTTGTGGTCCGATGTTTCTATAACTAGCGGGGGTGGGGAATGGTAAATACTCAGAAACCGAAGCTGCTTTGCAAAAAAAACACAAAAAAAAAAACGACAACAGCAACAAAACACAACGTATAATAGGTTCGCAAAGTGTTTCTCTTGAATTGGTTAACTTAATGGTTTTCAAGTTCTACTTTTGCCTACGGAGTTTTGTAGGGATGTTTCAAAGTGTTGCCAGATTGTGCACAAGGGGGTGGGGTTAAAACCTCATTTGAACAATGTTATTGGCTGTTAAATAAATTTCGCTAATGGAGAACATTTTGTACCCCCGGCGGCCACCCTTCCCAATGAAACCCTTGCAAAAAGAAGAAGAAGAACATTTTGTACCTACTGCGAAGTCCCCGTTGTTATCAAAAACATACCATTTTTTTTTTTAAAATCCTGTGTACGCACGTGTTAGCTGAGTAATATTTAAAAGCTATATGGTAATAGTAGTAGCGGTTCTTTTAGTAGTACCCTACGCAGGGCATACGCGAAAGTAGAAAGTTCATAAAGGGGGTGGGAAGGGGTTACAGAGCTACAACCCCATATATTCACATGTAGCTGTTCAAGTATTACGCGTAAACATCTTTGTGTGTGTGTGTAAGAAATCTGCTTATTCTTGCTAACAGCTGGGTGGGGTCTGAATCATGCTTACAAGACACAGAAAAAAAAAATTGCATATAGTCACAAAGTGACAACCGCCGTGATCGAACTGCGATATTTGGATGTACGACACACTATGAATAGAAAATATAAAACATAAAATAAACATAATCCTAGTTGCATATTTAATTATGTAAAAATTTATTATATATTTTTATACATAATTAAATATTTAACTGTATATAAAAATGAGAGTGACTCTCAGACTTTTTTTTTTCGCTCAGGAGCCCTTTTCTATGTTTGCCGTGCCCCCACTTGCATTTTTAAATTATATAATGAATGTATTATTTTTAATAAATGTATTTTATCAATCCATTTATTATACGCTATTTCCTTACAACATAAGAAGTATTAATAATGAAAATGTAACTACTTAAAAATACTTTATAATACTATAAAAATAGCTATTAACAGCATACTAGAGCCTTTTTAAATGCGACAATTTGTTGTAATTACGCTCTATTTATGAATAAGCGTTTAAAATATTATAACAAACTTATAAATGGGTCAGGGTTTAGCTGCAGTCGCATTTTTCGCAAAATGCGACCAGTTGCTAGAAAATGCGAAGAAAAAATAATTGCCGATCGCGGAAATGCGACAGGCATTTTTAACCACAGTTTATTCTCTGAAAGCAGGATTTCTCGATTCCAGAATATCCGTTTTGTACTTCAGCGATCTTTTCTTGTTCCTTTTTGTTTCCTCTTCAAAATTCTTAACAGCAACTGTTAAGCATCGTTGATATAAATAATTTCATTGATAAGATTCTTCGAGCAACGAAAGCAACTAACGTTTTTATTTTTTAGCCTTTTTCTACAACTTTTTTCCCCATTTTAGCATTTTTGCGACAGCATGTTTTGAGCCAGCTTAAACCCTGAAACGAGTGCTCAATATTACAATAAAAATGTAAATAAGTATTATAATTTGCATCACACGTTGCATTCTTATTTCAAAATTTTATACAAAAAAATTAGAGAATCGAAATCTTACATAAGCATGAGAGGGGTCAGGCATTTGCTTATTCTTTCTTATAAGGGAGAGGGGGATATAAAATGGCCAGAAATGTGCTTACGTAATACTCGAGTGACCCCTATGTGTATATACGAATTTTCATCGCAATGGGGGGTTACAAACTCATGAACCCCCTGCGTTTTCCAGTGACTCAGGGTTTCTGAATCAGCGTTTTGCTTTTCAAAACGCACCCGTTCAGTTAAAACTAGACATTTAAGTAGTTTTATACTTTATATTTTCGTTTATTCACCTTGAATAATTATAATTTAAAAACGGGGTGGGGGCAAAAGCTGTTCGTTATGGAAGGAAAATGTAAGCGTTTTACTTTCAACTACCTTTTATATCCGTAAAACAGTGGTGCAGTTTTGATCTGTTTCAAAACATATTCATAATTGTGCTCTCATAACTTTTGGAATCAGCGATTGATAGAAAGTGAGATGACGTCATCATAACAAGCTCTTTAGATGGCCAATGGCGCATCTAGTCACGCCTCCTGCGCTTTATGATTGGCGCAGCATCCAAGTCCATGGCCATATTCATAACTCTTCATAACTTTCTCCGTTCCTCATTGATCCCCTTTATCGTGACGTCACAACCACCTGAGCCAATAAACAGCGGTGGCTACACAATTCCGCTCTTGGTTGCAAGATGAAAATCGTTATTGCTGTTTTGGCGATATTACAGAAATTTACTATTTTCAAGGCTTTCGCTTTCTTGCGTGTATAAAATTGATATCATTTCATAGAAAACAGATAATTTTACTGCTTATACTCGAAAAATATTTCGGAGTTTGGTGAAACTTTACCGAACATAACGTTTTTGCGGGTACTGCTAAAAGTTAAATCGTATACATCTTAATGTTAGAACGAAACGAAAATACCCTAAACATGACGCCGTTCCTCTAAAAATGTGCAACAAATTTAATGGAAAATTAATAATAATAAAAAATTTGGACAATAAAGTTCAGGAAAATTACATACTTGTTTCAATCAACTTCCTCCATGTTGTGTTGCATTTTTATTTTGAGTTTTAATATGGCGCTTTCACTTTTCTCCTTGTCAAATATGCTCCAAAGAAAGATCAGCGACTTGAAATCGTGTTCCCAAGCGGTAATAATAAGAATGTCTATTGTTATTAGCGTCATTTGGAAACTTTTAGTTTTTATATTTCGTGTTATTTTTTAATTAATTCACATTAGGAAGAAAAAATCCAATTAAGATGATGAAATCTGATTTTGGGACTTGCTTCTGCTTTCCAGAGAAGAAATGTTATCTTCTGGAAAACGAAAATGTATTTCCAAAAATAATCTATCAAATAATACAAAGTGTTTTTTTTTTTTTTTGAATGAGAATTCTTATGTACATAGCGACTGTATTTCAAATTATCATTACTGATAGACAATATCTTAAAAAAGGCGGTATATAAAACAGTTCAAAGTCTGATTTAATCAGGGAAAATTAACGCATTTTGAAATACGACTTAATAACCAACTGCGGAATTAAATTTTAAAAATTACAGTCGAACCCACTTACAGCGAACCCGCAAATAACGAGTTTTTAAATTCAGCGAGGAAAATGTGGATTTTGTTTTGCATGATGTTAAAGAGCGTAAAATACATAATTTAATCGTCTTGAGCGAGCAAGACTTTTGCGCTCCCTCAGATTGGACGAGGTGAAATGGCCAATCAGTTTGCTTTCTAAAAGAAAAATTCATCTGCTTATCGCACAAAAATTTGATAAGAATTTCTTTTGCGCCATTAAGGAGGACAGAAAGACGCCCTATACACTTGAATGACTTTTAAGATGTATAAACAATTGGTCGTGTCCAAATACGAAATGGTGTTAATCAAATTCCATTGGAGAATTGCAAGGAAGGATGTGAACACACACAACTAGCTTTCGGAACATCGTTCATCACCTTTTAAGCGCATTCAAAGCCGAATATTGTTGTATGATTATTACATGCGCACATGTCACCTGTACATACTTTATTTTCAAAATTTGGAATTTTAAATTCCAAAACGGATTTAGCGAGTATTTTCATTGTTCTGCACATCCTCATTGCAACAACAGGCTCTTCGTTATGACAACGAGCTCTTCGTTATAACAAAGAGTTCTACTGTATTTCAGTTTTCTTTGCCTAAAATACGGGAGATGAAATGTGAGCTTATCATTTTTTTCAACTGCTTATTATTTTGGGACTTTTCAGCATCTTACTTTGACCTAGGATTTTTCTTACATCGCACTGTTGCACCTTTAATTTTTAAATCTGTTAAAGTTATTATTATTATATGTCAATGATATTATTCACTGCATCTCTTTTTCCTGCTTTCAATATTAGATAACTTGTTTAGAAGTCAAACTTTTCAAAAAAAAGTTTTTCTTTCTTTCTTTTTTTTTCTTTTTTTTTTAAATACCAAGAAAACCGTATTTTTGAAAAGATCTGTTTTGCTATTTGTAAAAAAAATCACAATTGCCATGGTCTGACTGCTCCATATATCTTTCGATCAACGCCACAGATCCGGTCAAGATCAAGGTAGTTGAGAGTTGATTAAACCTCTCTGTCATTATGAGAGAAAAAAAACATTGTATCACACCCATTTTCAGCGAAAATCCCTCCCATTTTGGAATCCCCTGCCTGGGCCTGCTTGTGATGAATCTAAAGTGACCGCTTCAGTGGTCGAACGACAACAACAACAACAGCAGTCTTTGAACTAATCTAGCTGGGATTGGTCATCAGTAAGCTCCGAAGTGTGCAATTTCTGCGTATTTTGTCTCAGTCAGAAAATAAAACTGCCAAGGTTGTCACCAGTGACGTAGTAAAGTGGGGGGGGCTCGGGGTTCAACCTCCACATAAAATAGTAAAACACATTGTTTTGTATGTACATAACGCCATATTATATGAGATCTCCTACAAACCCGCTTGAGCTCAATAATTTTTTAATTGATACGGCCCTGTCTGTCGCTAATAATAAATAACGATTCAGTGATTCTCGTTTTATATATTCCTCTTTTAAAAAATTCATTGTCTTGTGTTTTACGCTCTACAATGTATACAGGTAATTACTATCAGAAGGGTCCACTTCCAAGACTGTGGTGTGAATTTCGGTTCAGTTTCGCTTAAAGCGAGCTACAGCGCATTATGCACAGGAGTGAAATTTTATACAGAGGTAGCTTTTTTTTTTATCTGAGCCAAGGAGCGGTGTTCACAGACCAATTTCTTGTCTGGAAACTCGGTGAAGATTTGTTTAATTTACATCATTGTGTCCAATATAATGAAAGTCTAGAAATTTACAATAGTTTCGGATGAGAGTAAAGTCAGAGTATTTTTTCCTCCGTGAGTCAGAGTATTTTTACGTGGGTGCCGAACTTGTTGTATAGTAAATTCTCCCACGAAACCCGCGAACGCACAATAATTATACGTGGGTGCCGAAATTATTGTATAAAGTCTAAGTCCTCGTTTGAATTGCATAGAGGGCAGGTCTGAGCTTTGAGGTGACATCGATGTAAGTGTTTTTACCATGTCCAGTAAGGGACCTAAAATTCTCCATATAAACTTATGAGAGTTTTGTGTGAACCTTAGCAGATAGTATTTTCTTCCAGTTCTGCCCTAGGGCCTAATTTTTATGCTCTGCCACTACCGCACATCTTTCTTTCTTCATCATTTCCATAAATAATAAACCTTATGTACCACTTCACCACGTTTGGCACAACATGACCGTTTGTTGTTCTGGCGCCATTAAAATCCAACCAACCAATCCCTCTTTCTATTCTACATGTAACAAAGCTTTAAAATTGTGTCCCGTTTTATTTAATCGTCCAAATTTTAACCAAGCGCTGTTCATTTTGATTGAAAAGATTTTAACCTACGTGAAATTTTTTACAGTACCATTAGTCATAAAAAAAATTTTGTCCGAAATCTTTTTTTTTTAACCTCATCTGATTTTACTGCATCGCTCGTTTTTAGTGTATTTAATATTGTGTAATGTCTACTTTTGTTTTACACCTATACGCACGATTTCGCTTTCTTTGGTGCAGAATGACCTTGCTGTTCTTTTGTAGCAGACGTTCAACCAACCAACCAACCATCCATAAATCATCTCTGGTTATGTTATAAGATGGCAAATCTGTGGAAGTTTACTTATTCTTTGCAAGACGATCCATTACCAGATATTCCATGGTGACTTGGAAGAACTTGCTGAAGTAGAATGATATTGCACAATAATACGTGGTACCGAGTACCATACCATACATAGTCATGCATGATACCATGTATCATACCACATACACATTATAGACAGAAATAGAAAGATACAATGAAAAGTCATTTGTATTCTTAGATTAGTATCCTGATGAAGGGTCCAGACTGATGAAGTGTACACTGTTTATGAATACCTGGAATCAAAATTGTCATCATCATGCATCGTCAATGTCCTTGCAAAAAGTGATGAACACCGTTATTTTCTGAGCTACAGTTATAAAAATTTCGAGATTTACATAACAAATATTTTTTACAAACCAGAACTCGATTTTAATTGCAGAAATCAGTAATAATTGGAATATGTCTGTCCCGATTACTCCTATATGAAACATTTTATTTTTCTCCTATAAGCATTTTAGCATGCTGTATGCTTGAGAAACTATATACTTGCATTTACTTGGAAGATTGAAGTGTAAGCAAAACTTGTATACTCGAGAAGCAGGGAGTAAGAAGGGGAGGTACAGGATCAACCCATTGGGCATCAAGACGCCTTTATCTCTAACGCTGAATTGCAGAATCTACTTTAAAGCTCTTTCAGCCCTCTCCGTGATCTTTGAATTGCTACGTCTTTCGGTAAGTTAGGGTTCTGGAGATTTGGCTGCTTTTCCTTCTGTACTTAATCCGGTTTTTCATTAACCGTTACCGCAAAGCGTAATTTCTTAAAGAGTCATCGATATTCCTTGAATATAATAATAGTCCTTGAATTCGGAACTGTTATACAAATAGGTAATGAAAGTAAAATGGACTGCCAAAATCTTTGACCAAGAAGTCCTGAACAAATCCAGATCAAAAAGAGTTACCATCAGGGCCCGAATTTATATATACTTGCATGTTTTTGCACATTTCTGCATATTGCGCTTTTGGGCGCATATTATTCATATTTTGAATATTTCTGTATCTTTTGGCATATTTCTGCAAAATTTTCATAAAACTTTCAAAAAGTGTGCATTTTTCTAATCCTCTTGTAACTCCATCAGACTAATTCAATGTTTTTTTTAACAGGCTGTTTCTTTTTAAATTTTTAAATAAAAATGAAAAAAAATGCTACAGAATATGTTTCCATTTTAAATGATACAATTAGATTATTAAAGTCAGAAAAAAAAATTTTATGCGTCTTCACATTTTCGTTGGTAATATTTCTCAATATGCGTAATACTTTAGACCAAGTTCCAAATATTTTCCAGAACAAGCCATGGGCGCCGGCAGTTATAGACAAGGGATTGCCACTTACACTCCCATATTTCGATTTTCTTTGATTTTTTTTTTTTAAAGATGAGATAGGAAATTTCCATTTTTTAAAGGCCTTTTCCACCCACCAAAATTTTACGATGCTATATTTTCAAACATATCTCCGCACGCATTTCACGCATTTTGGTGTGTATTTTGTATTAATTTTGTGCATAATATCCAAGGACGTAACAAGGTGATTTTTTTATGCATTTCAGTACATATTGCGCAATAATTTCAAGAACACTTGCACTGTTTCAATAAATTGTTATTTTATACATTTCGAAACATCGCTTATGAGTAGGGTCCAAATTTCTATGCACTTGCATATTTTTGCATATTTTATAATAATTTGGAGAATATTTGCGTATTATTTGGGCTAAATTTTAGGCATGAAAATCCGGGCCTTACATTTTACTGAGGCATTTCCTTTAGCTGTATTGTTAAATAGTGCATTGAATTACAAAATTATCATATGCTGTATGTATATTGAAACACAATTCCTTCAACTGTAATTCCGAAAGTCGAAGCCTAGTTCATTATTAAAGCTTATTATTAAATAACTCTTTGCAAATTTTTTGTATAAGACTAACGTCGTTCGGAAAAAAAAAAAAATGTAATAATTTAATCGGAATTCGAAACTTCAATAACTGGGAAGGACGGATGATCTAAAGCCTTGTATAGGACTAAACCTATGAATTACCTATGGGTGCAGGAATACGGAACTGCAGTTCATGATGGCCGCCAACTTTCGAATATGGAGATTGCACTGAATGGAGAATACAAGTAGCGATATGTAAAAAGCAGGACTTCTGTCCCTTTAATATTTCGTTACAAATCAGTAAGGTGTCCTACAAAATTCGGAACGAATAGTTAAAAGATCAATATACAGTGTTACTATCCGTAAAGGACACCTCTAATTATATAGATAAGGAAGGACACTTCTGGTCCCCAGTTTTTTTGAATAGGGACACGTGTACCTCCGAAGAAGGGACACATCTTTTTAAGGGACAAAATGTCCGGTCCCGTAGGTGTCCCTTATTAGTAGATAACGCTGTAGACTTATAAAAATTAAAAATGTTTTATAGCAGTTTTATTAACGAACACGACAGCGTTCTATGCGAATGTGTTTTGCAAAATTCTCGAATATCTAATTACCACGAGTGTGAAGTTGTCAAACCACTACAACTAATATCATACATCCACATAAAAAATTCCAATTAATCATGCTGATGTATCGATGAAATGTAGCCAAGTGTATGCCAAAGATTCCAAAATAACAGTGGATAACTCATTTGTGGATTTGGCTTTATTTGGGAAACCAGCCAAAGAAGAAGAAGGAGAGAGAGAGAGAGTAATCTTTGTCGTTGCAAAACTTATATTTATTTGACTGTTATGTTCATCTCTTCACACATTTTAACCTGCTGTTGCGCAAATACTAGTTTTAAGAATGTTCCAAAAGTTCATATTAAAATAACCTCACGTGATTGTCTGCAGTTATCTAATTTAATATTAAACAAATAGCTGTAGGAATTCTGTAGATAGTACAGACGTGTAAAAACGAGACAGGAGTTTCCTACTATTGCTTTGTCAATGCATTTTTTACTTTCCAAGGTGTTTATACGATGCAATAATTATCCTTTATATGCATATATTCCTTTTACTCGTAATTTGCAGAGTTGGAACATGATTTTCTTACTTACCTAGTACAATAAAACCTCTGAATAGCGGACGTCTCAGGATTTGAGCATAGACGTACGCAGAAAGTTCATTAGGGGAATTACACAGCTACAATTCAATATGTTTATATGCATATATATATATATACAAAATGTCATTGCAACGGCGGATCACAAACACACCAACCTCCACTGTGTACGTCAGGGAATTTAATCATCTGTTCTATATTCTGAAGTTGCCACTATTTTTGACGATTATTAGATTAGAAGCTTTGGGACTTGGAAAGTGTTCCACGAAGATATGTTAAGGAGATTTAATATAGTTCTTTAACTTGGACGTAGCATTGATTTCCCACTCTTTAAACAGACCTGTAAACAGAATTTCAAAAACAGGAGTGTATTTTTAATGAAAAGAGAGAGGAGGTTGATAGAATTAAAACCTGTTCTCATAAAAAAAAATATATTTTACGTCTGATAATATTGTTTAAATGGGGGGATTTCGTCTCCAAAATATCGTTTCGTGCACTGCCTTGTCTTTTGTAATATCGTAATATCATGCGATGAGATTTAAAATTATAGAGGGGAATGAAATTGGCATACATCAAAAACTAATTGCTTTTGTAAACCGCTTCAAACTTGTTAATCCCCAGTTTTGTATCTTAAAGTACTTCTGGGGGAATAGCACCCGGGGTCCCATCTAATATTTCTGGGATTTCTATTAAAATTTTAGATAAATATTAGATTACCTCTAGATTTAAAAGGATACGCTTAAATTGCATGGAAGTCTTGAAATCATCCTTTTTAATGGTTGTTTTCTTTTAACCTTTAATATAATTTTTAAAAAAATTAACTAAATACTAATTTTTAGCACTGTCGGCAGTTGCTTTCGGACATAGTTGTCGTGTTTACATATTTTTGCCACTTTAGGTATGATAATTGAGGTAGCTATGGATTAATAACTCAGTTATAGTTCGAACTAAACTATTTTTTAAGAAGGGTTACAACGTATCAAGCAGAAACGATCTTCACTGAACATGGGAGCCCAATTTTGGGATTCCAGCACTTTTGAACACATCCTCCCTAACAATCTTATTATGGGTTCTTAGAACCTCTAATATTTTTGCGCGTATTTTGAGAGGAAAATACACGTACGCATATATGCATACATTTTTTTTTATAAATTTTTCAATATTCATTCCTCGTTTATCATATATTGAAAGGTTATATAGAAACTTGCACTTTAGACTGCTTATTGTGCCTAAAAAAAAGTTCGCACTCATCAAATTTGAGGCGACAGAGACAGTATCAAATCTCGTTGTCTGGGAGTATTTAAAATTGTCTCCTAGGGAGCGTTCAAATATTACGCATTTAGGGTGGGGTGGGAGTTGCCGTTGGTCTTATTTTCCTATGTTAGCCAATGTTAATTTTTGCTTACCCGGAGGGAGGGGGGATTGAAATGGCCAAAATATTGCTTACGTAATACTTGAACATTCCCCTTCATAAAAGAAAAGGCTATCGACTGTCTGGGGAGAATTTCAGAAAATACAAATCTCTAACCCCTAACTTTATGCATAGAGCCCTAGCTAGGCTGGGCCTAGGAGCTGAGCCCCCCCCCCACACACACACAGAAAATGGTTGTTTTTTTTTCAAAATAAATTATTTTAGAATTTTAAATTTGTTCATGACAATGGAAATTGTTCTTTGATGATAAAAATATATTTCTATGGTAGATTTTGTATGCATGATGTTTTTTTACAGAGCCTCGAGTCTTCAAATTCTATCTATCTATAATAAGGATAAGGGAAACTATAAATTTTAATATACCTATATAAATTTACGATGCAAAATTTAAGTTAAGAAATTTATTCATTAATGTTAAATATAATAGTCTACTTAGATATTTAGTATTATTAAATATATTAATAAAATACATCAAAATATTAACGAATTTTAAGCCCCTGTAGAGATCTGAGCCCCCCCCCCACCCCAGTAACAAACGTTTAGCTACAGGCCTGTCTATACATGAAAACGAGAACTTATTTGAAATTATAGCGATAAAAGCAGAAATATGTCGTCCAAGTTGACCCATCCTATTTTCGGACAATTGGGGTCTCACCACTGGAGTACGCGTGGGCTTATGGGGGGCCGTGTCCCCCCATTGCCGTGCAATTGTATTTATTATATGCATATGAATATGTGGCGTTGAATCTCTGTAACCCCCTCCCCCCTTTTGAACTTTCTAGGCACGTTAATGGGGGTCATCTTTGTGTTGGCGCAGTATAGCCCAGATGCTCTTGCGCCATAAAAAAGCCAAACAATCAATCATCCTTGTGCACTTTGCTTTCACATTGTTCTCATTATTTAAAAATTTTATTGGCGTTTTTAAAATTGGTCAGGACACCTATAAACGAATTTCGTATTTCCTTTTTGCTGCTTTTATAAAGATAATTGAGTTGGAAATTTATACAGTATCTGTATGTTGCAAATAATATGGTTGCTTCTCTTCTTTTCTTTATGAAAGCAACATGAATGCGATATAAATTATTATTATTTAAAGAAAATACTTTTGTAATTAACCATAATTTGTTTCATTTTAGCAGTTCAGGCATCATATCGTGCCGACTGATTTGACTGAACGAAATTTGAATTTGATTTAAATCATTTGAAAAACGGATAGGTCATACGATTTAAAATTTCAAAAACACTCCATACTTTTTCAAATCTACGCCTATGAACACTGACTGAAATTGAAATTCGAACACCAAGATATGCGGTTCTTTTGAAACTTAAGAATAAGGCTGGTTAAATAAATAATACATGATAATATTTTAATCAAACAACAATATCAATCAACGTTTATTGGCGTAGTGATACCAGCGCCGATGTTATGGCGTGATTAGATGGTGAAACGTTCGAAAGAAAATAAATATTTCTGCCTTCGGTGGGACCTGAACCCACGACCTTCCACTTGCCGGGCGGAGGCTCTACCCACTGAGCTACGAAGGACAATATATAATCTCTTTACGAACGTATATATATTGTTGCCAGTTATTTCGCAGAATGGTGTAGTACATAGACTACTATTTAAACCAAATTGCAAAGAGACTGGTATTAAATTGATCGAAATGCACGTTGCAGCATATGTATTTATTTTATATAAATCGAACACTACGCAGATTAAATCAAACAACAATGTCAATCAATCAACGTTTATTGGCGTAGTGATACCAACGCCGATGGTATGGCGTGATTAGATGGTGAAACGTTCGAAAGAAAATAAATATTTCTGCCTTCGGTGGGACCTGAACCCACGACCTTCCACTTGCCGGGCGGAGGCTCTACCCACTGAGCTACGATTTATATAAATAAAAATGATAACATTTTTTAAATTACTCGTAAAGAAAAGGTAGAGCCCTCGACCGGCCACCAAGAGGTCGTAGGGTCAGGTCCCGCCAGGCGCCGGAAAATCAGTCTTTACGCGTAATTTTAACAGCTATTTTTGACACATCATCTGCTAATAGGAAAATTTGTTGATTTAGTAACATGACAATGTTAGTAAAAAAACCAGAGTAAAAAAACAGGTTTATTGTTTAAATACTTAAGGACATAATAGTACGAAATATCTCCCTCGTTTACAGAAATGCATTTCACTGTATGCTGTGGCGTTGAATTTCATAGCTTAACTGGTGTACGCAAATGTGTGTGTGTGTGTGGGGGGGGGGGGGTAAAATTGCGATGAATTTCTGCCCCAAATTCGACAAAATTTTGTATGTATATATATATATGATTATATGGAATAATAGCGCTATAATCCCCTCCCACTTCTTATAAGCCTGTAATCTCTCTTATGAACGTTCTGCATGCGCCTATACACAGATATATAGGGTCTTGGGGTATCGCTCTACTCATGCCTTCACAGCAGTATTTAAACAATTAATATGAAAAAAAAACCTCTATGCACAAATATATTTTTAAAAAATGTTTCCGCGTGCATTATTATGCACCGTGACCATCCATGAGGCAGGGAAAATCTCGCAAGAACTTTTATCACGCATTCAGCATTACGCAATAAAATATTTTATCAGGGCGGCCATTTCTTTCTTTTGGCTGTTAGCATAAGCGTAGAGTAACATGAGCCCGGGCCCACCCCAATACTTTTTAATTTATATATATATATTATAATATATAAATATCCCTAATATGTGCTTAGCCTCCCCCACCTTCAATAATATTGAAGCTCTTCGCTTATGGCTGTTAGTGAATTACCCTTTTCATATTCGATGTGTATTCAAGAACGTAACTTAAAATATCAGAAGTTTTTTTTGCTGCCACGTAAAATTTGGTCAGTTGGGGGGGGCAGTTTTAAGAATTTTTTAAACGATAGGCTGAGACATGCACGCTCATATCTAGAGGGGATCTTAGGACTGCCCCTCCAGAAACGAAGTTTTTAATGGGATTTGGCCACGGACTTGTTTCAGGGTCGTAGCCAGGCTGGGGCTAGAGGGATGAACCCCCCCTAGCAATGTAGTCAGCCCTACTCCCCTGAAAAATTTTTCCTCAAAATAAACTATTTAGAATTTTAAATTTTTGCTTCGTATGGAATTGTACATGACAATGGAAATTGTTCTTTGATGTTAAAAATGTATTCAAAATAGCTTTCTACGGTAGATCTTGTGTATGTAATTTTTTTTACATAGGTTTGAGTCTTCATATACTTTATAATAAGGATTGGGGAAATTATAGAGAGGTATACTAAAATATGTTTTCAATGCAAAAATTACGTTAAAAATTTATTTATTGACGCTAAATGTATTTAGTATTATTAAATATATTAATAAAATACATCAAAACCTTTATGAATTTTAAACCCTCCTTCTAGATTTCTGGGCTCCCGTAATTTTCAGAGGCCCCCCATAACAAGTATCTAGCTACGAACCTGACTTGCTCGCTGTCATTGTATCGATACCTGCTGTAAAAATTTTTGAAGCCCCTGCCCGCCCCCCCAAAATAAAAGAGTAGGTAACCCTGTGATTGTGCAGTGGTGACGCGTTTTCTCGGGTTCGATTTCGAACTGTGCCAAAACAAAAGTAAGTGCTTACCGCTACATACCGTGGTCCGGGGGTTGATTCCCTAAACCTTACTTGGTCCGAATCCCTCCGAAAACTGTAGATCCCGGCAGAGCGTGACCCCTTCTGTCCTTTCACCGTAAAACTCAAGCAGCTAAAGAGTATGTGTTACCAAATCTTCTCTGAAAACCCTAGTTTCTGGCTATTGCGCACTTGCCTTTGTAATTTGATATATTTAATTAATATATTAATTATGCATTGTGGCTATATTTTATACATTCAATTTGCGCTATAATTTATTAATAGATGGTTAATCAAAACCCACCCCTAGAGATTACTTATTACCATGATTCAAAGGCAGACTTTACGTAACCACTGATAATGTCATTACTTCTAAAAAGCATTGTGTCATTACTTTTCAATCTTAAAGATCATTTCAAATGATTTGTAAGGTTAAAAGTAAGGAAGGAGTGTGTGTAATGACACAAGAGTATTGAAGGTGTAATGGCGCTACAGGTTATGACATCATTATTATTATTGATCGTATGAAGCCCTCTAAAAAGTCAGTTATTCTGTCGCTATTCTGTCAATACCCCAAATTTACGAAAGTTTCTTGTCATTATTAACGCGATTCAACGTGTTTTCAGTCCTTTAAGTTTCCTATCATGAATTAGAGCTGTTTCCTCAAAACCCTAATCAGCAGAATATTGTGAATAATAAACCAAAGGACGCCTCTGCCCTACCCATAACAGATAAGACATTGAATATGGTAAACGTGCTTCACTTATCATTTCCGTGACTGACACTGTCCCCTCCTTTTTTTTTTTAAAGAAAAGGAACCATAGGCATAAGCGTAAAGTTCATAAGGGGGGGACCACAGGCTCAACGGGGGGTTACAGAGCTACAAATCCATATATTCATATGTCTATATACAGAATTTTATCGCAATGGGAGGGCTCCAACCCCTATCAACACCACCTGCGTACACCAGTGAAAGGAACCATTATATTACAGAAAAGAAATTTACTAAGAATACAGGGACGTATACAGTGTGGGGCCAGATAGGCCCGGAAATATATCCCCCTAGAAATATAATCAGCTTACTATCACAGCAAATATTTTTGGTTTGGCTTTTTCTCGAAATAAACCATTGTAAAATTTGGGTCGGCGATTTTTTTGACGTTAAAGATGCATTCAAAAAAGATTTTCACTAAAGATCGTGTGTATATTCTTTTATAATAATACAAAACACTTTTTTGCGTTGAGTTTATGCGTTGAGTCGTAATCAATTATTCATTTACGATAAATCATCTTCAAATGATAATAAACTAACCTACTGTATCTAAACTTCCATAGGTTCTTAATTGTCGGCAATTTTGAATTTTTGTTTGGCCGGAAATAATGGAAGATGATTAGTCACCCGATGACGTCAAATAATGGAAAATATATTGTAATTTCATTTTTTAGAGGAGCGACTGTCCTCTTTTTTGAGATCCCGTATTCCTGGAAGCATTTTTGGAAACGGTTTGGGCTTGGCAAACGTTTCTTATTCTTGGCGCCACCTTTGGTGACGCGTTGGCGCTAAGAATCGTTGGGTTGCAACCTCAGCGAGATCGGACGGAAGCGGGCTGCTTCCCATTTCTGCTATTTTATTTGGTTGGCATTGTTGAGTGGGACAACCATGATATTATCGGGAGGGTGATTTCGCAACTCCTTGGCTGCCAATTTAATACCTGTCTTGCCGCGTTGAGCTGTGTACCAATATCGTTACAACAGCATCAGAATTTTAAACACTTACATCTTCCTCCAGATCGTCAAGAACTATTCCGCCTTTCTCCTCAATTTTTTGAGTACATCTCATGTCAAGTGTCGAACGCGATTAACGAGCTTAATTTCTTTCCCTGATCACCGACGTGTTGAGAGCCATCGACTGTGCCGGCCTTCCAGACGATTCTTACGGCTTGGACATTTTTTGCGATCCGTAGAAACCAAACGTTCCACATCCCAGAAAGTTTGTCATCTCGTTTGGT
Source organism: Dysdera silvatica (assembly GCA_006491805.2). Classification (NCBI taxonomy): domain Eukaryota; kingdom Metazoa; phylum Arthropoda; class Arachnida; order Araneae; family Dysderidae; genus Dysdera; species Dysdera silvatica. Next base: position 3,408,708 of record QLNU02014802.1, on the reverse strand, counting down.
TGTCATAACTTGCCCGTCAAAAACTTTCCCAGTAATGACATGGACCGCCGAATAAGAGAATGGACGATAGATGATAGTGAACCGTGGGCGGAGGTGTGGAGACAGTTTAGTGCAAAAGACGATCACGGGATGACCAATGGCAAGATCGGATCGGGCGCGATGATAATGAGCGCAAATTGATAATAATCATTGTGCGCATGTCCGCCGGACACTCGTCTTCTCCATTCGGACGTTTTTGACCAGACTGTATCGGACAGCGCTCGCAAAAAGATGGCAAGAAGGAAGCAGCAAAACCCGCGGCATCTGGAATCGTCGAATGACCTGGCAGCGTCTTTGCAAAACGGTAATTACTTATTATTGATTTTTAATTATGGTTTTATAGCGACTTTATTATATTGCAACATGTCCCTGTGACAGGCGGATACAAGTGATCTTGAGGCATTTCATATTACTTGTTGTAATAACGTATATCTACAGGGTTCGAAATTTTAAAGGTTGATTTTCAGTTTCCGGTAGCCCTTGGACGTCGATTTGTATTTTAGTAAAGCAGCAACAGCGAGGGCATGTTCATGATTGGCACTTTTGTCAACATTTTGAAATGAAAGCCTCAGGTTCAGAGATTATGAGTCATGGTGGTTTTCACTATATATCGAAGTGGTAAATTAATAGAATTTTTGAATGAAGGAGGGAAGGGGGAGCCGAGGTTTTGAGATACTTTTCGTAAATAGTTTTTAAATTATGATTTCTTAATGCTTATTTCTCTATTGACTATAATATACATCCAGTAATTTTTTAACGACTGATTAATGAATTTTGAAGAATACTTTTCATTTTTCTGTAAATAGTTAATGCTACTTCTGTAAACAATAACTTGACAGTTTTCGATTATGTATGAAAATTGTCCTGTGACGTCGGTTTAGATATCACGTGTTATATTTTTAAATGTTTTTACAACGCGCACCATAAATCGCTTTTTTTTTTCAGCGCGATATTCCTGTTATTGCTTTTTCCATTAAATCTTACATATTTAAAACATACACATAACTATTAATAAAGCTATTCGAAGATTTTACGGAATGCTTGTGAATATCTAAAAGTTATCGAGTATGCTCATTTAAATTGGCGAGGCTTGAATTCTTTATGCATATCTAATAGGCAATTTTCGGTTATAAGCGCGGGGGCTTATAATTTTATGTGAATGACGACACTTGGAATATCATCATCTAGAAATACAAAAAGGAGATTATTTGTCAATATTTTAATTTACAAACTTACCGGATCCGCGTATAGGATGAAAAA
>QLNU02014802.1:3397192-3407309 GCA_006491805.2 Dysdera silvatica | reverse complement strand
AAAAAATTTGCGCACGGATGTTCAGTGATGGAAGGAGCAAATTAATAGCAAGGTATGTATTTTCATTGTGGCATTTCTGACGTGGCGGGAGGTCACGTTGCGTCATCGAACCCACCCCAAATGACCAGTTGCGTAATCTTAGGCACGAATGTAAACTAAAGGAATCTGGCTGTTCAGTGGCGTAGAGGGCGCTGAGTGGTACGATTGTGTCACGTGATTACTAATTCAGTTGTCGTAAATCTCTTCGTGCTTTGTTAAGTGCAACTTGCGCCAAGCGTCCGATCCTAAACGACTTAAGCTGTCACAAAACGTAAAACAATGTTATAGATAAACCAGTATAGGACTTGGGTTTTTTTTAATGATTATTATATATTCAAGGGTTTTCACTGCCATACACAAGGAGGTTGATGGGGTGTCATAACTCCATTGCGATTTTTCATATCTATATATGAAGTTGTAGTTTGTAAACCCCCCCAACTCATGGACTTCCAGTGTACGCCAATGGGGGTTTTTATGGTCTTTGTGGACCAATAATATGTCGATTAAATCTCTCCCACTCTTATCAGAAGATAATAATCTTTTACCTTCATTGTTAAAGAGAATCAACTTTTGAACATAAAAGGACGTTTGACACATACAAATATTTATTTTATATAAATCGAACACTACGCAGATTAAATCAAACAACAATGTCAATCAATCAACGTTTATTGGCGTAGTGATACCAACGCCGATGGTATGGCGTGATTAGATGGTGAAACGTTCGAAAGGAAACTTTTCTTTCGAACGTTTCACAATCTAATCACGCCATACATATAAATATATTAGTAAATAATGCAATTTTCTATGCCGTGTTTCAATACGCGACTATGGCTTGACGTATTGCAATTTCGTTATATTTTTGTAGTATATTTGGGGACTGTGTAAGTTTAGCTTAATATCCATTGAGCAGTATTATGCTGTATTTCGTCATCGCCCCCCCCCTCCCCTGCCTGTATGACATTCTGTCATATTGGTTGTCTGTGAAATGGTTGAAACCCTTTGTCATTATTTTGAAGGCATGAAAAAGTACTTTTTATAATACGGGGTGGGAGAAATACGATATCGTTTTTTATTTAGAAATATTTATGAAATGTCACTTATTAGCCTTTCACTTACATTAGTTCTTTCTCTCTCTCCTTTTTCCTTGCTAAAATACGAATTCCAAACTTCAATCCCGTAAAGATAGATCTTTAAAATAAATCATGTGTTGAAGAAATAAAATAAAAGATCCAACTAATCCAACTCGACTAAGAGATTTAAGATAGGCAAAGCCCGAAATTTTCCGATTACATTTCGCATTTTGAGTGTCCTTCCGTCCAGTCGCTTTTATCTTTTTGCCTTAGAAGCGAAAAGTTTGTCGCCTAGAAATTCGTCAGCTCCTTTCAGATTTTAAAATTGCGGATAAGAGTCATATGCTCAAAATTTTGCAAACAGAAAGAGGTACGAACATCCGGTCAAAGTCCTTGAGTCATATTGAATATATTTGTGGGCTTGGCGATAAGACCTTCTGTTTTGCACTATACATAGTAAACATTTATTATCAGTGCGTAAATTTATCATCTAACCCTTTACCAGTTCCTGTCGCTTCTTAGGGCGTTATCAATCGCCAATTACCGCTTCGTTTATGATGCAGTTTGCCTCCCAAGATTTCAGCACAAGCCGACCACGTGTGTGTGTATGTGTTCGCCTTATCACATATATCTTCCTAACGTGACTTTACAGTGTTCCCGCCATTTTATCTTCTCAACCGTTGCCATTTGAAAAATAAATAATAATTTAAATGGATTAAATCCAAACTCGTTTTTTTCATATAGAAACGATTTGTGAGCGATTTTTGTGCGCCATATCTGACATACAAATTCGATGTGGTTCATAAAAAATTTGTGGAGAACGACTGGTATTATCTTTGAAAAGTGGCGGTGTTTAATTTATTCAGTAGTCAACGACGACGTGATGAACAACCAAAGCTTTTTGTGTAGTCAAAGCTAAATTATATGCATGTATGTTTTATCGATCGACGTTTCGAAAACAGATGAGATGCAGCTTACCGATGAATGAGCTCAACCACGCGGCACGAAGAACGAGGGTTGGCGGCGTCATGTCTGGCGGCACGTTGTCGCAACTATACCCCGCAACTACCGAAATATTCGTCGGTTGATTTTTTTTTTTTCCCACCTAGTACTCTTGAAGTAACCTTATGAGTATTTTTTTTTTTTATCTGGGGTAAAACTTTCAGTATCGTTAAAATCCTATCGGTCAGGCCGAAAATTATGAGGCGCCTTGGGGCGTCCGCTAGGGCTTTTGCATGCAGATTTTTAAGTACTCACGGATACCTCCCGGTTTCCATTCCAAGATAGCAGATTATGGGTCTCATAAAGTGTTTTCTATCAATGATGGAAGTGTCAATGCCGTCCGACTCTCTTAGATCTGATAGGCTGAGGTTGTACTTTATAAAAACAAAGTACAAAAGGATTTCCAAATGAGCTCGCGCTATATGATTTCAGACTTTTTTTCGTATATATATTGATAAGCATTTGGTGTCGTGCCTGGGTGGCCAAGAAACACAGGATGAAACGTGAGAGTTATCCACTAGGAGCCCGTGTCCAAATGAGGGTCGTGCCTGCCAGGAAAGGCACTAAATTTTGTTCGCTCCGACACCATCCCCCTTTGTGTAGCCTGTTGCGCGTGATTATCTGTCATCCCTGCCTATCTCGTCTCTGCGAATTCCACCACTTAAAACCATTTCCCCCCCCCTTCAGAGTCACCACGTGTTGACCGCTCGGTCCTTCACTAGGTTCATAGGTCATGGGCAGCGGAATGGCTACTTTTTTGCCCCCTTCCCCCCCCATCAATTCGGAAAAACTTACGGGCACAGCTGTCATCTAAACAGTTCTAAATTTTTGGAGGCACTTCTTTTGGATGGGTTTTCTCATGTGACACTTCTTCCGCGGGGAGAGGAGCCGTGGTTATTGCGATCTGACTAAGATACCGTAATTTATGACCGTCCCTACCCATGGGAAAGTATCCTCTGGGTTGGCGAGACTGAAAATCTTAAATGTCATTTTTACTTATTCCCCATTTAATTATCGAACGGTCCCCACCGTATCGGACGTTGTTTGTGGGAACGCATTTGTCAATGGGGAGCATATAGAAATGAAAATAGCGAAAGCACATTTAACAATTTTAAAAGCATTTTCCGACTTGCTGGTCATTCCATTTTCTAGAGTATAGTATAGTATTTCGTATATAGTAGTATAGTATTTCGTTTTACTGTTAAGTCATTAGCCTTATTTTGTACTTTGCTCTGTGTGTGTGAAGTGACGTGGTGGTAAGGTCTGTCGTACTGGGCATGGGGAGCGGGGAGTTCTGGGAAGGGTGGCTGCCGAAGGCGGTGCTGTAATCCCAGACAAGCGTTTCGTCTGTCATTCAACGTATCGGGTCTCACTACCAATAATATTCTACTGAACAACGATGTAGCAGTAACGCGTTCATTTGTTTGCCGTACAGTTAACATGGGTGTTTCGATTGCAATGCCTTAATATAACGCTTGCCTTTTTGTTTTTTGCTCCCAATAGTTTGGAGTTTGGTAGCTCAGGCAGCAGGGGCGGACTGGGTACTCTCAAAGGGCGCATTCCTCGGATTATCGGGGGGCGGCCCAGTTCGCCCCTGGATGAGGGCTGCGTTTTTTTGCTCATATTCATTTGCTAATTAAAGGGGTAAGGATAATTTCTAAAAGAATGCTTCGTTTTTCGGCTCATAGGTGATTTTTTACATAATACTTAACCTAAAAATGCAATTTCTCAAATAAAAAACAAATTTAAGTTTTTTCAGAATTAAGCTGAGAAGTGATTAATGGCTTAAAACAAATGTTTTTATGAATTTCCGTTTGTTTGAACTGACTTTGCTATGGTCTAACTGCATTTATATATCACACTTTTATATCAGTAAAGTGCGTTACATGTAGAAATGACTGTTTTACAACGAATATTTAAAAAAAAAAATTAAAGCACTACATGTGTGTGTAAAGAGATGTTAAATAGTAATTACGAACTTGACAATGTGTTAGTTTTTAATCCTTAAAAATTTTTTTGGGGTGGGAGGTGGGGTCCGACCTGCTAAATTGCTCAGGGGCCTGTAAGTCCTGTCCACGACTCTGTGCATTTTTTAACTACAGTTCTATTAATCTAAACATGCTGTCAAAAATTACTATAAATAAAAACATATAATACTGTACATGTATTTCAAGAACAATTCTATTAATCTAAAAGTGCACACACATGATGAGAAAATTTAAAGTTGTCTTTAATTCCAAGCTGAAAAATACGAGGAAAATTAAATGGATTACAAAATAGTAAAAAAAAAGAAAGAGGGGTAATATTAAATAGAACATAACGAAGAAAAACTAAAATATAAAACATAAGGAGATTAAAAATTAATGATTTAATAAAAAGAAAATCTCAAATGTGATAGATATTTTGTGTTAAATTAGGGTTGGGGGGAACGAAATTGAGGGCAGTCGAAGTAGTAATGAAAGTTTCGTACAGAGAATACTTTAAAATAGTTAGTGAAAAACCTTTGAAAGAGTAAATGGCACCGAATTATTCCTAGAATTTAATAATTTAAATACAATCTAACCTCGGTTTAATGCATTTCATGGGATTAGTGAAAATAATTGTTAAATATAGGAGGTTCGTTAACTCGGATAAACACATTTATCGGATTCAGTGCGTGCTCGGAGGGGAGGGGGGGGGGTCTCAGGAAGCTACAGGGAGCCTTAAAATTCGTTAATGTTTTAATGTATTTTATTAATAGACTATATTTAATAATAGTAAATATCTAAGTAGGCTAATATATTTAACATTAATGAATAAATTTCTTAACGTAAATTTTGCATTGAAAACTTGTATATAATTTACCCTTATGCTTATTTTACAGTAGATGAAGATTCAAGCCTCTGTAAAAAATATGACATATACGCAGTGCCAGATTTACGTATAGGTTGAGGAGGTTCGGACCTTGGATCCCGTCATTTTGGGGGCTCCACGGGGGCCTGGTGTTAATTTAATCCTAATTTTGGTCTTGAAACTTTGATATATTTCTATATTTGCATATTCATTTACCGGATCATCGTCGTTATCATGCCATCTGAAAGTTCAGTGATTTATCGAAGTAACTATTTCAGCGTTTCGTCTCCACTTTTCGTTTAGTCTACACCCTTTGGGATAATGAATTCGCATGCACGGTTTTAGGAAACATACACTGGCGTCACTTTTCTTTTTTTTCTGATCACTCTGTTTATCATAAAGCTCTTCACATATTCGACTAGTGTTATTAACCTTTCAATGATGCATTGCCAGTTCCATCATTGTTCAAATCAACAACTGGTCGTTTATTTTAAACAATGCCAATACACTATCTCTGGCCAGAAATGCTTGGTATAATCATATTCGCATTGCAGTTATTTGAACTTTGCCCTAAGAGTTTGAGTTTTAAATTTTCCACGTGTTGAAGATATTGTAATTGTTCAGCTGAGGGGCCGTTCAAGTATTGCGTAAGCACATTTCTGGCCATTTTATTCTCCCCACTTACCTCTTATAATCTAAAAATCATCTAAAACTGAAGTAAATGCTTGTCGTCGCCCCCCCACCAGACTTTCGTAAAATTTCGGTTTTCTAATTTTTTGGTATAGGTTTTTGAAATAACAATGTATGCAATGTGTGATGCATATTATAATACTTATTTACATTTTTACTCTAATATTGAGCATTTATTTATAAGTTCGCTATAATATTAAATGCTTATTAATAAATAGAGAGTAATCACAACAAATTATCGCATTTAAAAAGTTTTAATACGCTGTTAATAGTTATTTTGGCGCCCATGCCACCATCATCAGAACCCTACGTCAGCCATTATCAGTCCATTCAAACTTGTTCTAAGCAAATATTGTGTAATAAATACGAAGTTTATTTGATAAAGTATATTTATTAAAAAAAAATACATTTTCATTATACAGTGGAACCTGGTAAAGTGACCACTTTTTATATGAGAGAACTGGTAGTGACATGATCATGCCTATATCAAAGTCTGTCGTGAATAGTGACTATCTGTCTATGATGACCATCGCAGTCCAGTCCCAAAGGTGGTCACTTTAGACAAGTTCTACTATAATTTAAAAATATCAGGCAGCCACGGGAAGCTTAGGAATGGAGGGAGGGGGGCAAGCGGAATGTAGAGAGACACTTATTTGCATACTTAAATATTTAACTGTGATTACGTGTGTTTTATATTTTACTTGTATGTTCTATTGACAATGTGTCCGTACATCCAAGTATTGCCGTTCTGTCAGAGTGGTTGTGAATATGTGATAGTTTTACTATTTTCTGTTTTACGAAAGCACGGTTCGGACTCCCCCCCCCCACGTTGTCAGAAAAAATAAGCAAATCTCAACCCCAGTCCAAAGATGATTGCGTAATATTTGTACGGCCCCTGAAATGAGACCGATGGTTTAGCGTAATTTGCATTTGCACATAAGTAACCATAGTTGGAATTGTAACTTGTTCAAATGTATCCAAAAATCATGGTTCAACTTGTCTACAGGTTGCGAACTTTGTTTCAGGTACTTCGTGTTATATTAATGCGCTTGACTTGCCACGTTTTTCTTAAAAATAACTTTTGCATGATAAGGGTCTTCCTCCGATAAAGTGCTTAAGCGTTCTCAAGATTTTCATTTACTTTAAAAATAAATTTAATTTGGAAGAAGATAAAATAATATTTCCTTTTTCTGAGGAAAATTCCGTTCCAGGGTTAATTTAATTATGCACTCATATCAGGGCTTAAATTGGGCGGGAGCCCGGCTCCGGTACTTCATTTTTGGCGATTATTTAAATATTAGCCAGAACCCCTAAATAGACGCTGTCATGAAAAAGTAATGAATTTGTGATTAAAGTCATAAACTTTGTTGTCCAGAAAAATGGACATAAACAATTGATATGATTTATCGATTCTTTTGTAGCCATTCGATTTGTCATAATAACTGGGTTCCTGCATGTATTTTTTATCACAAATCGAGCCCCGACTGATATCAAAAAGAACCCTCTCCGATAATATACATCGATGTCTTTAGATTAATTTTTATATACGTATACTAACAAGGGAACCCCTTTCGCTGTTCACTGCACTTTGATATCAGACCTATGGAAGATGATAGTGCTTGACTTCCTGATCACGAATGTGAATTATTTGTCTGCTAAAATGATATGACAATTTTTTATGAATATTTGAAGTCCAAAAATGACACTTTTACTCCAGGTTTGATATTTTTTAATCGCACTGTATGTGAGCAAAAACAGGTTTGAAGTCGGTAAGATTATGAAGGATCATCGTATTTAACGGATAAAAATAAAAAATTATGTCTCAGCTAATTTAAACAGTATAAAAAAATTAATATGAAAAATGAACTTTTAGCATAGATATTTGGCGAATTTGGCGACAATTTTGAAGAGTTGGCGGGACATTTAAGTTTCGCATTCCACTAGCTATATAAACTCGTCCGCAAGTGTAACGTCAATATAGTTGTACGAGTTTCCGATTGTGAGAAAATGAAAAATATAGTGAACATAATTCAATCCGTTTTGAATTTGGTCGTTAATAAATACGACACGCTTCCGTCGTTAATAACTGACCAAGAACTTAAGGAAAGTCGGGAAGTATTGTCGAAAATCGAAAACATAATTTTTAATAACAATGTCAGTGAAAGTATCAGTTTAGATTTTGAAGACAATTGTGATTTCCGTATCGACGAAGAAAGTGATATTAGTATAGTCGGTGACGAATATTATAACTGTACTGTAAAGGGCGATCAATTGGCAAATGAATTCAGTTTAGAAAATATGCAAACAATTGTTCAGTATTTTGACAGTTGTCAAAAAAATAAATTCCAGAAAACAAACAGGAGATATCCAACAGTAAAATACCCTACTTATATTTCGAGGTTTAGAAAATATATATCAAATATGGGCACAAATATAGAAAAGTATAAAATAATAAAAAATGAAATGTTAGCCAGATTTACAAAAGCTAGGGAAAATTATTTACCTGTTCATGATATAGATTTGAAAAGATGGGCGATCCTGAAATCCCAAGAGTTAGGATTTGAGGATTTTAAATGTTCCGATAATTTTATAGATAATTTTAAGAGCCAAAACAAAATAGTTGCGCGGAAAGTAACAAAATATATCACTCAAATATACACCCAGAATATGGGCAACATAGAAGATAGTGCCATAGAATTTATTTTGCATACGAGAAATGTTACTGCTAATATTATCCCCCAACAAATTTTTAACTCTGATCAAAGTGGTTTTAATTATTTTCTTCCAAATTAAAGGCAGCTATCGCATAAAGGTGAAAAACAGACATTTTCTTTAATAGGGTCTGATTTTGGCAGAACACATTCATATACAATAATGACAATAATATCAATGAATGGGGAACTGACAGGGAAAATGTTACTTTAAGAGAAGCTGCGGGTAAATTTGGCCCGAATGTCAAAAAGAATTTATTTCAACCTCCAAACTTATATATTACATGCTCCAAGTCGGAAAAAATGGACAAAATCAAAATGAGAAAGTGGGTAGAATGTTGTATGAAACCCATCATGTCTCCTCCTTCCTGTGTTTTACTAAGCTAATGGACAGGTAGTACAGACCCAAACACTTATTAAGATTTTCCGGAAAATTGTATATCCTTGCAAATACCCCCCAAAGCAACATCCCTCATACAACCGCTGGATGTTTATTTCTTTCGACAATATAAAAAATTTGTAAAAAATAACCAATAAAATAGCAATCGATGAAATGGATATTGACATAGACATCGAAATGAGATAATAAAAATGCATTCTTTGGTTCACAATCAATTACAGTCTAAAAAATATCGCCCTATTTTACAATATGCTTGGTTTAGGTGCTGTTATAGCGATCATGATCCCGGAAAATTCAAAAATGTTGAGGAAATTTCTTTTGAAATTGAATACAACAATTGTAGCCGAGATAATTGCAAAAATCTGTCATTCTTAAAATGTGCCCACTGTGATCAATTGCTTTGCTTCACTCTTTTCTTTTTTTGTACTGTATCACTTTTACGACATTCCTGAGATGTACACAGTTTAATTTTTCTCATTTTTAAATAAAGAGCATAATTCAACAATTAATCCACAATTTATGGTTACATAACTTCATGAAATAAAGTACATTTCATGAAATTTTGTTCACATTTTTTCTAATTACAATAAATGCATTTTCAAATAGCCTACTATTAAGTTTTGTTCACAATTTTTTTAAATTCCATGGTTGCAACAGCATGTGATATGCAATGACCACATCCAGGTTGGATAAATATAGCAACTTTTCATTATTCGTACACATCATTTATTCATACATCTCATATATGGATAGTCATACATTCATACATCTCATATATTCATACATTTCATTTATTCTTACTCACATATTCACGCATCTCATATATTCATTCATTCATTCATACATTTCATTTATTCATACTCATGTATGCATGCTTATATGTATTCATGTGCTTCTTTTCCTTATGAGATAATATTTTGGAAAAAGAAATGTAAAAGAAACTTGACATGGGCTGCGATAATACGAAATAACTACCTCGAACGAAAACCTGGAGTAGCCTTCAAAATTGTCCTCAATTTCGCCAAGTATCTATGCTAAAAGTTCATTTTTCATATTAATTTTTTTACACGGTTTGGATTAGTTGAGACATAATTTTTGTTTATCCGTTAAATACGATGATCCTTCATAATTTTACAGACTTCAAACCTGTTTTTGCTCACATACAGTGCGATTAAAAATATCAAACCTGGCGAAAAAAGTGTCATTCATAAAAAATTGTTACGCCATTTTAGCAGACAAATGATTACGTACTCGTGATCAGGTAGTCAAGCACTATCATTTCCTATAGGTCTTACCTCTAAGTGCAGCGAACAGCGAAAGGGTTACCTTGTTAGTTGCAATAATAACCCACTAGAAAATTCAATAAATTA